>OZ038465.1:3415666-3908166 GCA_964036295.1 Plumapathes pennacea | reverse complement strand
TTTTAGACCACATAATCCATATTAAAGCCACAAGTACAGCATGATGCCAAGTGTCGTTAGCATTAATGTGTAGCAGAGTACATCTTTCTATAGTTTTATAATGTAATGCTGTAATTAACAGAAATGACAATCGGTTTTTACCTGGTCCACTGATTATCTTTGGTTCTCTTGTATTCAACATCTTGCCGATCTGTCGAGCCATCAAAGTTTTACCAGTTCCTGTTCACATAAATGTCCAAAAGTAAGCAAATGTGGACAGCCTTTGTCGTGTAATTTAGTTTTAAATGTTTCTTAGAGGCGTTTTCTGGATGACTGTCGAAAACCAAAAACAAAGTAATCACACAGGCCAATCACAGAGACTGAGAGAAAACAGTTCAGCCAATAATTGGAAGCCAAAGTAATTTGCATTTGGTCTTGTGTTTGGTTTTACTTTCCAATCAGCAGTGCGAGTACACGCCATCGCTTGCATGAGAAGTGTTTGGTTTTGGTTTTAGTTTTGGTCTTGGTTTTGTTCCTGTGGCTGAGCATGCTGACAAACTCGTGTGGACCAATCCGAAAGCAAAGCAAACACAAAACCAAAGCAATCACACAATATTACTTTCGACAGTCATCCAAAAACTGCTCTATGGCACCCATGTAGTTGATCAAGCAAAACCAACTTCTATCAGTTTAATACAGTACAGTAGAATGCTGCTATCTTGAACTCTCAAGAGGAGTGAGGATTAGTTCGAGATATTGGGGGATCGAGATAGCGGGGCTCTACCATGGGACATTTCTACTTAAGTTCATTTCCGAGGGAAATCAGATTCTGTTCAAGATGGCGGGGAGTTCGAGATAACCGAGTTGTGTACTGCACAAATCTAGAGGCTGGTTTTAAGGAACCCTGAAGGTTTTCAACCACTCAAATGAAAGCTCTCAATGCAGACATTGCTGTTGCATGGACATGTTCTCCTTTTCTTTCTGCCCATTTCAAGTATAACTAATTTAATTTAAGAAGAAATTTGGCAAAGAAATGGTTCATGTACCTGGTGGTCCATGAAGGAGAATTCCTTTGACATGCCTCAAACCTAAAGAAGAGATAATAATTGTCATCAATCATATAATACAATATTATTGTATTACATATCATTCCCGTAGAATAACTGCATTTTACAGAACGTTGAACCTCTGTTTTCTGTACTACTTACCTAACTTTTGAACTGTATCAGCAGGAAACAACCTTGTTGCAAAGGCTCTCCTGATTATGTTTGAGAATTCCTGGCAAGGTTAGAAAGTAAGAAATAAGGTGAAAAAAACAGTGTAAAGAATTATTTTGAAATTCACAAATCATTGTTAAAAATCAAGCAAGTTCATTTTCTATATATCATCCACTGTGTTTTAATAATTAAATTAAAATTATTATTACTGGTACATTTTCACATAGAAGTGGAACTCCCCAGCATATATACAGAGTGCATCTATCCATGCAATTAATGTGGGTTGCAGAAAAGAAGTTGTACAACATTAATACAGAGCTGTACAATTGGCTTACCTTGTCCAAGCCTCCAATTCCAAGTTTAGTAAAGTCCCAATCTCTACTGATGATTGACTGTGTAGAGGCTTTCCTGTGCATAAAACATATTACAACAGTCAATTAAGCTAATAAAAGTTACAAACTAAAATGATTTATACAGTCATGTCGACCAATACGTCGGCCAACAGTTGATAGTTGATTGATAGTCAATTAACGTGTCAGTTGATGTATTGGGCCAACTGTCGACTGACTAGACCATCGGTTGACTGTGGGTGGCTGGACAACAGTCAACCAACTGTTGGTCAACCGCTGACTGCCCAGAGCCAAGTTAACTGTTTGACTTTTAGATGTAAACAAAGCATTGGATTGACTAAGAGGGGCGATGACCGATAGCAGCTAAAGTACACATGATCCCTAAGGGTAACATTATACTGAGGTGTACATGAGGCATGGTACAGTATCACAAAAGGAAATTGTATACCATGTATATAACAATTAAATATACCCCTGTAGCTAATACATTGAATGTTACTTACCCTTTTGCAGTGCCAGTAAGATTAAGAGCAGAACCCTGCAGAAATAGTAGTTTCATAATCAACACAACAAACCATATAAGATAAATACATGTAAATTATTTTGAAATATTCACAAATTATTTTATACAACCACCATACAGCAAGATCATATCTAACAACTGATGATGCGATCTGTTTATGAGGCTGTATATAATATAAACCTCTTTAGATGACTAGCATGACCTCCTCAGTATGTAATTGTCTCTTTTTCTGTACCTCAAATGTACATGTAGTACTAATATCCACAAAAAATGTATCATCCTTGACATAACTTTTCTAAATGAGTCAAGTCATAATCATACATGTATGTTGACTTAATTGTATTACACCTGGCCTCTGTATTGTCAGAAAATATTTGGTGATGTATAAAATTGTTTGGATATTACAAGGTGAATACTCTAGTGCAAGTACTGTACCTCTGCTCTCTCGAACACAACTTGGCTATTCCTTGTCACAACACCAACTGAAACCTAGCCACAAACAAATGTTGGTAATGAATAACAGGGTTTGAAATTACTTTTTGCCCGGAACAACTGGACAACTGAAAATGATAGGAAAAATGAATGTACTGAAGATACATTGCATGTATAGTCATACAAGTGCTTACAAGAGAAGAAACTTACCAGGTACTTTTGGTTTTACAGTATAGAATAGATTCACCAAATATGGCACTTGACATTTAAACAATAATTGTTTATTTACTTTATTTAATAATATTGTATAATTACTATAATTATTATTATAGTAATTATTATGTGAAGATTGCTGTCTTACATTGGTTCCTTTTGAAGCTTTTGATGAGGCACCAAGAAGTCCAACATCAATCACTGAAAAATGAGGCATTTGCATAAAAGTCAGGACCCATTTATAATAAAAAATATTTTATTATTAATATTGGAACTCTTGGCTAATCATATGATTACCCACCTTCCATACTTTTCACAGTGAGAACAAGCAGCTTCTTATCATGAAAACTGAAAACAAACTACACGAAGAAAAAATGGTTAAAAAATGGTAACTAAAGGTATTGTGCCAACTAGTTCCCTCAGTTCTGAGAACTGTTATATGGAAGCCGACAGTGCACCCTCTACCCCTTTTCTCTGTCAGTGCTCTGTTTTAAGGGTATTTAAAGCTCAAGCTACACAGAACAGAGAGGAGTCGAAACAGACGTTGAAGTCACTCAGCATCAAACCGCGAGCCTCTTGCTCCAAAGGTGCCACACACAAACCAACTGAGCCAGGTAATTTTATACTGTAGTCAAATCAACCTTATGTCCTTTTCTTTGACAATGACAGTCTCTCCACTGCTCTCCCACCTAATTAACTACTTTCTTAATTTTGTGTATTGTGCACTCTGAAATCATTACCTGCTGTCCTACAGTAAATGCCTGATCATAAAACTCATTGGTGAGTTCCTCTGCCATTTTGTTTGTGTCATAAGCATCTTGAGTCACCCTGCCAGAGTGAAAAAAAAAAAAAACAGTTGAATTAAACACAAGCATGATGTACTGCATGTACAATATTGTATAAAATGTACAGGATCGAATGTTTGGCTATATGAAATGGATTTTAACACAATACTATTTCTATTTAAATTGTGAAACTCAAGTCAATATTTGAAGTTGTTATATTTCACCTGGCTTTTTGCAGAAAGTCAGCCTCCAGGGTGATATTAGACAGATATGAGCCTTCATCAAACCTATAAGGGATCACTGTGCAGTGACAAAAAATGTTTTATTATTTTGCAGTAAGTTGCAACTCACCATACAAAATCCCCAGGGGCGGGGGGGTACTCCTATTTATTTCCTATATAGGGACGTTCCGCCCAATAGGATATCATTTTCAGGGTCTTCTGTCTTAAACAGGGTATCAAATTTTACATTTTCGTGTCTTAAACAAGGTTATTTTCCGAAGATTTTCTCCTCTTCCCCTCCCCCTCAACCACATTTTTGCTCTCGCCATTTTTGTGTGATTTCTTCATATGCTCCAGTGTAAACGTGTGCAATGCAGGCTAACTTATCTAAACTTAGTCTTGAACAGGGTATCAAATTAGAGCACTTTGTCTTAGACAGGGTAGCAAAATTTCCATTTTTGTGTCTTGAATAGGGTCAGGGTTTTATAGAGTCAGTGGAACCCCCCTATCCAAATTCCTATTGAGTACCCCCTCCCCCCCCCCCCCCTCCCCCAGGGACAAAATCCTTCTGTATGAAACATTCTTTTCTTCTTCTTCTTAGGCCTGTTTTAAATGTCAAACTTCACATGTGTCAAATGCATTTTTAGCTGAAACCAGAACTTTTACTCATTTGTTCAATGCATGTGAAGTTCGATGTTTGAAACAGGTCCTACTTTTGTGTGTACAATATTAGTCTAATACAAAATAATGTAGTATGGGCAGTTTAAATTTCTTGATTTTATCACGTCATGTGATACCAAAATCCATTTATCAAATCACTGAAAAAACCAGCAGTGAGCAACATTATCACCATCAAAACTGAATAAAAGTACATTCATTACCATATCACACAACAACTAATCAAACATTCCCTTGCATAAAACAATGATGATAAAATCATTAACATTTTCTTAATAACTCACATTAAAAAAAGTTATTAGATTTTACTAGTACTACAATATGTTTGTATTAAAATGTTTTTTACAAGATTTCCTTGGCCTGCATTTAATTCAGGATCATGCAAGAAAAGCTTTCCTGGATATATAAATATAAATATTAATTATATATAGTAATAATTTACCATCAATGACACTTGATAAGGACACAGAAGTCCACTTCCTTTGAACCAAACTAAAGCCCGCACTGCCTGCTGGGATATCCGCTGAGACTTTGATGGAGAAAATGAAGCCCTTTGAACTACCAGTCCTCACTTCAACATGTCTACAACAGTTTAAGAATACCAATCATAAATTAGGTAATTATAAAATTTAATGTAAAAATGTCTCAACTTGGGATGCTGGGCCTTGGTCAGGGTCCAGATTAGTCTTACCAGTTTACAGAAACAGTATATTTAGAAGTATTTGGTAAGTGGAATAGTTCTGCCCACACATTGAGGTATTTGACCAAACTTTCTTCTCCATGTAGTTAGTACATTAATGATCGTGGCATATTGGGAGACAACGTATATAACTTTTACAGACTGAGATGTCTCAAGTTTTGATCTGAGCTCTCAATTTCTTCAAACAGATCTCCAGCATACGAACAATTTACAGCAGCATAATTTTCTTCAAATTAAGTGTAAAACATAGGGGTAGGATGGACGAGCCGAAACCGTTTGGGAAATATAACATAATTCGATTTACAAAGAAACGTACGCACAATTCTTACCGTACCTCACTATCTCTGGACTGAAATCGTTTTCGTTGACAATGAGACAGTTGGTCAGGGACAATTTGTCCGAGGGACACTTCACTACTTTCATCTGAACCATTTTTAAACTTTTTATGCTCTAAATATCACAAAAGCAGTTGCCCTCTGACTTCCGCCATGATGAACCTCGATTTCGAGATGTCTCGTAAAGTTGTGACGTATTAATCCCCCAGACTTCCTTTCGGCGACGCTTTCTTCCTAACCGAGGTAAAATAAACTTTTGCATGGTATTGTAAATCAAATCGTGTCAATAACAACTTAAACCCTCTATGTTTTTCATAAAAATGCTGAAGAGCTTGTTGTCAGCAGCTCAAAACATATCATCCCTGAAACAGGGAACTCGAAAGGACGACTCAAAACTGGCTCAAAAGTTCATTTGGACCGACGGGCATCCAGGATTAAGCTCATAGTTTTAAATGCATGAGCAATTGGGCTCAGGTGTCTTACGCAGACACATGGAGGATATATATATACGGCAGCACGAATATATGAATTTTATTTTGAGTGGTAAAAAGTTCAGTATAAAATAGACCCCAAATCCCACTTTTGACGTCATCGATAACGAAAAATGCGCTACTCGGGTCCCGGGTGTAGTTTCGTACGAGTGGTTTCCAGTAAAACACAAGTAGAACTCGCGTTTTGGCAAAAAAAAATGCACTTTTCACATAACGCACTTTCAATTAATTTCTGCTTCAGCACTAGGCACTGGTAGCCACTAGTACTACAAACTCCCGCCCCCGGGCCACCAGAAATTACAAATTCCCCGTCCCCTGGGCAAAAGAAACGGGAATCTGGCCGCGTTTACGATCGGTTGTCGAAGTGATGACTTGCCTTGGAGTTCGAACACTATGCCGTGTCAGTTCTATGTCCATCTTCGCTTTGAAATATGTTTTTCGTTTCTGCAAATGCACTAGTAAGTGCGGAGTGCCGCGGTGGCTGAGGCGGCCCCGATTGCTGCTGACTGGGACGCTTGGATAGCCCGCAGAATTTCGTCAGCGTTAACGGTCTTGGACTCGGACTGTCTCCTTGCGTATCTCCGAGGGGTTGTGATAAGGACATCGTGTAAAACGGGCGTATAATACGGAAGTAAAACTAAACCAAATCGAAAGTGAACTAGGTAACGAATGCCACGAGAGAGGCAGAACACACCCTGAATCCTCCTTATATACCATTACTCCACGTGCTAACCCACGTGACCTCATACGCTCCCGAGCCGCCAAGAAATCAATTTCCGCCTATTCTCCGAACCGTCAGAAATGACATGGGCTAGCTCTCCTTTTGGCGGCTATCTTGGATTTTTACGATCACGTTGCTGTACAAATTCCCCGCCCCCGGAAAACAGGGTCTGACAAATCTCGGGGTATGCCCGGGGAGGGGGGGGGGAGAGATGGTGACAGCTGGAATTAATCGATGCATAATCAGCCGTTGATAATGGTTTGAAACCATAATCGTAAGCTGGCACAGCTCAGTCGTTCTTTTATTTGCTGAGATTAAACTATATAAACTTATTTATTTATATATAAACGTAAATTATATGATGAACTTTTTTTTTCTTTCTATTTAGCAGGAGTCCAAATTAACGTTTCACGCGGATAAAAAAAACGTTTGGTTTGCAACTGAAAGACCGCTATACACTGTGCCGCCTGCTTAGGTTCATAGCCGGGTTTCGCCTTGCATGAAGTTCTATTTCTCGTGAGCAAGAGGTCACCTGATTTCGCCTGATTGCGGTGCCTCCATCTTTTCCTCTATACTTAGTGTCTCTTGCACTCCGACTGCTTGATATTTGTCCTAACCGTTCGCCAGACGGTAGTAGATTTTGCACTCTACCCAGTGAAACCCGTCTCCTATTCAGCTGTAGCTGGTGCTCGGTAGTGCCGCTTCCACGCCGCTGCATGAGCTCTGTGAGTGAACTTCGAAAAAGCTCAACTCTTCTAAAATATATGAATGGATTGAACATGACAGGGAGGAAAAGTGTTAAGCTAAAAACAAACATGAGCCATTGCCTAGCGCTGCCCGAAAGTCTTAACGGTCGTGCGCTTCTTAGAATTTCTGGCAAGTAGGATACACAAAAAACGGCTATAACTATGAGAATTGTGTTAATTGCTTTTCGCTTTCGTTTATGGCTACCTATGTGTTGAGAGCGCAGTAAACCGTTAGCAGTGTCAACCTGTCGTAACGAGCTCCGTAACGTCTTCCGTGAAAGTAGGTACAGACAAATGCTTCCCAGAAGAATGGGTAGCGAAAAAGCGCGAGGAATGATAGAGTTACTTTTTCTGCTGTAAGTTGCTCGATATTCAAGTACTGAACGCTTGCCTAGATCGATCTTGCGTAGGGGAACATACACGCAAAGTACGGCGATGAAACTAGCCAACCACTTGATGATTATTGCTAGGATAACTTTCTTCTTGGTCTTTAAAGCTTTGTAGTGTAGTGGGAATCTGATGGCCAGGAATCGATCAATCATCATCAGGAACATTGTCGTAAGAGTCAGATAGCAGAGTACCACGTGACAAGTGGACACAATCCACGCGGTTAGTTTGCCTCGAAACGCGTCTAAGTTCAGTACCGCGTAACATACGAACATTGGACCGTTGATGATGATATTTAGTAGATCAATAATGGCCAGATCTGCTACCAGGATGTTGGACATGATCTGAAGTTTCTTAAAACGCGCTAACAGGAAAAGAAGCAGCCCGTTAGCACAGGAAGAGATAACCAAAAATATAAATGAAATTGCTGCTTGCGCGACGGTGACATATAAAGTAGTTCCACTGCTTTCTTCGGTTGAGTTGTTTGAGATGAGAACTCCATCCATTGCAAGACTCTGATTGGAAAATTTCGTCTTCATGCTCGTCTTAATGGAAGATTTTTTTCCCTATAAAAATGATCTTCTCACAGTATTTGCGGCTGATTTGCTAGTTTTGTGTGTCGTGGCCGGTGCAGTTTTTGGTAGCGATTGGAAACCAATCGGTGTCAACGGTGGGCTGTCCAGCAGACTTTGCACCAGTGCAAACTCAAACACACAGAAATTACACATGAAAAGTGACCGAGTACATACAACAAAAAAGTACGCAGGACAGTTCATATCCCGCCAATTGTCCAGGCGTTTTCTCTCCAGATTAAAGACGCAACAACACAGTTCTTTTGCCATCGATAAATAGTTCATTATCAATTGATGTGGCCATAATGTGTAAGGAAATTATTGCACAGGATATTCTCTGCGTATTTTTTATAGTTTTTTTTTTTTTTCAAAAGAAAGGAAATCACGGCTGAGAAAGAATGCTTTTCAAAACGACAGCCAAACAGGTGCAACCGTTTCATTGAGGGCCCCCGTCTCATTAGATAATGTTTTCAATCAAATTCACAGCCGAAGAAATGCAGTTTTTGAATCCTTTACAAAAAAGTGGACGTTGTTATTTTATCGACCTGTAGTCTATATTTACCAAAGATAAAAGTGGAATTCAGAGCCGTGGAAAATCGAATAAGTCTGTTGAACTGAATTGAATTTAAGCTGGGTGGTCCGTCCAGCGTTCAATTTTCGCTGGGTGCGGTTGGTCCAATTTTCTCTGTTCAACTTTGCCATTCGACAGAAACTTGCAACGGCGACTGAAAGATGCTGCAATCGTTATCAGTCATTAAAAATGAATAAACCGGCGTTCAAGAAAAAGATTGCGAGACACTGCAGAGTATATCGTGATAAAAAGGAAAGAGAATATGCATCATTTGCATAGTCGAGTGGCTGTTAGTGGCCAAGCCATCTGCCAGAAGAGAGTAGCTCATCACTTTTTCTTTCTCCATGAAGTAAATTAAAAGTATAAATTAACTCAATTTTCTACATTTGACACTGGCACAAATGCTAAAGAATAACAGCGTCATTAAGGCGGACATACAGTTCCGCTTCGTCCGAAACTAAATATAACAATTTTTCTCAAGTATAGAAATAAAATGGGGCAGGACCCATGTAAGTTATGGAAATTTCGGGCGAATTTCTATACGATTCAAAACCATCTGTTCGTTAGTTTTCAGTCAATATTACGATTTTTTCTGTCGCGTGCAACATATTTATTGCAATCGTTCAAATTTCGCATCTTCTCAGCGGCTAGTGATTTTGAAAATATTCTTTCCCGCAGGTTTTTCATAGAGAATTTTCCGTTTTTGCCGCTCACCCAGTGCATGGTTATAAAAGGTTGGTCCACGGCGATCGTTTTCTAAACGCTCTATAGGTTCGTCTCCGAGGACACTGCAAACACTACAGGGGATAAAAAGGACCGCAACCCAAAAAGCAGTCTAGATCAACTCTTTCACTTCCAAAGTTTCTCCTAGTTTATTACCAGAGATATACCATACAGTAGAGAACTTGACTTTTGATATCTTGCTCAGGTGAAAGCTGAATCATCAGTTCTTGCTAACATTACTCATGGATGTTATGTTAAAAGGTTGGGAGAATCTGCATTTTGAGCTTGGAAGTGAAAAAGTTAAGTCGTCTCTATGATTTAGGCGGCATTAGTTTGGATTCCGTATAATCGCTGAGCGACCTTGGCGATTTCGTTCGCTGACTGCGGTTCCCACTTGATCGCCTCGATTGCTCTGAGATCGAGTATCGTGCGACTAGCGTACGTAGAACAGCATTTTTTTTCTCCCCGAGCTTAATGGATGCCGTTTTCTTTGATTCAAAATGATATCTCAGTGCTGTTTGCCGGTGTTCCTGAATTTCTTGGCTAACTTATTGAACTTTTTCTGTACTCTTGTCCCGGTTCACTTTCCAAAAGAAGAAGAAAAGGAATAATACTCGATCGCCGAGATAACATTGGCATTGGCACTGCGTGATTACGATCGCTGCTATCGCCGGGGCTGCTGCGTACTGTTTCCATAGTGAGTGCTACGATCGCTGAACATCTTATTTAAGCAATTAGTGATTAATATAGATGGAAACCGGACTTTAAGGAAAACCAGATTGATTATAACTTTTCCGTGCGCTTTTCAAGTTTAGGCGATTATATTCATGCAAATTAAGGGATTATTTTCGGAACAAAGGAACACTTTTACACATCTGCTCTCGGCTTATTGCCTCAGCTCCACCCAAAGGAGTCACAACGCAAACAAGAACCAATACATCTGACGGAAAAACGTCACTTTCGTGTAAACTTTCGTTTGAGTTTCTGCTAATTTAAAAATGAATTATACATCTCTATTATGAAGTTAACTACCGCAGACCCAAATCTATTGGACATAAAAAGTTAACAGTTTTATTCTGAATGGTCACTTTTGTTTTAAATACGGCCTTCGGACTCGTAGAACGAAAACAAAGTGATGTTCAGAAGGAGGGGCTGTGGGCCTGAGCGAAAGCGAATCAGTAATTAATACAACACAGCTGCTTTTGATAATGGTTCGAGATAGTAAAAGCGATTCTATTTTATAAAGAAGGAAATATCTTATCGTACAAAATACACTTTCTGAGTAAATAATTGTTTTAGCCTTTAAATCGCTGTCGGGTGGATCAAATTTTAGATATTGACCAGTTTTCTCCGAAAGTTAGACAGAAATCAAACTTTTTTCTGTCACGGATAAGATATTTCCCGCTCCTGTTCGTTTAAAGATTCAGTCGCTACCTAGCACGGGCTGGCCGGTACATCCGTCATGTTTTCTCGGCGAAACGCAGTTCCAATCAGAAGTAGGAACTGAAGCAGACTATAATTTGTAGCTTGACTCGAACCAGTTTTGTGGCGTTTTCAAGGCAATTAGAGCACTTGCGTCATTTACTATACCAGCACAGTTCGTCTGAACTGAGATTTGACTCATTTAACATGGGAACCTACGATAGCGCCGCACCTTGGAAAGAATCACGCTCGGGGTTCGCAAAAGGAACAATCGGCACTGTTCCCATGCTCACTCTTACAGCTTTGATAACGTCGGTTTCAAATGCATTTGTGATGCTTGCTGTCTGGAAAGATCCCAACAGAAACCTACGTCGGTCCCCGAGTAATATTCTCATAGCGAGCCAGGCTTTGGCGGACTTTTTCGTCGGTTTCGTAACAGATCCGGTCTGTATATGGTGGCTGTTGACTTTCTCCGACGACGCCATGTACACCATAGAAGCTGTGAGTTCACTTTTCCTGGTCTCGAGTGTCTTCCACATGATGTTTCTCGCTTACGATCGTCAGGTTGCAGTAGCCACACCAACGCGTCACAATTCTTGCATCACTAACAAACACGCGCGCTCCGTCGCTTTGGCAATTTGGGTCTACAGTGCCGTTTACATGGGATATCGTACTGCCATACGGGAATTGAGCGGTTCTATGACCACTGTAAAGATCATCTCTGGCGTTCACACAGTCTTGCCTGCTTTTATTAGCGTCCTGTTCTATCTCCGACTTTTGCTTGTTCTTCGTCGATATCGCAAGGAGCTTGGACAACTTGACGCAGCAGGACAAGCAGTTATAAACGCGTACGCCCGCGAAAGAAAAATGACCAAGGCGATGGTACTCATATTGGGCATATTTTTGGTTGCCTTAACCCCGTGGTTTGTCTTCTATCAAGTTGTCGACGCTTGCACTACATGCGACGACAACAAGGCCTCTCAAATGCATCTCCTTTCCATTTTCTTCTACTTGTTTACTTTGAAGTCTGCTCTGAATCCATTCCTGTACGCTTGGCGGCTTCCCCAATATCGAGCGGCTTATAAAAAACTCGTAAAGTGTTGTGTAAAAAAATCTCAACGAGTTAGAGATGGTACACAGGGCAGCAATGAAAGAGCATAAAATGAACTTTCCGTCAGCATGCAGAAACAACTGGAAGGACTTTTTTTTTATCAGTCAATGGTTGTCGCGCCAAAAGACGACTGCTACCGACGCCTCATGGCTCCAGCAATTATTTTATCAAGAACATTTGACTTTGAGATGTTTCGCCCGTACAGGAGCAATTATGAGGCTTCGTTGAGATTGACAGAGAGAACGAGAGAAGGAAAGAAATACAGCAAATGAATAAAAAAGAAAAGAAAGAATTGTGAGATTACAGAAACGGAGAACAGATCGAACATACCAGTGAGACTTACCTAGAGAAAGGAAGGAAGAAAGACTGAAGTATATTTTGAGACTGCGAACAGTGGGGTACTCCGAACCAAGAAACTGAATAAGAATAACTTTGCATGAGAAGACCCACAAATAAACACAGAAAGAAATGCTTTTAAACTGTGTGCAATGAAACCTAGAAAAAAAATGGTCTCATTGAGAGTTAGACAGAGAAAACGTTGCCAAAGAATCATTATAAAATTTCGTGATTTTAATCTCTAACTTGCTGTGTATATGATGTCGTGTATCACTTCTTCAAGAAGAAAAGTGCCCGAAAACGATAAAAGAAATTAAGCTCTACAATTAGTGGCTGTCTAACCAAGCAAGACAATTAGTTAGTGCTGTAAAACTTGACATTATCTTTGTGCCATCAGAATACAGTGGCTATTACTTACCGGAGATTGGCCATCCTGTAATGTAAGCCTTATTAAACAGGTCGGCTTTTAATTCGTTTTTACTAACGATTTTTTGGCATTTTCTCTGATCTTTTCCGCCGTGACTGATGTCATGATATGAAGTGGATCCGTCCTTACTAGTTGTATGGATGAGGATAATGTTCTTAGTTACAAAACATCCATTGCTCTCTCGTTTGAAGGCACTTCGCAATTATCCAAGATTTGAGCCGAGGAATATATTCTATTAAGCTGAAACGGTTACGCGGGCCGAAAGACGACTAATATTTAAACCCGTAAATGGTTAAACGAGTTTAAATAAATAATAAAGAAAGAAGTTTATAAGAAAAAAAAATCGTTCACGGTTCTAAACAAAAATAATTACGTTTTTCATGCAAGGCTAGGATGGGGCGGCAATTGTACCAAGCCTGGAGCTGGTAGGTCTGATTTATAATACATAGGGTCGCAAACCAATCGTTAAGGAAAAAAGTGCACCAGTATATGGATAAGAAAAATCAAGTCCCTAGAAAAATAGCACTTAAGATAGGAGAGCGGAAAATTTATCCTCAGTACTCTTAATTACATCCAGCGCATTGCCACATCGGCTAAGATCATGTAAACACTGATGAAGAGAAGAGAATTGGAGGGCAAAAAAATCCAATAAATATCCAATAAATATATACGGAATCATTGAGATGGCTTAGTGTCGTCTGTGTTTGCAACATGCAGTTAAAAGCTACAACAATGTCGAGCAGACACTGCATTTACTCGAGTGGTAATGGATATATACCATTTAAACTGACTTACAATATCATTCAGCGGCACCGGGCAAAGTGTCTCATTTGTAAAGAAACGCAAAGGTGCCGCTTATCATATAAAGTAAGCTGACAGCACCAGATAATCACAATTAAAAGTGTTGAGATTACTTAAGATGTTTCCTGATTCAGGAAACATCTTAAGTAATCTTCGACACTTTTAATCCGTGACGAGTAATGGTAGCTGGAGTTACGGTCCTGATATCAGAGCCCAGCTTTTTGACAGGGCTAAGCGCCGTGGCATACTTTAGGACGAGGAAGCTATCCTGTGATCATGTTTTTTTTTTGACCGTCAGTAAAATGTAGTATGCTGGCCGGGGATACGTGATGTTGGACTTCCAAGAAACCTTCCTGTAAGAAATCAGACAAAAGATTAATCGAGTTTAACTTAGGACAAAATTGAGCTACCTAAGCAAATAATACAAAAATCAGCCAGCAACACCAAAAATGTAACTGGTCCGACAAGAGCTTTATAGTCTGTAATTATCACGAAAATTGACTTAATTCCTTGCATGTTTTAGCAGAACAGATCAGACATAAACAGACGGTTTATTCGGAATGGACAGAATAGCCGGTAATCGTGTTCTTTTGGATTTTGTTTTTTTTTTTTGTTTTTTGTTTTTTGTTTTTTTTTTTTTTGCCGTATTCTGTCACGTCAGCTATTCTGTTTTCGGAATAGCTGAAAATTCGTTCTATTGGGAACTGGTATTCTGTGTATTATGAGAAAAATGCAGCCCCTAATATCCCACCGAATGCGTTCCCGCGAAAAAATTCCCAGTAGTGATGCCCGGGCCCCGGGGCTTTCTGTCGCAGGCATATCAGGCAGCGGGGAGCTGGACCCCAGCCTAGGAGACAAGATGGCGGACGGGATTCAAGGTCTTGGGAAGTGTCGGTCATGGGGGAGTTTTTAGAGGGTTATGAGAAGAAATTGTAAATTTGCTGTATTCAGCTTTAAACATTATTTGGACATGTCGAAGGGGATCGAAGCGACGGAGCACCAGGAAACTGGTTGGGACAGAGTGAGGGCATTATTTGATCGGAGGTATACAGACGTACGTTATAGACTGAAGAACTTTGGGGCGTTCTGTCTTTCATGTCGACTGCACGCGTCGGGGCTAACACATGTATATTATGTAAAGGACTATTTGAAGCAGCCGCAGCTGCGAGTAGCTCTCGCTTAAATTTCAGCTTGTTAGATGATTTATCAACTCTCCTTACACTGTTCAAACTCTTGGTGCAGGGCAGGTGATATGGGAGAATTAATACCCAGAATCTTGGGATTAAATTAGGGTTTTTACTACACTGAGTACAGTGCTTTTGCGGGGGCTAGATATTTGTAAAGTCTTGTGTACTAATGTTCTATATTCTGTTCGATATTTATATTTTATTTATATTTATTTATAGGACATCAGGGGAGTTTGCAGATGAAATTCAACACATTCCCACAGTTGTATGTGCTAGTTCTGTCTTTGGATTTATCTTTGGGGGTCGGTTTGGAGCACGTATTGCAGCAGAGTTTTACTCCAGACATAATAAGGTCACAGTGTACAAGTCTGCCATGCACGCTCAGCGAGAGTACCAGTCTGCTCAAACTGTAGGATTTGTTAAGTATGGATGTCGTTGGGGCTGGAGAATGGGACTTTTTGCTGGACTTTACAGGTAAATAGTGATCATTATTGACTTGTATGATGCTGGGAGGGAGTCGTTGGGGCTGGAGAATGGGACTTTTTGCTGGACTTTACAGGTAAATAGTGATCATTATTGACTTGTATGATGCTGGGAGTATTTTATTTTGTTAGTAGTAACTAAGATAAAATTTGTGTTTTGTCAAAACGTTATTGGTTAAAAAAAAACTCAGTAAGGCAGAAATATGTATACCCGCCCGGTAGTAATAATTTAGTTCTCGGATGTAAAACCAAAAATATATGTGGCAAAACTAAGGTGATCGAATTTTGCAGCTCATTTCTTGTAGTCTTTGCTACATACCGGAATAAAGATGACGCCCTCAACTATGTTGCTTCAGGATGTAAGTAGACACCAGACAGAATTGTCATGACAGGGCTACATACCACACAAAAATGGTTGGGTTACTGAACTTATTGGAGAGCTTAAATTATTTATTTCAGATGTTTTGTTTATCTCCTCCCCTGATTCAGTGTTGTAGTCTTTTTCTTTCTCTGTAAATGTGGTTTGTCTTGCATGAATCTTTCACCTTCTTTATATCCCAGTGACCACAGGAGCAGTGTACAAAATGACTTCTGGATGGCGAGGAATGCTGGTTGCAATGATCATCTGTGGGGGAGTTAGGTAGGATTTGGAATGAGTGTATACTTTTGTGGCAAGACCCTCCCCTCCCCCATGCCAAAGACACCTTATGGTGTAATTGAAAAATTTATGGGTAATTTATGTAATGGTTTATAAAAATGATGATCTCCAATTTCTTAGTCCACCAAGTACATCATTGAAAGCTTCGCTTAACAACAATGCAAGCACTATAATGGCACAATGTATTTAATTTGACAGCTCAGTTGGAATTTGCCTTTTAGCAGTAAAGGTAATTAGCCTCCTAACAGCAGACCCCCAGGTGGCCTCCATTTTGCCCGGAGGAAGTAAAACCATGATAGCTGGTCGGGGGTTCTGCTGTCTGGAGGCTATGAAAGCTGCTTTCACCTTGTGATTTATTTTATTGCTTTTGGTACACTTTTTAGCCTCCCTGTTGGACTTCTTGCTCAGGCTGGCAACACATTTTTAATTCCCGAGGAATATAAACAGCAAGAAATTGAAGAAAAAGCTATGAGAGAACAGCGGAGGTACTGTATAGTATGGTACATATAGATTAAGTCAGACATTATCTATGACATGATTACTGTACATTCTTAATTATTTTTTTGCCATGCCATCCCGTGTGCTCAAAAGGGGCAATTTTCCCTGTAACGGCATTATCATGTATAGCTGTAATGACTGCATGCAGATTAGAGGGTTACTGTAATGGTGGACAGCCCATGCACATGGTCTACGTAACATGTTTTCATTAACAATGGCCCTATAACTTTCAAACTATAGAAAATGTGTCAAATATGAATAAGCCAGTTTAATGTAAGATACTCAGAACTTTCATCTGGGTGAATTTGACTGTACTGAATCATAGCTGCATATAAGAAGAGCTACAGTAAGTCTTTCTTTGTAACAGGAAAATGCAGCTAAGAAGCACAGAAAACTTGATCCAGGACATGGAGAAAGAACTGGAGAGCAACTTGAGTGATGGAAGTTTACGCTGAACTGCAGGATTCATGCAGACGTAAGAGAATTATACAAATTCTGACTCAGCTGCCAATTATTATAACAGCACTGTAATTCTTTTATCAAAAGTCTTTTTATTTTCATCAAACCATAAATCCCAACATGAAATTACTGTAATGTCTTGCATTATTGTAGATTTTATTTTTCAGGACTTGAATGGGAATGTCTGCAGAAAGCATTTAGTAAAAACTCTGACTGTACCCATAATACAGTAATCACAATCCTGGTACAACTGTTAAAAATGAACTTTATTTTTGGCTAAAATTCCAGTTTAGATGAGGCTACAGGGCCCAGTTTTCAAAGCACGATTAGGCTAATCCTGGATTAGGTCTAAACTTTCTTGTCATTTATAAGGCTGAAAATGTGAAGGTTTCATTCACAACAACTTCCTTTATGCATTTTTAAGCTGGAACAAGCTTTCTAGTCCATCTTCGAACAAAACTCTGTGGTTTATTGGCAGAGGGATCGAGAGAAAGAATTTCGTTAATCCTGGATTAGCTTATCGGCTTTCGAAAAACCGGGCCCACATGTACTACTGTAATATAATATGTATAGCAATTTAATGCTAATGCCAATAACAGTAACTGTATATTTTCCCTTCTTGGAAGTGATCTACATGTAGACCTTACAAATACATGATTGTGTTGAACAAAGACCTGCCATATGTTCTGGTGTATAAGTAACCTCAAGTGAATCTGTACTGTAAGGCTGCACTAAAATTCTGAGGAACTTTTGTGCGATTCTTTCCATTTTATCAATTTCAATGATTAAAGTCATTGTGTGCATTCCTTATTTAAGAGTAATGTCCCTCTCACCAATTGAGTTGCAGTTACACGTCAGCTACATACATGCTAAACGACGCAGTAGAAAACCTTTAAAATAATGGCTGTTTATGTTAACTATAGAATATACATGCCTCCTTATGGGAAAAAAAAATTGCTTTACCTTTTCATATACATGTGAACTTTACTAATATAATGTTTTTGATGAAAAACTGATTGAAATAAAAGCCTTGTCTGGGACAGAATGGTCCCGGCATACTTCTACAAAGATGATTGCATTGGCATGATTTCTAAATAGTGCTTCTTCAGTTTTCCCAGAATAAATTGCTAGTCTAAACTTTAATGAACTTGAATCACCTGGGCAACCTTGAAATCCTGTAAATTATCCAAGGACTCTTAACATTAAAACTGATATTGCCTTGTACTGTTGGGCCTGTCAAATATATACCTCAATAGGTACCATTATAGTTAATAAAGACTCTGCCCGTATATACACTAATCTGGTACAGTATCTCCTGATTTTGGCGATACTGCCCTTTTGGGATTTTTCTAATGCAGCAATAAATGTGTACCAGAAAAATGGTCAGAAGTCTGTGGCTGGTGACCTGACATTTGGTGACCGATTCTCATTTGGACTTTGCAAGGCCACATTTTTAAATTTCCGCTTCAAGGCAACAGTTATCAAGTCTGATGTGTCGCTTTCAGATAACCGTCTCTGTCGTCTCATTGGTGTTCCCCCTGGTGACCTCTTGCATGGGGTACTCCTCAAATCACTTATTTTGCTGCCCCTAATTCTGTTCATCAGCTCCTCATTGATGCACTGTAGTGGTGTACACTGTTCAGAGTTTTTGTTTGATTCTTTCATGGACGAGACTTTCCTTCTTTTGTGAGCTCGCACTGGAGTTTTCTCAGACTTGGTAGATTTTGGTGCAGGGGGTAGTGGGGGAGGTGGCGGAGGAGGTGGAGGTGCCAGAGACAATTCTTCAGGTTTTGGAAAACTTTCAATTAGCTCCATGCCACTTTGTGGTAGACTTCCCTGCTTGAGATCAATGCCATTTTTTGAGCAATATTTTCCAACTTGTTGGTAGATTTTGGCCAGATTCCTTCGAAGGATGGTTTCATTTGGTTTGTTGAAGTTGAACGAACCAAGTAGTTTCAGAGTAGCATGCAGCTGTGCCATGTAGAGATGTTTCATCTTCTCGTTTTCCTGCAAGACAATCATTGATTGACTGACTATACAACGGACATTCAACAAATGTTTACAAATCACAACATGGCTAAAGTTAGTAAACCTCTGGAACCCAGAGTAACAATTATAACCAGTGCACTGTCAGTTGAATAAAAACACACTGCCTGCATGTAGGGACTAGCGTTAATAACAATATGGGAACTAAGTTATTCCTATTGCTATAAGTTCTTTTTGCTCGGCGTTAGTCTTTCATTCAACTGGGCACATCAGACTAACCAGACTGCTCTCACCTGGTCAACTTTGAGTCGCAGGTTCTTGTCCTTTGCCATCACCAGGGCAACCCATTCCCTCTCCAGTTGACACTTCTCCCCCTCTGCATTTACAAAAATAGGCATGAATAAAACAACATGACAGCATGTGTTCCACAGTGAACACTTCTTGCAAACCTGTCATGAGGTGAATACTAATGTACATGCGATTGAAATATGTCAATATGTTCATATGCCTGCAGTTTAGGATACTCAAGAGGTTCAGTTGCACAGTAATGTTACACTGTAAGTAAATTAGTATAATATTTTTGATATAAAAGTGTTCTACATGTACAGTAAATTCATGTTTGTAAAACATTCACTTGTTTTTTCAGATGCCCAGCTTTCAGACTAGGGGAAAAACAACAACTTCCAGGGAACTACCATTTCTGGTGCGTGCATGAACCTTAGAATTATATTTGATCAGTGCATCTGTAGTGATACATACGTATCGTCTGCAGTGATACATAATTATATCTATCCTCTTTACAGATTCTCAATTTATGTTTAGATTTAGAACACGGACAGATTTATCACTGACCGGTAGTTTCAGTGTTTTCGTGAAGTTGTCTGACTTCTACACACCGCTCCTCTAAAATGCACTCGATGTCGTTTGTATCACGGGCCGTCTTGATTCGCGCCTGCCAAGGATAGAGTAGTGATCCTGCGAAAAACGAATACAAAACTTCGGGCAGTTTGAATATGGAATACGAACCAGTCACTTGTAGGACATTAAATTCTGAAGCTTATCACCATTATAGGTTCGAAGGCCAAAATAAAACTCACCATCTTCCACATCGTTTGATCGGATGTAAAACTGGCCAGAAAGTCCGAGTAAACTGTCTTTCGAATCAACGCCCGCCATGTTGTTTCGTTCGTTTGTTCGAATTCCCCGGTGGAGAGATCTGATTGGTTGGCTTACTCATTCTTAGTCCCCCGGCGTCTCGAAGTGTCATGGTGTGGTGGGGGTGGGGGTGGGGTGACATTGAACAAAAAAGAAAAACTTTCCGTGTGGCTAACTGATTTGCGGGAGTTTTCCAGCGATCCGGTTTCCTGCAAAAATCAACTCCTGCATCTGTCTCCGCAAAAATTGCATCCATGTAATCGAGTGAAACCCGCGGAAAATTGTTCACAAATATTGATTCTTGTTTCTTTAGGTTTCTTTTGGTTCCTTTTGGAATAATTAGCTTTCTCGAAGTTGATATTTGTGCATAAGTTCCTCTTGAGGCAGAAATTAAGCAAGTTCTTGCAGGGGAGATTATTTTAATATACTTTTTTTCTTGCCTTTTAAAAGTCATACATATAGTTGGTCGGGAGTATTTCGATGCGCCAGCCCTTTTTTTTTCCGGCAATAGATTTGAAACACTCCTATACCTATATAGTCAAAATCCATAAGCTCATACTTGTCTTAATCTCAAGATTAGGCCTTCAACTACTGCAGTGACTTTCTCCAGGAGGAGTTTCTGCTTTTGCTTTCTGTTTCTTAATACAGCCTTTTTAGTGCCATCGACCATTAATACGTCCTGTAATACTATTACCACAAACAAACAAACAAAAAAAAAAACGTCTCTCTAAAATATGATAATAACCGATAGTTTTAAGGGCTAAGATAATTGAAACTAAGTTCAGGTGACTGTGTCATAAGGTTATAAGAACACTAAAATAACTTAAGGTTGACATGCGTCTACCATGACAGACACGAAGTCGTAGTCACGAAAATCCATCGCGTTCATCAGTTGCGCCATAATTTTCCCTTAGTCTCTAACCCTTGGTTAAAGTTTAAAATTTGATGACAGGAAGAGCTTTAAACTGTCGACTGACTGCGAGAGAACCCTGCGGGAGTTATAGTGTCGAATGAAGGGGCAAATGCCCCATCACGGATTTGAATGCATGATGGGTAATCAGGGCAGATAAACTGCATGTACATTCGTTTTTCTGATCGGTGGAACTTCGAAACACTCCAAAATGTCATTTGCAAGATTTCAGTGGTTCTGATTGTGAGCGATTTTACTATTAAACCGAGACTTCTTGCACTCGTCGTCGCCATGTTTCTTTGTTCTTGCCCTGATTTTCCACCATGCATTCAATACCGTAAAGGGGTCTATAGTTGAATGGGCCTCGAGAGCCTACCCGCGGGAGTTATTTATAACTTACTCGATTCCAAGTCGTTTATGTGCAAATAGAAGCTGGTAGCTGCATCATAAATTCGACTAGCAGTTGAAAATATTAGTTTTATGGATGTAACAACCGTGTATCGAGAGAAAGCAAAGTTATGCGGCCACAATTTTCAGTACAGCGGCGTTACTCAGACCATTCAATCCATTATCAAACAAGGTTTCCACTTCTACCTCTTATTAAAATAGGGCCGTCTTTACCAGAATCCTTTGCGCACCAGAAATTCTCGACTGCGATCTCCAAAAGCCGGATATGTTTTTTCTTTTATCTGAAAATTTTGTTTAGACTAATTTACTTAATTTTATGTACTGCAAAACCATTGTTTCTCTTAGCATAGCTCACTAATATACCAATTCTCCCAACGCAACCTGCACACAGTCTTTAGTCCGGTTAAGAGAATTTCGTTTTAGATCTTCAGGCATCTAAGGAATGCACCTCCAGATCGGATAAACCATGATATAAACCAACCAGTTTTCGTTGCAGTGATCGGTTACTGCTATGTCAAGTAGTATCTGAAAGAAAAAGGGCATTCTTCGAATCAGATTACGGTTACACCATGAAGCCGTCTATTCTTAATTTTCTTTAAAATTACTGGGCTGCTAAGGCACAAACTTTATTGCCTGTTTGTCTTACTACTCCGTCTAAATTCGAACCATGTCATCTTAGATGACTAATGCGTTTCATGTAAAATAAATAAATAAATAAATAAATATTGCAGACTATTAGAGAGCTATTTTACAAAAATATGTGAATTAGTTTTATTCTGCGGAAGCTTATTCTTCCACTAACATTTCTACTTTCCTCTAGAGAACAGAGACGACTGCAAAGCAGATTATTACTAGGTCAGCAGTATGTGTTCTGTACCAACCTTTATAATATTGTCTCGGGGTCGCCGTCGCCCTGTCGTCCATCACAGACGGATATCCCGTCAGCCAACGAGGGTGCACTCCTCGCGTGGTTTCTGTGCCCAGCTCCCTTCGAAAGAGCCTGGAACCAACTGATCTGAATCGCACGAGTGCTGGGGAATTTCCTCGTCTGATTCCCTTCACTTGCACAGCAGAGCGTATCTTCAGGAGAGTTCTCTGAATGCGGTGCAGACCCGAGTTCATCTTGTGATCGCGGTCTTTTTGTGAGCTGGCATAGCACATTTTGATTGCACTGCGGACAAACACCGTTTTTCGTCGACTCGAGTTTTTCGTTGCCATTTCCATTATTCAGCTTTGTTAGATCTTTTTGGCACACCGCGTTCTTTCTATGCCGTTCTTTTTTCGTTCCCGTAGAAGAATTCACGATCCCTACTGGTGGCACACCAACCAAACACTGACCACCATTAGCGTGGGCAGATTTAGTCGCCGCTGGATTCGACATTAAACGAGGAATGACTTTGCTGAAGTTTTCACTGATCTGGGCATTGGGGCAGTGTTCGCTGTCGCATGGCAACCTTACCGCGTTCAAAGGCTCTTTGGGTTTGTTCTTGGTAAAATCACGCATGTTTTGAAGCGCGGAATAGTCCCCGGATGTTTTGACTGACTCATTTTTTGGTGGGGACCTCTCAGTACAAGTGGTAGGATCTTCATTAAGGTCTTGATAAAATGCCAACAAGCGGTCGGCTTCGGTTGTCTCGAGTTCATGTGTGTCATCACATGAATTATCTTGGTACTCCTCTCCATTTAGCTCCAGATAATCTTCGGTATCTTTCTTCGCGTGTTTGACGGCTGCAATGGGTTGATTTTCAAAGAGTGATTCCAGAGTTAACTTAGTACTTTCGGTATCCGATGGCTCGAACTCGTTCAGTTCCTCCTTTATCCGCTCGATAGTTACTCTAACTGAGCGAGCTACTGTGCGACGAGCGTTACCCGTGTAGGGAGAGGACGGGACAATTTCGCGCAGGATCTCGTTATTCATCGATGCAGACCGCCTCTTACGAATGGGAGCTTTGCTATTGTTTTCTTGTTCTTCCTCTGATGGTGTTTGGATCAGCGGTAAGGATCGTATACGTTGACTGCGACTGCTCTTTTCCCCCATTGTTGAACTGTTGTCGACGCTCAGACGACGAACAAAGGAAGCCGACGGGGAAATGGTGCCAAGACGGACGGATGTGGATCTGGGTTGCATAGGAACGTTCTTTTGAGGTCTCCATAGGATGATGTAAACTTTGGGGACGAACATACAGGCGAGGCCAGCGAATCCCGCGATGACAAATACAAAACACGTGATAGTGGTGCGGTAGATGCCGCTTGTTCCAATGTAGGTTGGGATAAAGATGATCACCACAATACAAGTTGTAAGCATCGTAAAGGTGATGAACTTTGCTTCGTTGTAATTTTCCGGCAGTTTTCTCGTCAAGAATGCTTGGTAAGTGCACGTCATCACCAAGCCAGTGTTGTATACCCACCAAATCGCAACACTGATGTCGGAGATTTCTTTGCACTGTTTGATCACTTCTCTTTTCGTGTTTGAAATGAGAGTTTGGCTTCCGGCAGCGTTTGTGTAGACAGTGCCGACGCTAATGATGCATTCTAGTAAGCACACGCACAGAATCATCAACAGCTGCCACTTTTTGGACAAAAAACTCGGGGTTCCTGTTTTGATCAGTTTTTTGTTAAATATTCGCGATATACGGTTTGTTTTTGTGAGTAAAGTTCCAACCACTAGAGCAGGGCAGAGGCCAGTGACAACTGGAATGGCGCGGCAGATTTTGTCCGTCGGTTCGGCAATGAAAAATAACGGAGTTATAAAACACCACCCGATTCCGATCAGGAGCACATAGCAAAGCTCTCGGCTGGACGCACGCACAACGGGGGTATCCCTAAAGCAGTAGAAAACGTAAAATGTGCATATCACTCCCAATAGCCCAACTGCAGAGATGCACATTATTATTACTGCTGGGGCGTCCGTCCAGGTAAGGTAAGTGGGGCTTATTGGTTCGCAGCTGGACTGATTTGCTGTGGCCCAGTATCCTGAAGGGCATGGCTGACAATCGTGCAGGTTGGGCTTGTCAGTGATGGTTTTTCCGCGACATTTTATGCATTCCCAGCAACATTTAGCGTGGTCGCTCTGAGGATCAATGCGAAACCCTGGCGGACAATCTGCGCTGCATCTCGAAAACAGGTTGTCCTGATCAGACGAGTTTCTCCAGAACTCGTTATTAATATTGTTCTGACGGCTGAGTTTTAGACACGGACTGCTGACGTTTTTGCCAGCAGACTTGCAGTTTTCGCTTAGCCCCCACTTGCCGAAGTTCACGAAGTCGTAGTTCGCTCCAACCAACGTAAGTTGGTGAATGTCGTAAACACCAATCGCATCACCTAACTGATCAAATGAGAACACTTCTCGAGTCATTCCACAAAATCTCACTTTCTGTAGATGACCAAGGAAATCTTTCTGGTTCCTTTGAGAGAATGTTTTGGCCTTTTTGGAGCAGTCTTCATAAGGCACGCACCCAAGCATGTCATGTAGTGCATGAGCAACGGCCAAAACAGCTTCCATTACGTACTGTGCTTTGGGGTAATGCCTAAATGCTTGCCGGTGGAAGCCCGGGTTATGCGCGACCTTAATCTGTTCGTATTCTCTCATCCATGGATTTCTCCTGCGTCTGTGCTCATTAAAATCCACAAAATATTCATCAAATTGTTTCATGTGTTTTACCTCTGGGACAACACCAAGCATTCCCTTTAAGACGTGTTCGTTTCCTTTGAGCACTTGTTTTGCTTCAGCCCAGGCGTCTGATCCGATCCATACGTATTTCTCTTTTGCCAGATCCTCACGCTTGGCGAACAGATCGATGAGAAACTTCGCGTCGTGTAGTTCCGCGAACAAAATGACGACTTTCGCTTTAGCGTTCGCCTTCATTAAGCGAAAGATGCGCTCAAACTTGCTACTGGGCGATCTTTTGGTAAACTTCTCGTCGACTGGTATACAAATGTCGTAATCTCCCTTGTAAGACGCCAGGGCGAGTTTGAACGCTTCAATACCCGAACGTCCATATTCGGTGTCGGAAGAGAGTGCTATCACAAAGTTCCAGTTCATTGCCCGTACCAGATCTGCCATGACCTGCGCTTGGAGCATGTCACTTGGTACGGTCCGCAAGAAATAGCGGAAGCGGACTTTGCTACTCAGCAAGCGACTCGTAGATGCATAGCTCACAAGCGGAACGTAAAACAGTCCGCATAGGTTTGTTACCGCCATGGAGACTCCGCTGTAAGCGGCGCCGACGACTGCTATAGTATGCTGCTCTCTCTGTCTTGGTTCGCCGGAACATTCGTCCTTGGCGTTAGCATTGCGAATGAATGTGAAATTGAGCGATTCTCTGACAGCGTAGTCACTGCTGGTACAAGTGTCCTTGATGTCCATTCCAATCGTTACATTGGGCAGGAGTTGGTTTTTGAGAGGGCCTTCGTTTAGCATGTCCATCGCGAACAGCATTGCCTCGACAGCTTCGAAGCCTCGCGTATTGAATCCTCCTTGACACATAAACGAATCGGGATCAGCCTGTTCTTCGGCGGCTGTTGGCGAGAAATGAACTGGAGACAATCCGCCGATGATGAAATCGCCTTTTGTGAACACTGAGCGGCTCGGTTTCTCATCCTTAGCTCCGTGGACTTGTTCGTAAAAAGTTCCCAACAAGGAAAAGGACAGAAGTAAAAATGCTAACTCTCTTGCAGGCCGCATCGCGTATGTGCCAATCCTAAGTCAGAAGACTGCCTTCTCTTTTGAATTCAGAACTTCTTGGTGTGCATAACTCTTTTGGAAAGAATATTTAGTGTCAATGTTTGTATTGCCGTTTTCTAGCTTCCGAACTCCCAATAAACAAATGGAAATTTTTTTCGGTGTGTTCTGAAGCGTGCATGACGTCTTAAATCATTACAGCTTTTTTGTACTGTCCACACCAGATTGGTTGGAGTACAATGTGCAGTTATGTGCTGCGGTTGAGCTATTGAACATATTCTCTTAGGAAATAATGCGGGCAACACAGCCTCTGTTTAATAAACTCTAACGAGACATGACAAGCATCAAAGAGGAAAATTGGCAAAGAAAAGGTTCTTTCGTTTAAGAAAAAATAAAAACGGTTTCGTGAGCTGAAGGACGTCTTAAATCACCAATAGCATCAAGGGAACGGCTGTAAACGATTGTATCATTACAATAGGTGCGATGCGCGTTATTAGTTATTAAGGAAGTGAAGAAATATGCACAATCAGAAATATTAAAATGCGCAAATATTATATGAAGAATGAAAAGTCTGAAACTTTTTGAGTTGCTTTACAAGATGGTAAATCTTGAATATACTCGGCCGGCCGTTCGTGCATGGACCGGAACCGTGAACGTGCTTTCGACACTTAGCGGAAAGATATTAGACTGCATGATACCATAATAATGACGCCTCGAAAGGAAATATGTTTCCCTTTATATTAGTGGTTGACCGAATTATAATGCAGCCAGCTGCATCTAAATTGTTTGTATAAAATTCCATTTACTTCAAAAGAATTGTCTAAATTAATTTGTCAAAAAAATAAATAAATAAATAAAAAAAAAAAAAAAAAAAAAAAAAGAGAAAGGCTAGAAATAACGAAAAGAAAAGGCTGGTAGAAGAATTTCAATTGCATTGGTGAGGTTTGGAAGATGTTGATTGTTGATGCAAATGCAGAGAAATATGTTTTGCAATGAATTATTGTACGCTTCATTATGAAATGCAGTATGGAATGACATCAGAAGACCCGGGAAGTGAAGTTCTCGTTTTATCAGGGGTTTTTGGTGAATGGTGACTATATCTGTTACCCGAAGACGCTGGGAATTATATCAAGCTATATTTAGACTGTTTTCTTAGTATACGGATTAGCTTTATGCCAATTAGGAGCTGAAAAATAAAAGCGATTCATAATAGAACTACTTATTACTTATGCGCGTGGCACAATGGTGGTTTATTTAGTTGTAAAGAAAGAAGTTGCTCTCGGTGCGAATATTCACTTCACTTTGAACGGTTAGGATTGGGAAATGCAGACCAAAAATTTATCACTGACAAAATTGGATAGCTTCGGCCCACACTTTAGATGTCTGCAAATAGATCGGAATTGAGCCAATTGGCAGCTGTCGCCGTTTTACAATACCATTATAGCATTACGAAATAACGTTCTATAATAATAGTCGGCGTCATGAATAAGAAAACGCTTCTATTCAAGTGTTGTCTAGCAAGAGATTTGTGTCCATGCAAAAGAAAAAAAAGGCTTCAAACTATAAATACAGCACCTCCCCTGGGAGGCAAACTCTAATCCAATAATACAACAGTCCAGGAGTTTGCTTTTTAACATCGGGTGCTTGGACGCGTACGCTTAGTGTCAGTTTTCAGACTTTCGTGTGCAAATCGGCAAAATATCAAAGGAAATTTCAATGCGGTATAATCACAAGAAGAACTGTTAGTCTTTTTCTAACGAAAAACAACAACTGTTTCCTGTTTTGATCTGAGTTTTGTTTAAAAACTTTTAGCATGCAAATGAGGGGACTGTTGCTTATTGAATGCAGCGTCTTCCTTTAATTTGCATTGTTTTGAGCGCAAGCTTTTTGACACGAACATTTTATAATACTTAGCCGGATATTTCCCATTCTGTTCAATCTAGAAAGATTAATATACTATTTTGAATTACGACATACCCCGATATATTATCAGACTTGCAAGGAATCGGTCAATTCACTTTATTACAGATTAATTTTGTTTAGACTATTGTAGGTAAGCGAAATGAGGTGTTTCTTACAATACAACTTTCTTATTATTTTCACGTGTAACATTTTACTAGTTGGTTTTGCGTTATTTCCTCAAGGGCTAGGCATGAAAAAGCGTGGGTTACAAGAAATCTGCTGTCGGAAAACACAGACCTGCGTGGTAGTAAATTAAAAAACCTAAAAAACACGGCGAAGAAAGAGTGCGGGGGAGTGTAAAATGCCTGTGAATCGCTAATTTTATTTCCTCACTCAATATACTTCCGTTTCTGTCGCAATGAACTGAACAGATACGTGTCTGGCACTAAAAGCAATATTCATCAGTCGATGATTAAAACAACTTTTTTTCCGAAAAACTATGATATGATATAGTTCTTTGGGTTGTCAGTCTTTCAGTCTTTCAGTTTCAAATCGCTTTGTCAATCTTACAAGAATAACTGTTTGCGGTTGTCTTGTCTTGCGCGATTTAATAGAAGTTTGCTGTTTGCAAATACGGGCTCTTTGTGGTCGCTCACGGTTCTCTCGTTTAGTTATTTCAGGGACATACCAAACAAATCACTTTCAAAACGGCTTGGTAGTGGATTCGAACTTATATAGCAATGTGCAATCCTACAATACCGAGCTTTCGGAACGCAGATTACGATTCAGTTTGTTTCTGTTCTGAAATGAGTTCTTTACTGCTCATACATTGTACTGAAAAATGCGTACCACGTTGAATATATCTTGAAGTAGACTTCAGCGTAGAAGTAATGCAATCTTGTTCTGGACGATTGTTTGCGGGTACCTTTGGTCTTTTGTGCAACGAATTATGGATTTTTTAATTCGTCGCAAAAATATTGCTGTTGCTATAGAAACATGGATTCGGGCCCTTAACACTGCAAACTCGAACAAATGTAAAGCCCATAATTCATAGCGCATAACTATGCATGTCACCGCTTCACAGTGATTTTCAGGTCAAACCGATCGATGAATATTTGCAAAGAAATCCTTGTTTACAAGGTGGTAGACTGATGTCTGTTTATTGTTGTTGTCTGGCACAATATTCATCAATTTAACTGAAAATAGGTGTGCAGAGAGGAAACGCATAGTTCTGTGCAACGAATTATTGATTTTTATATTTGTCGCAACATATTGCTGTTGCTGTGGAAACATGGATATCAGACCCTTAAAACTGCAAACTTTGGGATCAATTGTAAAATATTTTTATTACCTCCCCTTAATATTTCATAATATGCAGTAATATAGCTTTTCTTGCGTTTTCAAG
Organism: Plumapathes pennacea; assembly: GCA_964036295.1. Classification (NCBI taxonomy): domain Eukaryota; kingdom Metazoa; phylum Cnidaria; class Anthozoa; order Antipatharia; family Myriopathidae; genus Plumapathes; species Plumapathes pennacea. The sequence continues at coordinate 3,878,694 of OZ038465.1, read as the reverse complement.
GTTGGTACTGATGATTTTAATGGCACTGTTTTAGTGGTGGGAGTCGATCTTACAGGGGAGGAACAGGTTATAGGTATACTACAATCGAGTGGAGAAAGTTGTTCAGGGCCCGGTTGATCAAAGCTGACCCACGGTTAACTAAATTCTGTCTCTCGTGATTTTGGCGAACAAACTGCAGATTTTTAATCAAAGACTTACCAAAAAGTTACTCCAGCTCAAAACAGTGAAGAATTTGTTTTGTTTGCAAAAGGTTTTAAACTTTAGGCGCAAAATGACAACAAAGTTTAGGCTTAACCCAGGGTTAGCCTAACCACGCTTTGAACAACCGGGCCCAGGGCTTCCCGTAACAACATCGTAACAGGGGGGGGGGGGGGGTATGGGGGGCGCCGATCCGCGCCAGTTTTGTGTCAGATCCGCTGACGGTCAAATCCTCAATATTAGCCGACCTCTTATGAGGTCGTTCGTAATATTTCCGCCACTTTCAAATGGGGTCATGCATGATGGCGTAAATTTACTGACCACGAATTTAACCGTTTTTTTTAACAGATATAACGAACTTATAATTATACGCATTATCGTATTATGCATGGCCGATCATAAGGAAATATTTAAGCATTGGTCGTTAAGTAGTTTTTCTGGCGCCACTTTCAATTACGATACAGTTGCCGTAGTAGAGTCCACCGTATGAAGCGAGTAGCATCTTTTAAATTTCATTGGAAAATATATTGCGAATGTCAGCGAACCTATAGTAAAGCAGTACCTGTGACTATAGTCTTGCAGAGTAGCGTCACTAAATGATTACCTTCATTCACTATCGCCGGTGTTACACCTGAGTGTAGAATACAAATTATCTCAACTATTCCAGAAGATGTTAGAGTAAAATAGGGAGAAGGTTTGAGAGTTCAACCAGCGTTCATCTAATGACTCTGTGGCCAACCGCAAAAGGAACAAAGCCATGCGCCATCTATATTTATAACCATTAATTCTAAACAGTGATTTGAATAATGGCGCGGTAAATCTGTTAACATATTTCTGATCATTTCTAAAATTCAAACACATCACAAGTGACTCCGAGGAGGTAACATCTCAGTAAGAAAAGATGAACGCGCTCAAGTTGATTTTCGTCCTGATTGTTACTCTTTCTCAAGTAACTGAAAGGAGTTTGGCAGTTTCACTTCATAAAAGAGGTAAACCTTTATGAGTTGCATAGGGTGATTTCAGATTATTTTCTTCATAAGATGAGTGATATGTTTGAATTTTTCAAATTAATTGAGTCCCGGCTGTTGACTGTAGATAAATTAAGCTCAACGCTATTAGAAGTAATACTCAGAAAGCCCGCAGGGGAGGCATTGCGATGCTTTAGGTAACTACTTGATTTACTGTGAAATTCATGAGGCATCTAGCAAGATGAATGTATATTTGAATGAGGGAATGTCGATCTACTCCGAGTTTAGTAGCTGGCGGTCGTTTTGTTTGTTTGCTTCAGTTTCCCGATTTCAATGGACAGGTCAGCCTTGGAGTTGTCAGCTATGAACACAGTTCAAAACCGTTGTATCATTTCCTCACCTTTCTTTTTTCGCGCCGTAGAGAAGCAGACCGTTGTCGAACATTAGCGGCCCGGGGTAGATACGTTACGAGTATTGAAAGTATTATTTTACATGCAGTGAAAAGAAACTATGTTCTTTTTAACATCTTCAAAATGATATAAACGTCATCAGAGGCATGCCAAAACCATGCCTTAGGTCTATATATTATTCTCATTTCTTTGCAAACTTTGCATTTGCCGCGAAAAAAAGCTGCTATGATAACGAACTTAGATTATTTATACGCGTAAATTAGAATATATTGTGGTTGGCCGATCACAAATAAAGAAGATAATGTTAATATTGGTAATTTTTGCGCCAATTTCATTAATTGTGTAACCGGCAAACGGAAGCGTCCCGATGCGAAGGGGTTCTTTCCGCAAGCCAAACTCGTAGTTCACTTGAACAACTTAATGTAAACTACTGTTCGTATCACCAGCTTAGGAGCAATTATATCTTACTTGTTCTGAAATTGTGGAGTTCAGTATTAACACTGGCGATATCTCAGTGGAAGAAATGATAAATCAATTTTTTTAGTCTTAGCAAAAAGTTGTCAAAAGTTTTCGTAAGTGTGCAGTATACTTATAGGGGAGAACGAAAGAGAAAACAGAGCTAGTCACTCAGGAAACATGACTCCTTGAAAACAAAGAAACGGGTGCAGTCAAACATGTCGCAAATAAGTATTTTAGAGTGTCTCCAATTTATAGTTTGTCAACAACTAAACACATACATAGTACACTAAAGATATTATTCTTATTATTTACTATTATCATCCGGAAGCTGTTGGGGAAGAAGATAAACTCTGCCTTTTTTTTCTTTGTTTCGTTCAGATTGCAAACAGAAGACTACAGATGGAGAGTGCTGTGTGTTTCCCTTCACTCACTATGGCAAGACATACACCTCGTGTACAACGGACGACTTTGACGCACCGTGGTGCGCCACAACGGCGGACTACGATGAAGACTCAGAAGAGTGGGGCGAGTGTGCAGGCGAGTTGGCAGTGTAGATGTCTTGCATGTAAAAATACTTACATCCACAGAACCCTGGGATTTTTCAGACTTCGCGTCGTTGTTTTTGTCTTAGTTTGCATTTTGCTCTGTCTGTTTTTCTCTCTTTTCATTTTGTTTTTATTTTGAGTGTTTATTATTTTAGTTTTGTATTTTTCTGTCTCTACCTTATTTTGTTTGTCACTGTCTCTGTCGTCCATCTTTCTTTTCCCTCCTTCCCTGCCTCTTGTCTGCATAAGCACCGGTCTTTGTTGTTTTATATTGCTCTGGGCTGTTATTGTTAGCTTTTGTTGCCATGATTGATTGAAATGGAAGCCATAAACAAACGGCGCAAAAATGGAACTAATTCAGGCAGTTTGCCGGTGCGTGGACTTTCTGACCGTAAATAATTGTTGTTGATATGCGGCTGTTGACGAAAATTGCCAATGTATCTTCACAGAAGTTACACCCGTGAAGCCGACAAGACCCGCAAAACCTCTGGAGGGTAAGGATAGTCCCATAAATAATGCATAATAAAATTATTATTATTATTATTATTATTATTATTATTATTATTATTATTTTTATTATTATTATTATTATTATTATTATTATTATTATTATTATTATTATTATTATTATTATTATTATTATTATTATTATTATTATTATTATTATTATTATTATTATTATTATTATTATTATAAAAAGCAAAAATCCGATCACCGTATTTTACGGGGCTCCCGCTGGTGTATGACGTGCGATTATCTCTGCTCTGTACACATTCAACCAACACTTCACAAGGCGTGATTCCAACTCATCTTCAGTCATATCTGTGCCAAAATCATGTCCGGGTATGATTCTCACATTCATCTTCGAAAAAATCCAACACGAAAGCTGCCGCTTTAAGGTAATGAACTTAAGATTATGCGCAGAACCATGATCAAATCAGGGCCTATTCTGCATGGACAATCATGAAGAATATATTATAATATAAGGAGGTCGTCAAATCCGCCGATTCGCGCCAGTTTTGTATCAAATTCGCGCAGTCAAAGGGATCAACATTAACCCGCCACCATCGAGACATAAGAATCTGGCCAGGTTTTCAGATAAGAAAATGACTGGCCCTTTGTTCCGCGGGACAAAAAAAAAAAAAAAAAGGAAAATAAAAGAAAAAAAAGAAAAAAAGAAAAAAGGAGGTGGGCGTAAGGCGAGGTTCCACTGTATTTATATATATATAGATTATTATAAGCACCAGGATCCGTGCTCTGAAACAGGACAATCCGCATTTCGCGCCAAAATCTTAGATAAATTTATGATCCGCCAAACTTTGAAAATCCGCGAATGCGTACAAATTATCTACTAAATGCAAAATCCGTGCGTTTTGGGGGCTAAATCCGTCTATCCGCAGATCTGTTCACCCACCCTACCCGCACCCCTCTCAAATATGAGGTCGTTCGTAATCTTTCCGCCAATTTCAAATGCGCTATTTCAGTGTAAATTTATTTACCACAAAATTAACCATTTTTTTTAACAGATAACAAACTAAAATTTATATGCATCATCATATTATGCACTTAATAGTGGCCGACCATAAAAGGTTAGATATTAGGTCGACGTTGGTAGTTTTTCTGGCGCCACTTTCAATTGCGATACAGTTGCCCGTAGTATAGAGTAGTAGAGTCCACCGTATGAAGCGATTTGCTTGAACTCCCTAAGTGAATACCACTTACGAGTAGCATCTTTTAAATTTCATATATTGCGAATGGGCGAACCTATAGTAAAGCAGTACCAGTAACTATAGACTTGGCGAGTAGCATCACTAAATGATTACCTTCATTTCACTTTCTTGTACACCTGAGTGTAGAATACAAATTATCTCAACTATTCCAGAAGATGTAAGAGTAAAATAGGGAGAAGATTTGAGAGTTCAACCAGCGTTCATCTAATGACTCTGTGGCAAACCGCAAAAGGAACAAAGCCATGCGCCATCTAAATTTATAACCATTAATTCTAAACAGTGATTTGAATATTGGCGCGGTAAATCTGTTAATATATTTCTGCTTATTTCTAAAATTCAAACACATCACAAGTGACTCCGAGGAGGTAACATCTCAGTAAGAAAAGATGGACGCACTCAAGTTGATTTTCGTCCTGATCGTTACTCTTTCTCAAGTAACTGAAAGGAGTTTGGCAGTTTCACTTCATAAAAGAGGTAAATCTTTATAGTTGCACAGGGTGATTTCAGATTATTTTCTTCATAAGATGAGTGATATGTTTGAAATTTTCAAATTAATTGAGTCCCGGCTGTTGACTATAGATAAATTAAGCTCAACGCTATTAGAAGTAATACTCAGAAAGCTCGCAGGGGAGGCATCGCGATGTTTAGGTAACTACTTGATTTACTGTGAAATTCATGAGGCATCTAGCAAGATGAATGTATATTTGAATGAGGGAATGTCGATCTACTCCGAGTCTTAGTAGCTGGCGGTTGTTTTGTTTGTTTGCTTCAGTTTCCCGATTTCAATGGACAGGTCAGCCTTGGAGTTGTCAGCTATGAACTCAGTTCAAAACCGTTGTATCATTTCCTCACCTTTCTTTTTTCGCGCCGTAGAGAAGCAGACCGTTGTCGAACATTAGCGGCCCGGGGTAGATACGTTACGAGTATTGAAAGTATTATTTTACATGCAGTGAAAAGAAACTATGTTCTTTTTAACATCTTCAAAATGATATATACGTCATCAGAGGCATGCCAAAACCATGCCTTAGGTCTATATATTATTCTCATTTCTTTGCAAACTTTGCATTTGCCGCGAAAAAAGCTGCTATAATGATAACGAACTTAGATTATTTATACGCGTAAATTAGAATATATTGTGGTTGGCCGATCACAAATAAAGAAGATAATGTTAATATTGGTAATTTTTGCGCCAATTTCATTAATTGTGTAATCGGCAAATGGAAGCGTCCCGATGCGAAGGGGTTCTTTCCGCAGGCCAAACTCGCAGTTCACTTGAACAACTTCGTGAAAACTACTGTTCGTATCACCAGCTTAGGAGCAATTATATCTTACTTGTTCTGAAATTGTGGAGTTCAGTATTAACACTGGCGATATCTCAGTGGAAGAAATGATAAATCAATTTTTTTAGTCTGAGCAAAAAGTTGTCAAAAGTTCTCGTAAAGGTGCAGTATACTTATAGGGGAGAACGAAAGAGAAAACAGAGCTAGTCACTCAGGAAACATGACTCCTTGAAAACAAAGAAACGGGTGCAGTCAAACATGTCGCAAATAAGTATTTTAGAGTGTCTCCAATTTATAGTTTGTCAACAACTAAACACATACATAGTACACTAAAGATATAATTATTCTTATTATTTACTATTATCATCCGGAAGCTGTTGGGGAAGAAGATAAACTCTGCCTTTTTTTTCTTTGTTTCGTTCAGATTGCAAACAGAAGACTACAGATGGAGAGTGCTGTGTGTTTCCCTTCACTCACTATGGCAAGACATACACCTCGTGTACAACGGACGACTTTGACGCACCGTGGTGCGCCACAACGGCGGACTACGATGAAGACTCAGAAGAGTGGGGCGAGTGTGCAGGCGAGTTGGCAGTGTAGATGTCTTGCATGTAAAAATACTTACATCCACAGAACCCTGAGATTTTTCAGACTTCGCGTCGTTGTTTTTGTCTTAGTTTGCATTTTGCTCTGTCTGTTTTTCTCTCTTTTCATTTTGTTTTTATTTTGAGTGTTTATTATTTTAGTTTTTTATTTTTCTGTCTCTGCCTTATTTTGTTTGTCACTGTCTCTGTCGTCCATCTTTCTTTTCCCTCCTTCCCTGCCTCTTGTCTGCATAAGCACCGGTCTTTGTTGTTTTATATTGCTCTGGGTTGTTATTGTTAGCTTTTGTTGCCATGATTGATTGAAATGGAAGCCATAAACAAACGGCGCAAAAATGGAACTAATTCAGGCAGTTTGCCGGTGCGTGGACTTTCTGACCGTAAATAATTGTTGTTGATATGCGGCTGTTGACGAAAATTGCCAATGTATCTTCACAGAAGTTACACCCGTGAAGCCGACAAGACCCGCAAAACCTCTGGAGGGTAAGGATAGTCCCATAAATAATGCATAATAAAATTATTATTATTATTATTATTATTATTATTATTATTATTATTATTATTATTATTATTATTAAAAAGCAAAAATCCGATCACCGTATTTTACGGGGCTCCCGCTGGTGTATGACGTGCGATTATCTGCTATGATCTCTGTTCTCTACACATTCAACCAACACTTCACAAGGCGTGATTCCAACTCATCTTCAGTCATATCTGTGCCAAAATCATGTCCGGGTATGATTCTCACATTCATCTTCGAAAAAATCCAACACGAAAGCTGCCGCTTTAAGGTAATGAACTTAAGATTATGCGCAGAACCATGATCAAATCAGGGCCTATTCTGCATGGACAATCATGAAGAATATATTATAATATAAGGAGGTCGTCAAATCCGCCGATTCGCGCCAGTTTTGTATCAAATTCGCGCAGTCAAAGGGGATCAACATTAACCCGCCACCATCGAGACATAAGAATCTGGCCAGGTTTTCAGATAAGAAAATGACTGGCCCTTTGTTCCGCGGGACAAAAAAAAAAAAAAAAAAAGAAAGAAAAAAAAGAAAAAAGAGGTGGGCGTAAGGCGAGGTTCCACTGTATTTATATATATATATAGATTATTATAAGCACCAGGATCCGTGCTCTGAAACAGGACAATCCGCATTTCGCGCCAAAATCTTAGATAAATTTATGATCCGCCAAACTTTGAAAATCCGCGAATGCGTACAAATTATCTACTAAATCCAAAATCCGTGCGTTTTGGGGGCTAAATCCGTCTATCCGTAGATCTGTTCACCCACCCTACCCGCACCCCTCTCAAATATGAGGTCGTTCGTAATCTTTCCGCCAATTTCAAATGCGCTATTTCAGTGTAAATTTATTTACCACAAAATTAACCATTTTTTTTAACAGATAACAAACTAAAATTTATATGCATCATCATATTATGCACTTAATAGTGGCCGACCATAAAAGGTTAGATATTAGGTCGACGTTGGTAGTTTTTCTGGCGCCACTTTCAATTGCGATACAGTTGCCCGTAGTATAGAGTAGTAGAGTCCACCGTATGAAGCGATTTGCTTGAACTCCGAGTAGCATCTTTTAAATTTCATATATTGCGAATGGGCGAACCTATAGTAAAGCAGTACCAGTAACTATAGACTTGGCGAGTAGCATCACTAAATGATTACCTTCATTTCACTTTCTTGTACACCTGAGTGTAGAATACAAATTATCTCAACTATTCCAGAAGATGTAAGAGTAAAATAGGGAGAAGATTTGAGAGTTCAACCAGCGTTCATCTAATGACTCTGTGGCAAACCGCAAAAGGAACAAAGCATGCGATCTGATATTAGTATAACCATTAATACTAAACAGTGATTTGAATATTGGCGCGGTAAATCTGTTAATATATTTCTGCTTATTTCTAAAATTCAAACACATCACAAGTGACTCCGAGGAGGTAACATCTCAGTAAGAAAAGATGGACGCGCTCAAGTTGATTTTCGTCCTGATCGTTACTCTTTCTCAAGTAACTGAAAGGAGTTTGGCAATTTCATTTCATAAAAGAGGTAAATCTTTATAGTTGCACAGGGTGATTTCAGATTATTTTCTTCATAAGATGAGTGATATGTTTGTGATGTTTGAATGAATTGAGTCCCGGGCTGTTGACTGTAGATAAATTAAGCTTAAACGCTATTAGAAGAAATATTCAGAAACTCGCAGGGAGGCATCGCGATGCTGTAGGTAATTGTACTTGATTCAATGTGAAGTCGATCATAGAGTCTTATTAGCTGGCGGTTGTTTTGTTTGTCTGCTTTAGTTTTGCGACCAACGTCGTTTAAATTAGTTTGACAAGTCCGGGAGTCTTTAGCTATGAACACTTTTCAAAACCGTATGTCATGTGCTCACACTTCTTTTTTCGCGCCGTATAGGGAAGCAGACCGTATAGGGAAGCGGCCCGAAGTAGAGACATTTCGAGTTTTATTGAAATGTGTGCCCTGCATTAAGTAAATAGCGGGCTGGGGGCAAAATTCTTCATATGTATTGAAAGCAAATGTTTTTTAACATCTTCAAAATACTCTAATAAGCAATCTGTGATGGCTATATGCCAACAACAAGGGTGTATAATTTTCATTTCTTTGGAAACTTTGCATTTGCCGCGAAATCACCCGCCTTTTTTAAGCTGTTATGATAACGAACTTGTATTATTTATGCACGTAATTAGAATAATTATATTGTGGATGGCAGATCATAAAAAAGATAATGTTGGTATATTGGTATATTTTAATAAAGTCTAACATCTAAAATCTAATAAATTTTAAAAATAAATAAATAAAACCGCCAGCTACTAAAACTCAGATTAAAAGATTAAAATACTTCCGCCAATTTCAATAGTTGTGTAACCTGCGGCAATCGGAGGCGTCCGGATGCGATGAGTGCCCAAACTCGCGCAGTTCGGTTGAACAAATTAGTGAAAACTACTAACTGTATCACCGTATCACCAGGTCAGAAGCAATATCTTAATATCTGAAAACGTATGGTACGTATTCTGTATAGTGCAGTCCCTGCAGTCCGGATGCAGTCATGCAAGCATGTCTTTCCACACAAAGATTATTTTAATCTTTCTGGCGGTAGCTGGCGGTTTTATTTATTATTTTAGTTTTTCGTTGTGACGCCCAAGAAAATTGATTACTGATTGCTGCGTTTAGGTTTGCTTTACGGATAAATTTTGAGCCAGCCCTGACTCGCCTTTTTGCCTCCATGGTGTCTCTGATATTCATTCACTACTTGTTCTTCCTACTTCGCTTTGTCATTTAGAAAAGATAAACTAAAGATGCGACTACCACTGAAGGTGTTTGTTATCAGATCAAAATACACCCAATTAATTTTATACTTTCTTTTATATTCTGTCCGCTAACTTTGATCCTTAGTGTGGTTCGCCTTCTTCTTCGATTATTTTAATCTTAGAATATTTATACGCAAGTGAGAAGTCATATCTAACGTTATTTTATATTATCCCCAATGTACAGCTTGCCAAAAACCAAATAGGACATAAATAATACATTAAATAAATTTTTTTTATTATTAATATTGTTATCCGTAAGCCGTTGGGGAAGGAGATAAACTCTGCCTTTTTTTTTGTTTCGTTCAGATTGCAAACAGAAGACTATAGATGGCGAGTGCTGTGTGTTTCCCTTCACTCACTATGGCAAGACCTACACCTCGTGTACAACGGACGACTATGACGCACCGTGGTGCGCCACAACGGCGGACTACGATGAAGACTCAGAAGAATGGGGCGAGTGTGCAGGCGAGTTGGCAGTGTAGATGTCTTCCATGCAGAAATACCGTACTGACTCTAATAAACGCTCCCTGTCTCCATAAGCGCGCGTCCCAGGTTCAGTTTTTCTTCTTCTTCTTCTTCTTCTTCTTCTTCTTCTTCTTCTTCTTCTTCTTCTTCTTCTTCTTCTTTAATATAAAGCGCTCTATGTTCAATATATCGCAATCTCAAATATTGTTAGCCGCGCTAGAATGAACTCGTTGACATCGAGTGAACTTTTAGCGCTATGCGGACTACACGCAGATCGTACTACTGTTTTATTGCTGAAGTTTTTATCTTTGTTACACTGAGTTTATTGTTAAAGTGTTATAAAATGTTCCTATTAAAAATGTCAATAATTGGATATAAGGGCCCTATTTCTAATAAGAGCCCTCCTCGAGGTCTCAACATTTCATAAGTACCCTAGGCGGTTATTGGAATCATGTGATTCTTTCATCCACATAACTCTGCATTGGATTTCTCAGACTTCGAATACCTTCTATAACCGTTCCGTCGCTTTTGATTTTTACTCCGTCCTGTTTTGTCTGTTTTCCCTTGCCTCTTGTATGCATAAGCTGTTGTTTGTTGTTTTATTGTTATTGACTGTCGTTTTGAGTCATAAAGATAAAATTGTTTGTTGTTGGAGCATGACATTCACCGGGTTGCTAACGAAAATTGCCAATGCACTGTTTGCAGAAGTTACACCCGTGAAGCCAAAACCCACCAAAACTCCTGAGGGTAAGGACGGTTTCTATAAAAACACAAATTTACGGCTGCTGGTTATGCCTTTATTTTAATACGAGTACGCTTGGAGGCCTGTGGCTACGATCATAAACGTGTTTTATCAGCTAGTTGTCTTAGTTCTACTTCGAACTCCTATTTGTCATGGCCTTTTTCACTCCGTGTATTTATTTTTTGGTGGCCGTCCCGCGATAAGGAGGAACCCTCATCGGGACGGCCAAGAGGTGGCCGCTTTTAGGGAACAATCTATTTCAGTATTATACTGACAATACTTTCAGGACTTTGATAACTGGCCGCCTAATAGGAGTTCGACTGTTATAATGATAAATGACTTGCTTCTTCACTAATCAGCATCAATTGCGCCAAAGTGTGGCATTCGCTTGGAAGAAAAGCGCCGCAAGCGACATCTAATATTCCCCCAGTTGGAGGAGAAGCGAATTGTTGGGGGCACCGTGGCCGCATCGAACAAAGACTGGCCTTGGCAGGCTGGCCTCAGGGAGAACAGTGACTACTTTATCGACTGTGGAGGGTCGCTGATTAACAACCAATGGGTCTTGACGGCTGCGCACTGCATCGATAAACTCGTTGGAGGCCAAACAGGATGCGTTTCACGTGGTACTAATGCTCTACAGGTTGTTCTTGGAGAATTTGACCAGCGAAACATCGACGGACATGAAGTGGATAAAGGTAAAAAGACTGCTACTGGGGATACTGTATCACTGCGCTATCAGCTAAAATAAACAAGAAGATCCAATTGCAGTTGAAAGACTGATTATACTGTTGCTGTTTGTTAATCACAGTTGTAAGTTGGTGTTTCTTGTTTGCTCGGGTAAGAGCTTGTACCTGCAGTTCACATGGTTTTGCTTAAAAAAGCATCAAACGTTTGCTGTATGAAGCCCTTGACTTTTCATACGAGCGTGAAAAATAGTCGTGTGGAACTGGTAATTGTCAAACACAATTTCTAAACTCTTGGTTTTGGTAAATGCGGGCTAAAGCTATAGATAGTGTCGATCGTACGAAAGTTTGGCGAATACGTAGACTTTACTTGCTGATGGATATGTTTGTTTGTTTTTGTTTTGTTGTGTTTTTTTCACTTTAGAGTTGGCACATATTTGTATGCACCCAAAATACGATAAAGAGACAGAAGATTATGATATTGCTCTGCTGCAGTTCAAAACGCCACTAAAGAAGTTTAACGCCACCATGAACCCAGTTTGCCTTCCAACGGATTCAACGAACTTCCCTTCGGGTAAGGTGTTTATTTGTATGATAATAGACATCATTGGCAAATACCAGTTTCTTCTGTTCTAAGAATTGATCTTTCATCGCGCGCGATAGTTTCACATGTGAAAGATAAGAATAATATATTCACCGTGCGCGCGATGTTTTAAGACAGGAAATAAAGGCTGTGAGATACGGTATGTCTTTGTTCTTGATGTTTCAGCGAAGATGTCTTAGATATAACAAACAGAGCATTACATGGACCACTTGGCGATACGAATATTCTCGTGTTGAATGTCTCTCACTCGTTCGTTCCATTCACTTGCGAGAGATATCATCAACACTCGAAGTTAAAATTCGTGTCTCCACGCGGCCATGTAATATCCTAAGTCCATATACACCCCCTCCCCCCTCCCCCACACCCAACGTGCTTATCGTGTTAGTAATGTAGAAAGTAACAGGTTTCCCAGTTCCTTAGATTAGTTACTAAACGATGAAAGATCAGAGAGTGAGGCAACACTTTTCTCTGAAATAACTTGTTGTTTATTTGTTTTCGGCACTAGGTACGAAATGTATCGTGACAGGTTTTGGTCATACCAAGGAGAACGGCGAGATCTCAAACAAATTGCGCCAAGTTGAAATGCCGCTCACAACAAACAAAGACTGTGAAGAACAACTGGATACAACGGTAAAATATATTTAGCCTCGGTAGTACAGTTTGTAGAAAACCACTTTATCGTGGCACGTGCACGTGAGCGGTTTGCTTATTGCTGTGTTTTAGTGACACCATTTTCGTGCCCACCTACAGATCACTGACCGAATGCTATGCGCCGGATCTTCAAAAGGGAAGGACTCCTGTCAGGGAGATAGCGGTGGTCCACTGGTATGTAAAGACAAACAGAGCGGCCAGTTCATTCTCTGGGGCGTGGTGAGCTGGGGACAAGGGTGCGCTAAGGGAGTTCCTGGCGTGTACGCCGACGTTAAATTCTTCCTGCCCTGGATCAAGGAAACCATGAAGAGCGTCCGTTGACTTAACTAGTGACCCAGCGAGCATGGGTTATCTGTGCTTTTCACGAGTTTTTTCTTCTTCATTTTTCAGTGCTTGTAAAGTAGATGCAGTTACCAATGTGAAGAGCGTATGATAAGTTTCTAGAAATCCATACCACATCGTGAGTGCTTGTAAGCGTAGATATGCTACTAGCAATATGACCATAACGCAAACTTGTGTAATGTTACAGCCATTTAAAGCTGTCTTTCGATACTAATACTATTAATGTAAAGAAGTGTACAACAATTGAAGTAATTAAAGTTCATTCCGTTACTTGCTGTGCGACTTTTCTTACTTGATCTGCTCCAAGATGCTTTATTAATCGAACGTGTTTGCAGAATTTGTGACGATATTCATTTATTTCGATTTCACACAATCTATGATTCATTTATTCTATCAGGCAGAAATGCAGCTTGTCAGGAGACGGGAAGTCCCTTTCTTATATATGTCTTCATCATCACATACAGTCCTTTGTTGTGCAGACCAGCAGCGAGTGGAAACTTTGAGCGCGAATTGAGTTTCTACGACACATGTCCATTATTTCTGGTTTTATAAGATGGATAGTATGCGCCATCTGATTGGTAAACGCGCGTGCATTATAACTCAACATACGCATGCGCGCGTTTTTTCCTTTGTTGTTTTTTTATAGATCATTCAAGAAATGGGCCTTAGATTTGTCCTGGTTCTCTCTCATATACATACAGAGTGAATAATCATCAACAAAACCGATGCAATTTTCCCATCGCGCAGCTCAGAACTTGTAAGCATAGCGTACTATACATGATAAATGTTACTAATTGAAAGATTATTCTAGGCGTGACCATTGACAACGCGTGGGATGTGAATATGCCATGGCAAAGTCACAACAATCGTGATGATTGAAATGAATTTTCTGTTCAAACTGCAAAATGATAGCCTTTTAGGTTATGTGCCAGATAGTTTTAGCCGGCTTGCATTTCGGGTTTTCAAGCCTGTGAACTGATTGTAAGCATAGCGTGCTGTACATGATAAATGTTACTAAATGAAAAATGATTCTAAGCATGATTATTGGCAACGTGGGAGATTTGAATATGCCATGGCAACTAAGTCACAAGAACTGTGACAAGCCTTTGATAATTGATACTATACATAAAATTATCGTTGCTGGGAGAAACGTCAGTTTTCTCACCTCTCTGAGAAGCAAGAAGTGCCGTAATTCGTGCCTAACAGATTCGTGTGGAAATAGTGAGTAGATCCGTCGCTTTACTTAGTTCGTTTTGCTGTTGTGACGCCCAAGAAAATTGGCTACTGATTGCTGCGTTTAGGTTTGCTTTACGGATAAATTTTGAGCCAGCCCTGACTCGCCTTTTTGCCTCCATGGTGTCTCTGATATTCATTCACTACTTGTTCTTCCTACTTCGCTTTGTCATTTAGAAAAGATAAACTAAAGATGCGACTACCACTGAAGGTGTTTGTTATCAGATCAAAATACACCCAATTAATTTTATACTTTCTTTTATATTCTGTCCGCTAACTTTGATCCTTAGTGTGGTTCGCCTTCTTCGCCATATTTATGGAAACTAAAATATAAATATACTGTGCTCAGTTGCCGCGCCAAAACCTCGCGATTTAATTTATTGTCAATCTTCGCCAGGACCGATTACGGCATGCGTTATTGAGTGATAGGAGTGCTGCTATAAACTCAACAAAACCATACATAAATAAAAAAACGGAAGAGATACAAAGTGCCAAGGGTTACCATTAAGCTGGTTCAGAAGAATGTCTTTTCTTGAAGTAACGACCGATTGAACAGGAGGCAAGAATGAAAACGGTCCACTACTCTTATACAGTGTGCCGTTTTCAGCTATACTGTTAGACATCTCTTGCATCTTTACATTGGAAAAACGCAAAAAGTACAAATTAATTGATTTTGCGTTTAATGTTTTCGACATCCTTGTCGTATAAGAAAATGCGATTGAACAGCTTCAAATTTAGTCTCTAGTTCAAAGGTACGATGATTTTTGTGTCCATCTCTATAGTAAAATCTCTTGTTAGTTTCATCTGTAAACCAATAAATTTACAGCCCATAATGTGCATGCATGCCCACTATTTCTGGTTAAGGATCATTCGAGAATGGGCCTTAGATTTGTCTCGGCTCTCTGTCATATACATATAGAGTGAATGATCGTCAACAAAACCGATGTAAATTTCCATTGCGCAGATCAGAACTTGTAAGCATAGCGTACTATACATGATAAATGTTACTAATTGAAAGATTATTCGAGGAGTGACCATTGACAACGCGTGGGATGTGAATATGCCATGGCAAAGTCACAACAATCGTGATGATTGAAATGAATTTTCTGTTCAAACTGCAAAATGATAGCCTTTTAGGCCATGTGCTAGATATTTTGGCCGACTTGCATTTCGGGTTTTCAAGCCTGTGAACTGATTGTAAGCATAGCGTGCTGTACACGATAAATGTTACTAAATGAAAAATTATTCTAGGGGGATTTGAATATGCCATGGCAAAGTCACAAGACGGAATCGTGACACAAGCCTTTCATAATTGAAAACATACATAAAATTGCCATTGCCGGGAGAAACGTCAGTTTTTTCACCTCTCGGAGAAGCAAGAAGTGCCGTAATTCATCGTGCCTATCAGATTCCTGTAGAAAAAAGTGAGTACATCTCTTTACTTCGCTTTGCTGTTGTGACGCCCAGGAAAATTGTTTACTGATTGTTGCATTTAGGTTTCCTTCACGGATAAATTTTGAGCCAGCCCTGACTCGACTAAAGTCATGAAATTCAAGTTTATTTAACTACGAAATTACAAAATACGTAGCAACTATTAACAAAATCAGCCTGTGACTGATTTATCTATCTGAACTAGAACGCGGGTTTGTTTGTCAGATTGCTGCCTACCTGTTAAATGGTCAGTTCGTGATTTTCGTCTCAGTAGCACTTTATTTTGTGTTTATCTTTGTTCCTGCAGACTACTGTTAACTGAAAATATCATGATTGTATAATCTATTGGATGACTACAATGTTGAATAATGCCAAAACGTTTGACGCCAATAAGTTTTTGTTATGTTATTCCAAAATTATTGTTGCCCAAGTGATCATAGAATATTTGTAAATATTACTAACAAATCTTCTTTTTATGATCACTTCGCGCTCACAGATGACAACGAAGATGAAAGCTGTGGTATTCTTACTTTTGGTACTAATCGCTGTGGATTCCACAAACGCGAAGAAAGGTAAAAAGAAATGTAAAAAGAAAGGTATTTATCTCATCTACGTGTACCTAAGCACCTCTTCTCAGTAAAATGCACCGGTAAGGTTTGTGAATCAGCAATTTCGTGACCAAACACAAAAGGGTTCTTATTAGAAACAGGGCGCTTATTGGAGACGGGGCGCTTATAGTGGTATAACACTTTAACAATAAACGGTAAAAAGGATTCAGCAATAAAAATCTAGTACGGTCTAACAACGAAAAGCAGAATTTATCTTCTTCCTCGACATCTTCCGGATGATAATTGTAAATAATAAGGATAATATCTTTAATGTATTATGTATGTATTTAGTTTTTGACAAACTATAAATTGGAGACACTATAAAATACTTATTTGAATAATAACGTATATTGCACAGTTACGAGAATTTTTGATAACTTTTTGCTCAGACTAAACACGTTGGGAAATTTGGGCTACAAATCCAGTCATGCAAGTGTCACTAGTACCCAATCTCCTAAAGGAGCGGAAGGTCCGGTCGCGACTGACCCGATGAAAATATGCTAAGAACCCTCGAGGTCCCAAAATTAAATCCAGTCGAACCCCACTATTTCGAAGTCGCACGGGACATGAAAAAAAGTTCGAAATAGTGGGGTTTCGTAATAGCCAATAGTAAATGACTGAAAAATAATTCCAAGGGGATTTGGCTTGACTTCCCAATAACGGGGACTTCGAATTAACCGAGTTCGAAATAGCGAGGTTCGACTGTAAGCACCCAGACGGTTATTGGAATCATGTGATTCTTTCATCCACATAACTCTGCATGGAATTTCTCAGGCTTTATTGAGATGCGAAGACCCGCCTCTGTCTCTGCTCCATCGTTTTCATTTTTCTCTCTCTATTTTTCTCTGTTTTCGTATTTTTTTTTCGCCCTGTTCTGTTTTGTCTGTCGCCTATCTCTGTTTTCCCTTGCCTCCTGTATGCATGAGCCGGTATTTGTTGTTTTATTGTTCTTGAATGTCGTTCTTAGCCATAAAGAAACGGCGTAAAAATGGAAAGAGATAAAGATAAAATTATTTGTTGTTGGGGACTGACATTCGGTTGCTAACGAAAATTGCCAATGCACTGTTTACAGAAGTTACACCCGTGAAGCGAACACCCAACAAAACTCCTGAGGGTAAGGACGGTTTCTATAACAAAACTCCTGAGGGTAAGGACGGTTTCTATAAAAATAAAATTAAAATTAACTGCTGGTTATGTTTAACTGAATACAAAATGAAGCGTGTGTGTCACTTTAGTTAATACGAATACACTTGGAGGCTTGTGACAACTGTTGCATAGATCATAAACATGTTTTATCAGTCGCGTCACCTTCTAATTCAAACTTGGTGGCCGTCCCCTGCGATGAACAGGAACCCTCATCGGGACGACCAAGAGGTGGCGCTTTATAGGAAACAATCTATTTACAGTATTATACTGACAATACTTTCAGGACTTTGATAACTGGCCGCCTAATAGGTCGCCGCTTTAATAGGGGTTTGACTGTATAGTGATAAATAACTTGCTTCTTTACTGTTCAGCATCAGCTGCGCCAAAGTGTGGCATTCGCTTGGAAGAAAAGCGCCGCAAGCGAAATTTACTACTCCCGCAGTTGGAGGAGAAACGAATTGTCGGGGGCACCGTGGCCGCATCGAACAAAGACTGGCCTTGGCAGGCTGGCCTCAGGAGGAACAGTGACTACTATATTGAGTGTGGAGGGTCGCTGATTAACAACCAATGGGTCTTGACGGCTGCGCACTGCGTCGATAAACTCGTTGGAGGCCAAACAGGATGCGTTTCACGTGGTACTAATGCTATACAGGTTGTTCTTGGAGAATTTGACCAGCTAAACATCGACGGACATGAAGTGGATAGAGGTAAAAGACTACTGGCTCATTATTAGATACTCCGGGGATACTGTATCACTGCGCTATCAGCTAAAATTGCAGTTGAAAGGCTGAGATTATTTGGTGTTTCTTGTTTGCGCTCTAGCTTGTTGTAGTAAATTTGCTGTTGTTGTTTATGTGGATATTTGTGTTTGTGTTTATGCCTGAACAGAAGAATGGTGTCATAAAAAGTCTCTCAGATCGGGATTTGCAGTTCACATGGTTTTGCGTAAAAAAGCATCAAACGTTTGCTGTATGAAGCTCTTGACTTTTCACACGAACATAAAAAATAGTCGTATGGAACTGGTAATCGTCAAACACAATTTTCTAAACTCTTGTTTTTGGTAAATGCGGACTAACTATAGATAGTGTCGTTCGTACTAAAGTTTGGCGAAAACGTCACTCGACTTCACTTACTGCTAATGGATATGTTTGTTCAGTTTAGTTTTATTTTTTGTTTCATTTCAGAGTTGGCACATATTTGTGTGCACCCAAAGTACGACGACAGGACATTAGATTATGATATTGCCCTGCTGCAGTTCAAAACGCCACTAAAGAAGTTTAACGCCACCATGAGCCCAGTTTGCCTTCCAACGGATTCAACGAACTTCCGTTCGGGTAACGTGTTCATTTTTATTATAATAAGCATCAATGACAAATACCAGGATTTCTTCTGCTTCTTCGCGCGCGATACTTTTACATGTAAAGATAAAAATTATATATTTACCGTGCGCGCGATTTTTAAAGACAGTATTATAAAGGCTGTGAGATACGGTATGTCTAGTAGATATAGCAAACGGAACATTACATGGGCCACTTGGCGATACGAATTTTATATTCTCGTCGCGTTGAATGTCTCTCACTCGTTCGTTCCATTCACTTCGTTCCATTCAGAACACTCCAAGTTAAAATTCGTATTTCCAGCGGCCATGTAATCCCCCTCCCACCCCCCACGTGCTCATCGTGTTAGTAAAGTAAGAAGTAACAGGTTTCCCAGTTCCTTAGTTATAAGCTTCGCTAAAATGTTTTAAAATTAAAAACATTGTGATTGATCACTAAACAACTATAGTAAATATCAGAGAGTGAGGCAATACACTTTCTCTGAAATAACTTGTTGTTTATTTGTTTTCGACACTAGGTACGAAATGTATCGTGACAGGTTTTGGTCATACCAAGGAGGACGGCGAGCTCTCAAACAAATTGCGCCAAGTTAAAGTGCCGCTCACGAAAAAGAAACGCTGTGAAAAAAAACTGAAAACAACGGTAAAATATATTAAAAACTTCAGTAGTACAGTAGAAAACCACTTTATCGTGGCACATGCACGTGAGCGGTTTGCTTATTGCTATGTTTTAGTGACACCATTTTCGTGCCCACCTACAGATCACTGACCGAATGCATTGCGCCGGATCTTCAAAGAAAAGGAAGGACTCCTGTCAGGGAGATAGCGGTGGTCCACTGGTATGTAAAGACAAACAGAGCGGCCAGTTCATCCTCTGGGGCGTGGTGAGCTGGGGAATAGGGTGCGCGAGTGGAACTCCTGGCGTGTACACCGACGTTAAATTCTTCCTGCCCTGGATCGAGCAAACCATAAAGAGCGTCCGTTGACTTAACTAGTGACCCAGCGAGCTCGGCTTATCTGTGGTTTTCCCGAGTTTTATTTTTCTTTATTTTTCAGTGCTTATAAACTAGACACAGTTGCCAATGTGAAGAGCGTATGCTAAGTTTCTAGCAATCCTTAACACATCCATTCAGTGCTTGTAAACGTAGATATGATGCTGCGGGCAATATTAACGCAAATTTGTGGTGAATGTTACAACCATTTAAAGCCCTCTCTTTCGATACTATTACTATTAATGTAAAGAAGTATACAACGAATGAGGCAATTAAAGTTCACTCCGTTACTTGCTGTGCGACTTTTCTTACTTCCCAATCTGCTCCAAGATGCTTCGTTCATCGAACGTGTTTGCAGAATTTTTGACGGTATTCATTTATTTCGATTTCACACACTCTGTTATTCATTTATTTTAATCAGGCAGAAATGAAGCCTGTCATGAGGCGGGAAAATCCCTTTCTTATATATGCCCTCATCATCGCGACGTTTGATTGGTGGTTATAAAGTACTGACCGAGTCAGCAAAAGTTCTGGGGCGTTCAGGATGTTCGGAATGTATATTGAGTGACGCTCAGTACGGGATGCACGGAATCAGTTTGTCGGGAAAACCCGCGTATGTTATTGATTTAGTTAATTGGTTTAGTTATAGATTCACTCACGAAAGTTCCAGTTTGTTATTCATTAAGAGATTATGTATACCTGTACTAGTTCCACAGTACAGTAAAACTACGGTGGAAGGAAAATTACACGAGGACTTTAGTCAGTGGAGTTACTGAAGCTACGGGATTAGTACTGTAGAACTACGCAGGCTTACACCATATAAATAGAGGCCCGTTTGAGGACAAGGGCAGATACCCAATATGATTGTTGTGAAGAGTGCAGTAGCAAAAAGTGTGTAACTGGGTCGGGAGTTAATAAAGCAAGTGGAAGATAAATAAACTAGAAATGCGATAATCGCAGATACCCCCTCGCTCTGCCATTGATGGGATTTTTACTTTGGTACTCCCAACAAGAGTAGCATTTGTTTTACCGAAATTTTGACTCAATCTTTTCTTCGAAGTCAAGTGCTACACGCAAAGGAAGGAGAAAAAGAATGATGTGTTTTATACTTTTGCGTTGAAAAAAAAAGAAAAAAAAAAAAGAGTCGATTGCGTGACGAAGTATATTTCCCACCGTCGGCACGTCAAATTAATTCATACAGTCTGCCAAGCACGTTCTCAAAATTTAATATTTGGTCGGCCGTCGTAGTACGGAAAAAAAGGAACACTGATTTTCCAATTTTGAATTCATAGGTGGTACAGTTAAATAGGCTTCCTGTGCAATTTGTTTTTACTCTGGACTAGTGCATGCACCAGACTCAGGCATGCATATTTAATAGGCTCGAATTGTTTTGTATGTGAACCCGCTCAAAAGAGCATGATTTCTCCCAGAGTCAAAGCAAAACTTGAACGGTTTACTTCAAATTATACACG
This sequence comes from Plumapathes pennacea, assembly GCA_964036295.1. Taxonomy (NCBI): domain Eukaryota; kingdom Metazoa; phylum Cnidaria; class Anthozoa; order Antipatharia; family Myriopathidae; genus Plumapathes; species Plumapathes pennacea. Next base: position 3,857,454 of record OZ038465.1, on the reverse strand, counting down.
GGCTTCAGACCTAGTCATACTTCAAAGGGCTTGTGAACGATTCTCGCTGCAATCACCGCATGTCAGATTAACAGCATTTGTTACAGTTTTAGTCTTGACAGAAAAAATAAGACATCTGACTAAATCATTCAAGACTCCAAGTTCCGATTGCTCTGAGCGAGTACGGTAGCGGAAACTGGCGACAGAAGCGTATTAAAACAATACTTCGAGGGAAAATGATCAGCATACAGATTTTAATACATTCTTGACGTGATCGAGTTACAAGATACGGGTAGAATATATTTGTCACGGTGATTGTTCGATTTCCACTGACTAACCTTTGTTGCTTGTCCTTTCTGATTAAGTACTGAGTTTAACACAAAACGGCGTCTGAAGCTCCCGATTTGCTTTCAAGCGCTGTTCCCTTTGCGAAGCCGTTTCTTCGGCACGCTTCCGTTCATGATGCTGTCGGTTATAACATGTTTGTCGTCTTTTCTCTAGACGTATTTGGCGCTGTTCGATCGTTTCACAATTTCGCCTTGCCCGTGCCTGTTCCCTTCTCTTTTGAAGACGAGCTTCGCGAGACCGTTCTGTTTCAAGTTTTCCAGTTTTCAAATTCATTTTCGTGAACGCAGTTACGTAGAATTGTTGCTTCGTTCAATTTTTTTTTCTTCCGAATGTCAATAAAAACACTGGCGGAGACGCTAATCAATAATTATTACGTCATTGCCTTAGGCACCTGGCCTAAAAAGTCGTACGCCTGACTGACTGACAGACGAACATTAAATTTCGAGACGGCAACACGCTTGGAGTCTTCAAACAAGGCGATTTTGCTGCATTAGCTTCGCTCGGGGATAAATAAATAAATAAATAAATCACTTTATTTAAGTCTCAATGTGTTTAGCACTGCCGTGCTAATTGGGGAGACTTGAAATACAGAAACGAAATATCATAAATTGAACGTAAATTCGTTAAGAATCCCAACTGGTTGGAGGCTAACCAGTTGGCTATTTACATAGTGTGGTCGAGGATTTGAACTCAGGTCTACCGTGTTGCAAATTCAGCTAGTGGTCAGAGCGGGACTTGAACCTGGGACCTCCGGATTTCAAGTCCGGCGCCCTACCCACTCGGCCACACTGCCTCCTAATCAATACAGTCCTTTGTTGTACGGACCAGCAGCAAGTAGAAACCTTTGAGAGCAAATTGAGTTTCTGCGACACGTGGTCCTTTGAGCCGGAAGAAGAATGGCGCAAGCCAGGGTGCTCAAGGCTGGCCGCCCTCACCGAGCTTGATAAAGACATTGTGGCCCTCTTGTAAGAGGAGGAGGAAGTTACAGAAGAAGGTTTGATGAACGAGATCGAGGAGAGCTGTAGGCAGCGAGCGGAGTTGAAAGAGAGCATCGAGATGATGGATAAACTGTTGACGCCCGCACCATTGACAGCACCAGCGACAGTCGCGAGTCCCGTGCCGCAACAGCAAGCAGGAATGGCGGCGCCAAGGAACTTACGAGCCAAATTACCAAAGCTGGATGTGAGAAAATTCATCGGGAAAATCCACGAGTGGCAGGAGTTTTGGGATTGCTTTAAGAGCGCTATCCACGGAAACGAGAACCTCTCAGATGTGGACAGGTTCTCGTACCTGAGAGGTCTGATAGAAGGCCCGGCAAAATCGTCCATAATGGGGTTTGCCCTGACAGCAGCCAATTACGAAGCAGCGGTCGCCCTCAAGACGCGTTTCGGGAAGCCAACAATAATACAAAGAGCCCACACAGCGAGATTATGAAAGTGGCACCAGTGTACGGAGAAAGAGACACTCCGAGACTACGAACCCTGTACGACACAATAGACACACACTACCGTGGACTTGTCGCCCTTGGAGTGGACGAGTCAACCTATTCCAGCATCGTGGTTCCCGGCGATACTAGAGAAGCTGCCAGAGTCCCTGAGGCTGACGATCACAAGGGGACAAAGCTACTTAGAGTGGACCCCCGGCGAAATGCTAGAAGCACTACTAAAGGAAGTCGAACTGAGAGAAGAGTACCGCTGGACCCCACAAGTGCGGAACACGACCAGTGAGTCGAGATACGAAAACCGGAAGCCGACAACGCCCAGGACAGCAAGTGCGAAGCACTCTGGCCCGGATAGTTGCGCCTTCTGCAGAGGAAACCACTCACACGAAGACTGCAAGAGAGTCAAGGACTTCAGTGAACGTAAGAAATTTAAAATACGTAAATATGGGAGATGTTTTAAGTGTCTTAGGAAGGGCCATTGTGCACGAGATTGTAAGGTTAGCGTTGTGTGACGGTAGGTCTCAGTCTTCCGTGGGCGAAGGTGAAGTTCCACCAAATGTCAGTGTGTCTACAGCCCCAAGGACTTGCTCGTTGGGACGGGAAGTAGAATAGCCCTTCAAACCGCCCAAGCCCTAGTAGAATAATGTTCGTATTTCTCATGACTGAATTGGCCACCTAAAAGCAGCAGGGGAACTCGGCTGAAATACTGTAACTCTGTGAGACATATTTTGTTTCTGTAGATGCTTCGATGTGTACAGCTTTGCCGTGATGGCAGAATCAGCAACACCAAGTTTCGTCCAGCACGCGAAGGAAGAAATTCGAACGATAGGTCAATTGTCCGTGCACAAGTTCGTCTTTTCACTGAATATTGTTTAGACTAACATTTCATGGCTTGACTATATTTCTTAGTGTTGTCAAGAGCGAGCTTGTCTGTTGATATTTTAATATGCCCACGAGCCGTGTGCGCGTTTTTTGCCGGATAATTTGCTCGGTTTTCCCGAATAGCGGCGTTCTAGCAATGTTGCAGTTCTTTTACTTTTACGGCCAGGTCGGCCAGTTTAGCGTTCAATAACGACAAGTTTCAAACAAAACCGCAGCACTAAAGTTTGTCTCTGTCAGTTTAGTAATTTTCGTGTTTGATGCGCGCAGTTAGTTACCCTGGAAGCCAGAGGTTTCTCGCTCTTGGAAGCTCCGAGCTGCGCGGCCGCATAGGGCTGGGAGCGAAACCAAGGGCGGCGGAGGGCTAGGGGCGAGGCGGCAAAAGAACTTCTCGCCCAACCTCGGCTCCGCCTCGCCACCAGCCCTCCGCCGCCCTTGGTTTTCGCCCCCAGCCCTACGCGGCCGCACAGTTCGGAGCTTCCGAGAGCGAGAAACCTCTGGCTTTAAGGGTAGTAGTTAGTCGGCCACTTCTGAAGAAAGGCATTTTACAGCATTAAACGCTGTCAAATTAGAACATTTTACAAAGCCGTCAAATCTCACAGAACAACGCCCTCCGGTCAAAACAGGCTCACTCCCACCCAAAATTTTGAGGAGTTGCCCCCTATCATTCGAGAAATGGGCCTTACATTTGTCTTGGCTCTCTATCATATACATACAAAGTGAACAATCGTCAACAAAACCGATGCAATTTTCCCATCGCGCAGCTCAGAACTTGTAAGCATAGCGTGCCGTGCATGGTAAATATTACTAATTGAAAGATTATTCTAGGCGTGCCCATTGACAAACGCGTGGGATGTGTATATGCCATGGCAAAGTCAGAACAATCGTGATGATTGAAATGAATTTTCAGTTCAAACTGCAAAATGATAGCCTTTTAGGTTATGTGCTAGATATTTTAGCCGACTTGCATTTCCGGTTTTCAAGCCTGTGAACTGATTGTAAGCATAGCGTGCTGTACATGATAAATGTTACTAAAAGCATAATTACTGCAACGTGGGCAATTTGAATATGCCATGGCAAAGTCGCAAGAATTGTGACACAAGTCTTTCATAATTGATACTATACATAAAATTATCATTGCTGGGAAAAACGTCAGTTTTCTCACCTCTCGGAGAAGCAAGAAGTGCCGTAATTCGTGCCTATCAGATTCGTGTGGAAATAGTGAGTAGATCTCTTTACTTCGTTTTGCTGTTGTGACGCCGTGGAAAATTAGTTACTGATTGTTGCATTTAGGTTTCCTCCACGGATAAATTTTGATCCAGCCCTGACTCGCCTTTTTTGCCTCCATAATGTCTCTGACTTCATTCAATACTTGTTCTTCATACTTCGGTTTGTCATTTAGAAAAGATAAACTAAAGATGCGACTACCACTGAAAGTGTTTGTTATCAGATCAAAATACGCCCAATTAATCTTTTACTCTCTCTTTTATTCTGTCCGCTAACTTTGAGCCTTAGTGATTCTTATTTTGATTAGTTGAAAAACACGTCACGAACTTCTCATGTGCCGAATCTAGGATAGGATTTTGAGCCGTTGTGAAAACCTATCCGGTACAGTGTAAACACGAAAAGATCTGTCCGGAGCGACTTTGGCAGAAAAACCTATTCGGTACAGTGTAAAAACAAGGTCAGTCCGGAATAGCTTTGTCACAATCAATCAATGCAAATCGGAGCGTTTTCCTATCCGATGTACGGGCCTGTACCACTTTCAGAAGCGGAGCCGCGGAGCAACAGCGCTCCGTTTCAAAAATCACTCCGAAAACAACGTATCCAATGTAAACGGAAGGCCTATCCGGTACGTTTTTGCGACGCTACGGAAAGCTTCCGGTATTAGACGTGTAAACGTAGCCTAAGGCCTGGTTTATACGTCGCACATTCGTCGAATTTAATTGACACGAATTTAATTCCAGCAATTAAATTCGACGTTACGGCGACGTCTAAATCGAATTTTATTCGTCTGAGGATTAAATTTGTCCAACACGCATTATCCGTCATAGCCACACGGCGTCTGAAATGCGTGTTCGATTTAGACGTCGCAGCAACGACGCATCAAATAAAATGCATAAATTACACAAATTATTTTAACGATAGCATTCAGAATGAATAAGGATTCACTCATGGAATTCATTTTGTCTACTACATTAAATTCGTCGTATGAAGATTGAAGCGACATTTACGTCGTCTAATAACGAAGTTAATATGAATTAAATTCGTCTGAATGTGCAACGTGTAAACAGGCCTAATACCAATTTGGGTCGACCCAAATAATAATATGCGACAGTTGATTTATACGTCGAATTAAATGTGGTCAAATAAAATTTTAAAAAATGAACAAAAAACCGTTGGGCCCAGCAGAGAACCAACTGGCGAATAAGGAAAACAATCAAACTGAAACAGGTGGCCGTTTAGTGCGCGTATTTGCACTTTGACCGTTTGATGAGGACCTAGATGGGGTTTACTGGTAAGTGTTATGGGCCTGAATTTTTTACTGTTAAGTGTTATGAAGGCAAAAACTTAAGTTATGTTAAGTGTTATGTAAAATATTACAGTTAAGTGTTACAAGACTAGATATTAAATGTTATGGGCCTAAATTTTTACTGTTAAGTGTTATGCAGACCGGGAGTTGTCAATTTAACATGTTTGTTCGTACGCAAGTTTGGTGAATACGGCCCCTGGATTTTGTTCGATCTGACCGAAAAGTTGTCAACAACTTTTCTTGCTTTCTAATTGGTCGAGGTTAAAATTCAAGACATTTTATTGGCCAAAAAGTGACAGTTTGACGTGAGCATTTCGCGCGTGCAAAATAAAATTTTACAATAACACGTCAGTTTCTCGCTTTGTGATTGGCTAATTTTCATTATCAATAAGAGAACAGACACATAAAATCGAGTGCTGACGACAGTGATTTGGACGAAGATTAACAAATTGACGTCAGTTTTTTATGTGTCTGTCCTCTTATTGATCATGAAACGCGTCATAACATTGTCAAAAAGTTGTGGATCCACGAGGCGCTTCGCCGAGAAGCTGAATTCACCTTCTTCGTCCAAATCACTGTCGTCAGCACTCGATTTTATGTGTCTGTCCTCTTATTGATAATGAAAATTAGCCAATCACAAAGCGAGAAACTGACGTGTTATTGTAAAAAGGTGAATTCAGCTTCAATTTTACCTCACTTCTTGCAAAAGCGACATTCGGCATTTGAAGTAGAGAACCAGAAGTGTTCAGAGGCGAATTTCCTTGAGCTTTGTCTTGAAATTGTCGAGAAAACCGCAGCAGAAAAGCGTCTAGTTTCATTTCTTTCCAACTTCTTTGACAAAATTTGATTTTGCACGCGCGAAATGCTCACGTCAAACTGTCACTTTTTGGCCAATGAAATGTCTTGAATTTCAACCTCGACCAATTAGAAAGCGGGAAAAGTTGTTGACAACATTTCGGTCAAATCGAACAAAATCCAGTTTTCTTGCGTGTTTTCCCCGCGTCGTCGCTTGAGTTTTGTTATTGTAAATTGCAAATGCGTTTCATGATCAATAAGAGGACAGACACATAAAAAACTGACGTCAATTTGTTAATTTTTGTCAAAGAACACAGTGGAAAGAAATAAAACTATACGCTTTTCTGCTGCGGTTTTCTCGACAATTTCAAGACAAAGCTCGAGGAAATTCGCCTCTGAGCACTTCTGGTTCTCTACTTCAAATGCCGAATCTCGCTTGTGCAAGAATTGAGGTAAAATTGAAGCTGGATTCACCTTCTTCGTCCAAATCATTGTCGTCAGCACTCGATTTTGTGTCTGTCCTCTTATTGATAATGAAAATTAGCCAATCACAGAGCGAGAAACTGACGTGTTATTGTAAAAAAAATTATTGCGTGCGGTGTCTTTAAACTCGTGATTATTCCAATGAGTATTTGACGCCTCCAGGAACATTTTTCCTATCCTGTGCATGCGCGTCCTTTGATTTCCGTTCGGGGTTTGACAGAATTCAAAGATAAGTGAGCCTCAGTTAATCCAGTTAAATCTCGTGATGCTAAGAAGCTTGCTGACTGATAACTGGATTGTGAGGCTATACATTTTTCGAAAACAATATAAAGTTTACAGGCCAAGACACATCTAAGGCAGCTCTGGAACCAAAGTCATGAAATTCAAGTTTATTTAACTACAAAATTACAAAATACATAGCAAATACATAACAAATCAGCCTGTGACTGATTTATCTATCTGAACTAGAACGCGGGTTTGTTTGTCAGATTGCTGCCTACCTGTTAAATGGTCAGTTCGTGATTTTCGTCTCAGTAGCACTTTATTTTGTGTTTATCTTTTGTTCCTGCAGAAACTGTTAACTGAAAATATCATGATTGTATAATCTATTGGATGACTATCATGTTGAATAATGCCACTACTTTTGACGCCAATAAGTTCTCTTTATAGTTAGTATACTAAAATTATTGTTTCCCAACTGATCATAGAATATTTGTGAATATTACTAACAAATCTTTTATTTTTTTATGATCATTTCGCGCTCACAGATGACAACGAAGATGAAAGCTGTGGTATTCTTACTTTTGGTGCTAATCGCTGTGGATTCCACAAACGCGAGGAAATGTAAAAGGAAATGTAAAAAGAAAGGTATTTATCTCATCTACGTGTACCTAAGCACCTCTTCTCAATAAAGTGCACCCGTAAGGTTTGTGAATCAGCAATTTCGTGACCAAACACAAAAGGGTTCTTAGCATATTTTCATCGGGTCAGTCGCGACCGGGACTTCTGCTCCTTTAGGAGATTGGGTACTAGTGACACTTGCATGGCTGGATTTGGAGCCCAAATTTCCCACGTATTTAGTCTGAGCAAAAAGTTATCAAAAGTTCTCGTAACTGTACAATATACTTATAGGGGAGAACGAAAGAGAAAACAGAGCTAGTCACTCAGGAAACATGACTCCTTGAAAACAAAGAAACGGGTGTAGTCGAGCATATCTATCCACAAAGATTATTATAATCTTAGAATATATTTATAGGCAAGTGAAAAGTAGTCATATCTAACGTCATCTCTGTTTTCCCTTGCCACTTGTAGACATAAGCTAGTATTTGTAGTTTTATGTTCTTGACTGTCGGTTCTTAGTCATAAAGAAACGTAAAAATGGAAAGAGATAAAGATAAAATTATTTGTTGTTGGGGCATAACATTCGGTTGCTAACGAAAATTGCCAATGTACTGTTTACAGAAGCTACACCCGTGAAGTCAACACCCAACAAAACTCCTGAGGGTAAGGACGGTTTCTATAAAAATAAAATTAAAATTAACTGCTGGTTATGTTTAACTGAATGCAAACTGAAGCGTGTGTCACTTTAGTTAATACGAGTACGAGTCTTGTGACAGCTGTTAAAAAAAAAAAAAAAAATCACTATATTTAAGTCTCAGTATATTTAGCACTGCCGTGCTAAATGGGGAGACTTGAATTGCAGAAACCAAATATCAAACTGAACTGTTGCATATTACGATCATAAACATGTTTTATCAGTCGCGTCACCTTCCATTTCGGACTTAGTGGCCGTCCCCTGCAATGAGGAGGAACCCTTATCGGGACAGCCAAGAGGTGACCGCTTTATAGGAAACAATCTATTTACAGTATTATACTAACAATACTTTCAGGACTTTGATAACTGGCCGCCTAATAGGAGTTCGCTTTAATAGGGGTTTGACTGTATAGTGATTAATATTAACTTGCTTCTTTACTGTTCAGCATCAGCTGCGCCAAAGTGTGGCATTCGCTGGGAAGAAATGCGCCACAAGCGACATCTGGTATTCCCGCAGCTGGAGGAGAAACGAATTGTCGGGGGCTCCGTGGCCGCATCGAACAAAGACTGGCCTTGGCAGGCTGGCCTCAGGAGGAACAGTGACTACTATATTGAGTGTGGAGGGTCGCTGATTAACAACCAATGGGTCTTGACGGCTGCGCACTGCGTCGATAAACTCGTTGGAGGCCAAACAGGATGCGTTTCACGTGGTACTAATGCTCTACAGGTTGTTCTTGGAGAATTTGACCAGCTAAACATCGACGGACATGAAGTGGATAAAGGTAAAAAGACTACTGGCTCATTATTAGATACTCCGGGGATACTGTATCACTGCGCTATCAGCTAAAATAAGAAGTTCCAATTGCAGTTAAAAGACTGATTATACTGTTGCTGTTTGTTAATCACAGTTGTAAGTTGTTCATCACAGTTGTAAGCTGGTGTTTCTTGTTTGCGCTCTAGCTTGTTGTAGTAAATTTGCTGTGTTGTTGTTTATGTGGATATTTGTGTTTGTGTTTATGCCTGAACATGAAGAATGGTGTCAAAAAAGTCTCTAAGGTTGGGATCTGCAGTTCACATGGTTTTGCGTAAAAAAAAAGCATTAAACGTTTGCTGTATGAAGCCCCCGACTTTCACACGAACGTAAAAAATAGCCGTGCGGAACTGGTAATCGTCAAACACAATTTTCTAAACTCTTGTTTTTGGTAAATGCGGACTAACTATAGATAGTGTCGTTCGTACTAAAGTTTGGCGAAAACGTCACTCGACTTCACTTACTGCTAATGGATGTGTTTGTTCAGTTTAGTTTTATTTTTTGTTTCATTTCAGAGTTGGCACATATTTGTGTGCACCCAAAGTACGACGACAGGACATTAGATTATGACATTGCCCTGCTGCAGTTCAAAACGCCACTAAAGAAGTTTAACGCCACCATGAGCCCAGTTTGCCTTCCAACGGATTCAACGAACTTCCGTTCGGGTAACGTGTTCATTTTTAATATAATAAGCATCAATGACAAATACCAGGATTTCTTCTGCTTCTTCGCGCGCGATACTTTCACATGTGAAAGATAAAAATGATATATTCACCGTGCGCGCGATTTTTAAAGACAGTATTATAAAGGCTGTGAGATACGGTATGTCCGTATATCTCATCGATGTCTAGATATAGCAAACAAAACATTACATGGGCCACTTGGCGATACGAACTTTATATTCTTGTCGCGTTGAATGTCTCTCACTCGTTCGTTCCATTCAGAACACTCCAAGTTAAAATTCGTATCTCCACGCGGCCATGTAACCCACCCCCCCCCCCCCCCCCCCACCCACACACAGACACAGACACAGACACACACACGTGCTCATCGTGTTAGTATAATGTAGAAAGGTTCAGGTTTCCCAGTTCCTTAGTTATAGGCTTCGCTAAAATGTTTTGAAATTATAAACATTATGATTGATCACTAAACAACTATAGTAAATATCAGAGAGTGAAGCAACACATTTTTCTCTGAAATGACTTGTTGGTTTGTTTGTTTTCGGCACTAGGTACGAAATGTATCGTGACAGGTTTTGGTCATACCAAGGAGAACGGTAAGTTCTCAAACAAATTGCGCCAAGTTAAAGTGCCGCTCACGACAAACAAAGACTGTGAAGAACAACTGGGAACAACGGTAAGATATATTTAGCTGAATAGTACAGTAGAAAACCGCTTTATCGCTTTATCGTGGCACATGCACGTGAGCGGTTTGCTTATTGAGTATGTTTTAGTGACACCATTTTCGTGCCCACCTACAGATCACTGACCGAATGCATTGCGCCGGATCTTCAAAAGGAAAGGACTCCTGTCAGGGAGATAGCGGTGGTCCACTGGTATGTAAAGACAAACAGAGCGGCCAGTTCATCCTCTGGGGCGTGGTGAGCTGGGGAATAGGGTGCGCTAGTGGAGTTCCTGGCGTGTACGCCGACGTTAAATCCTTCCTGCCCTGGATCGAGGAAACCATGAAGAGCTTCCGTTGACTTAACTATAGTGACCCAGCGAGCTCGGCTTATCTGTGGTTTTCACGAGTTTAATTTTTCTTTATTTTTCAGTGCTTGTAAACTAGACACAGTTACCAATGTGAAGAGCGTATGCTAAGTTTCTAGCAATCCTTAACACATCCATTCAGTGCTTGTAAACGTAGATATGCTGCTACGGGCAATATTAACGCAAATTTGTGGTGAATGTTACAACCATTTAAAGCTCTCTTTCGATAGTATTACTATTAATGTAAAGAAGTATACAACGAATGAGGCAATTAAAGTTCACTCCGTTACTTGCTGTGCGACTTTTCTTACTTCCCAATCTGCTCCAAGATGCTTCGTTCATTCAACGTGTTTGCAGAATTTGTGACGGTATTCATTTATTTCGATTTCACACACTCTGTTATTCATTTATTCTAATCAGGCAGCAATGAAGCCTGTCATGAGGCGGGAAAATCCCTTTTTTATATATTTCCTCACCATCACGACGTTTGATTGGTGGTTATAAAGTACTGACCGAGTCAGCAAAAGTTCTGGGGCATTCAGGAATGCTCGGAATGCATATTGAGTCACGCTCAGTACGGGATGCACGGAATCAGTTCGTGAAGAGCTGTTTTGGTCTGCCCGCTTTTTGCAATCGAAGGAAAGGTACCGGCTTCTTAGAGGTAAGTCAGACTGGCCCTCGTTAGACACGACTTGTTATTTCATAGCTGAGACCTTCCAACGCTCCGGTCCCTGCCACGTGGCGATCGTTGAAGACGACTGACCGACAAAGATTCCTATGTTATCACCGTCAGCGGGCAGATGAGTTCATACACAACACACAAATAGGTGAATATAGAGGCAATCGAGTTACGCTTTGGTGGTTCAGCTTGATCCAAATTCGAGTACAGTTTCTTAATCAGTATAAGCCGCCCAGGCGGTGCGATGCTCCTGGCCGGACTCGTACTCGCCTAAAATGTTTTCTGCCAAAAGTTACTTCTTAATTTTTGCTGTTAAAGAGATAATGAATGAAACAATCTGACCATATTGGTCAGTTGAAACAATTCTCTCGGTGCAGTTAAGCCGATTGGCGGAGTTTAATACTCTGCCACTCCCACCGGCCAGATTCATAAATATTTTGATTTAGCACACTCTTGGCAGCCGGCCAGAAAGAATGATAGGCGTCTCGATCGTGAAAAAACACAGCAACAACAACCTGGTGCAAAATATCCTATCGGTTTCATAAACCTATGCTGGACCGTGCAAGATTATTTATTGGCTCAGTCCGGTCCATGACACATCAAAACACCTAGAGATCCGGTCAGAGATCCTTCGAATCTGTAATCAAGAGAGCAAGATCAATAACGAGCGAAGAAGCTGAACATAGTAGCGGCAGTGATGGGCCAGCCGTTCCGATTTTGAACTGCCCTAGTTTAGGTGGTTGGGACTCGGTCTATTCATGCACAGCCGTAAGAGATCCGGCTCGTCAGGGTTGAGATCGATTGGCTGAGTCGAGAGTCAGTGCTGACATTGTGCTAGATCACTCTCGTTTTAGTGTCTCAAATCTGCAGACTACTTACTATAACATTTGAGTCAAAAGATCATTCAGAAAAACATCATGATAACAGTTACTTATGCCAAGAGCTCTGGACCGCGCAAAACGTGACTCCCGAAATTGTTCAGATACCGATGCACTATATACTTAGATGCCAGTTAATTATAGCTCACTATTGGTTTAAAATATTTATTCATTAGCTTGTTATGAGAGAGCCATAAACAAAGAATGCACTTCGCAGTGAAGTATATAGAGGTGCATTTATTTGCTTAGTGCTGTAGCCAGAGTTCTTTGATCTCCATAGTGATAAAGAGCGTCACATTCTCTATGAGGATTGTTTGCATTATTGCCTTGAGATAATGATAGTTGCCAGTTTATAACTGATGCACTATATCCCATTGAATTAGCATTCTTGGCACGACTCATAACATGGGCACTACTGGTAGCTGGTGTTTAGTCCACTGAACTGACACAGAATTAAGCTCGTTGAATGGTTGTAACACTTGGGCTTCGCCCGCTTTATTATATAGACACGAGTGTTTTACTGGAAAATATACCGTGCGTAAAATCCATACGAAACTACATCCGGGACCCGAGTGGCGTATTTTCCATATCCTCATTAGTGAGGATATCGTTGGCATCATTTCTCGCTTTTGCACGGTTGTTTGTGCAATTTCTCGTAAAACACTCGTGTTTAACGCGGCTTGAAGATATGGGTTTTATTTTCGAGTGGTAAAAACAATATTTTACTCACTCGCGAAGCGCTCGTTCGTAAAATATTGTTTTTACCACTCGAAAATAAAATTCATATCTTCGCGCCGCTGTGTAGTATCCTCTATATACTACATCGCGCGAAACTGACACTTCGAGATAAAGTATGCTGTCAATTAAAACAAAAGAAATAAAGGGAGTTTGTTCAGTCGTCCATTTGCGCTGTTACACCGTGCCGTAAACCGCTGGTTTGTGATGGTATTTCAGGCATCTTGCAAGAAAGTGATCAGTACCATTCTGTAGGGGCTCCAATCAGACGTGACCAGACCAGGCTTTTAAATGCTCCGGTACAAGGTTTATCCCCTGTTAAGCTCCGGTCGCACTCATAACTTTAACGACATTAATATCGACATTTTTTGAAGCGCAAACAGCGCTTGTCACCAGAAATATATATGTCAGTAAGTAAGTTGCTACCAAACGTTGAAGAAACTGTCGTATTGCTCTTGATTCTAACTACGTTATTATGGACTAAACTTCATAGTACTACCGGGGCCGCTTAAGTCAACAAACTCAATTCGTATACTTAGTCCGCGGCCCCACGAGACAGTCGCGTGACTTGTTGATATATTCTGTACTAAGGAGTTTGAAACTCTAACAATAAGATTTAGCTTCTAGTTGGCCTTTGCCCCAGCTGACGCCATTAACATTACAGGCTGTCTGGCTACTTGAGACTGACTCAGTTCTGATCACTTCTCGCTGAAATTGCAACGTTCTGTATAACCAATGAAATTGTGCCAACGTTCTCGGATCGATGACTAATAACGTAAAATTAAGTATGATTGTATAATCCGCTTTTACCAAGACACTCAACGTTTTCGCGAGCCGAACGACTAATCAAATTGTCGGGAATTGAATAATCAGTCAGCTTAAAATAACCAGTTTTGAGTGTAACGTAGGTATCGCAATAATACGGATATGTATCAATCGTGTGTGTGAGTCGATGGAATTTTCTTACACAATTCTTTTTTTTTTTTTTTTTATCAGAAGCACTGAAAACAAATGATTATTTTAAAAATAAATGGTATAGCTGTTTAGCATATACTTTAGTCTTTTAGCCTAGAAACTTAGCTGAAAACAGAAAAATAATTTGAATAGTGCACCGCAATTACTGATTAGGGGAATCCCCTAATTGATAAACGCGTTGTCATTGGCTGGGCACCAAACCCCTTCATTCAAAGGCACTGACAGAAGTCGTCAACTGCACGACACTGCATCCGCCCGGTCTTTTGATGCCACAACGCCGGTAAGAGAACGCGTAATTGCTTTACATTCTTAATAGTTGCTTAATCAAACCAAGTTGGTTCTCTATCGATTTCAATGGGTGACCCTTGCAGTCAGGCTTACAGTACATTTATTTTATGCTTTCGGGAAACCGCATATCACGCACTACACTGTGCTTCGTTGACTTACAACGCTGTTTAGGACGGCATAAGAGGTTGTTTTGAATTTGTAACATGGACATGAGACAGGCAATATGCGGTTCTTGTAACGACTTGCCACCGCGTGCAAGGCATGCTTATATTAGCCTGGCCTCATGCAATGTGGAGTTATAGTTAGGTTTGGAATATTTTGCACCTACGAGACTTTACCTAAGCATTAGCTGTCAGGGAAGGCCAGAAATAATGAAGGTTTAGTGCGTTCTCGTCAATTCCAGTTTCTCATTGGGACACGATCAGTACATAGACAGTTTTGTTCAGGTGGTGTTTTTCGCCTATTAACGGAAGTTAAGGTATTTGAGGCTTCGAATTGGATCACGATTATTGCGGAGTTTTATATAGTTTACCGTCGGTAATGAAATTAAAACCAATGCTTTTGATCAGATTCATTATCTGCCCTTATTCTGCTGGTACAAGCGATTTTCAGTCATTCGATTTAGAAGTACTCTAATTTGTGCTGACTGGTCTTATGAGTGACGCCCACGTACAAGAGGTTTTGAAAAATGCAGTCACAGCGCGACATTGAATTGGTTGTGTACCCTAATGATTTTTCCCAGTATAACAGCCAAGTAAATTTTGTACGATTGTATAGAGAAAAATTGATCAGATTGAGAAACGAGTGTTGAATACCAAATAAAGTTCTCACATACCACAGCCATATCACACAACCAGTCTTTAAGTGGCTATTATTCGAAGTTATTTTTGTGACGATAATAGTGTTACTGAATATCCATCATTTTCTCACTGTAAAGTTCTTTTTACGTATACAGGTTCAGTATTGAAAACAATTACATCTCAGAAAACTATGTCGGATTGCTGAATCAAGCCGGTTGGGAAATCAAGCCGTTGATGTGATTTTTGTGTTTCCGTGATCTAATAGTCGAAATTAAACAGTTCAACCGCAATATCAATTCAGTTATCGAAAGCTTTTGTTTTTCTTTGGCAGATGTTTGTGTTGCTCTAATTGCTCCGTTAGATCACTGACAACATATCATAACACGTGGCGACAAAATGTCTTGTGGCTCAGTAGTTTAACTTCTGCTGTTTCCGTCTTTGAGAGTCAGAACGGATGTCATAGCAGCAAACGACTGGGATGGTTCTATTTCGGTCCAACCAACAGCTAATTGTCTTGTGGTACTTTCCTTGTTTGTTCATAAGGCCCAGCAGCTTGTGACCGGAGTAAACATCAACTGCTGAGCCGTGCCATGATACGCTTCACTCCTGAGGCTACAACGACTCTTTATCTGGTACTGTTCGTTGGACTAAGTGCACGTTTTGGGGTGAGTAACAGAGTAATAAGTTAAAGGAAGTGAACTCGTGCATGTTCAGGTGTTTTTCTCTGTTTTTGTTTCCCTTCACTGCTCCTGATCAATTCCCTCTCTCCAAATCTTTTGCTGTATTTATTCTTATAGTTTCACGCCCCTGAAACTGTAATTACAATAAGTAGTCTGTACATATTTAGAGTTTGCACAGTTGGCAGCTCAGACTACTCCCCGAGGTTTCAGGTACACCACCCAAGCATCCTGTGGTCCTCATTTCAGCAACAGTAATTTTTGTCATAGATTGAATTCCACTAATTAGCTTTCTCTTAACGAAACACAATGTTTTAATATCACGTACCGAAAGTCATTTCTGGTGTTAAATCTATACACGAAAATAACTTGTTTCCTTTTGGAACCTTACGATGTCTAAACTGTTTTACCCCACAAGACGAATCAGACTGATTAGGACTGGTCAGAATATATTTCCTGAAGAGAGTAAAATATTTCCGAGGGATGACTGACATATATGAATATCCGTTTCCTCTGCTATCTTGCTAAAACTACTATAGAACTGAACTGATAGGTTTACTTACAAAAGTAAAACAAGCAATTATATATCTGTTTTTGTAAAAGTGTGACTCGCGATAAAATGTAATCATTCTGATCTTCCCACTTTATTAACGTGTTGATAACAGTAACGAGGTGAGCTGGGGGTGGAGTTTCGTGCCGATTGGGTTTCGGGTTCTTCATGTGTTTGTCTGTTTTCTTCTCTTGGCCACATCCCATATCAAATAATCAGGACGCTGTTCAGTTCAGAGCAAAGGGTTTGGTTGGGTAGACGGCACAGTTCTGTTCAGTAGTTTACTGCATGTATAAACACCGGCAACTAACTATATATTGTATGCTATATATACACATGGCGTTCAGCAAAATGTGGACTGACAACTATACAGCTGCAACCGAACGGCCGTACCGACTTTGAAATCAAAACTTTGCGACCCGCCCCTTGAGCCACCCAGATGGCAAGCTTCCGATCCCCGACCACACACACTAAGTCGGGTACGCTGCTATAAATGTATTGCGGTTCAGTACCGGAACATTT
This sequence comes from Plumapathes pennacea, assembly GCA_964036295.1. Taxonomy (NCBI): domain Eukaryota; kingdom Metazoa; phylum Cnidaria; class Anthozoa; order Antipatharia; family Myriopathidae; genus Plumapathes; species Plumapathes pennacea. The sequence goes on along the minus strand of OZ038465.1, from coordinate 3,840,838 downwards.
TATCAGTCACTTTGGTTAAGTTAATTTTTTGAGTTTTGTAAGAAGAGCGGCGCTCAAAATGGTAAGCAGCATCGATAATTCTTCCAAAAGAAGCTTACATCGGCCTCGCAAGTGCTGTCGACATCGGACAAGTCACTCGACCTCCAACGGCTTTGTAATTGCTGCGGTGTGACGAGACCACCTTGATAGATTGAGCTTTTACAACTATTTAGACCGCCTTTTAATTATCACTTCAGAAAAGCCAATTGTCACTGATTTATTAGCAAATGAAGACTATTTCACGACAGTGTGAACGAGGACGTACTTATCAGGTTTATCACATCGACTGTTGATGGTAAACAAGAGATCATGACTTACTTCAAATTAATTATCTTGTTTTTTTTTTTTTTTTTTGTTTTGCTCTCTAAAACAATTAGACACATTTTTTATTATGTAAACACCAGGTGAAGACAACAACTGAAACGAAACCACCACGGAGTTCATCTAAAATTAAACAGTGATTCAAACGTTTTTGCGAAGTCACTCGCTGCCCCGAAAGTCAATGTGACTGAACTGTGTTATTTTTGTCAAGATAATAAGATAAAATGTTTCATAAGAGGCATTAGGAGTGATAAAGGGCGTCACTGTTGGGATCTGTCAATCTTCAGTGTCTCAAATGGGAGCTGATACAGAGAATGCCCTGAGGAGTAGTATAAAGTGTCAGGGGCTTGTTCAAAAAAGTGCCTATATTATGATTGGCAGATCACCGGACCATATAAAGAAACCCCCAGCTCAGTGGCGTTCATTTTCGTCTTAACTTTGTGGGGTTAAGATTAGCGTGAAGTTCAGAACACTGTGCCCAGATGAAAGCGGCTCATTTGATTTTCCAAATTTGCGTGGGATTTTTTCACTTAGCGGTAAGTGCCCTGGGGTAAAAAGTGACCGATTTAGCCGAGCCACGGTCGAAGAAGGGTATGAAAAAAATGACAGTCAGGTATTCTTCTGTTTTCTCGGTCAGTTCAAAAGAAGAAAAACAACTGACAGAGTTAGTGCCATACTTTCTCGGTGGTCGACCGGCCATGTGTCTTTTTGAGGCGTCTATAATGACCCTCTAAAGTGTCCGGCAAAACATACTTGAAATTGAAATGTTTTACACTCAACCGAGTTTCGGCGGCACTGAGTAACTTTTGCGACAATTGTGGGCGCATTGAAGGAACTAAGAATGTGTCGACCCTGATTAGCTTGGAAAAGTACTCTAGGTGGGTGTAAGGTGGCGAATTTGTAATAAGTATGAACTCTATCTATTATTACTTCGTCACTCAGGCATACGTACGTCAGAGAATTTCCGGCCCTTGGAACTGGATGTGCTTGCTCAGCACTTCAGTTGATATAGAAAGCCGCCGGCTTGACCTTTGTTTCACCTCACGTGTTGAATGGGAAGAGTACGATGTTGTACGCGGCCGTGTTCTGTCGGAATTGGAGAGGCTTATCCGGGCACGAGTCGGTTGGCTACACTTCACTCATTTTTCACAGCTAGGGTACATGTATAATAATATTATGCCATGAACACCTCGACTTTGGATCGTTTCAGTTCATCAGGTCAGCCACCGATCGTTCGCGGTGCCATGACGTAATAGCCAGCTATACCCAAAGTTCCTTGCGAACTCTGTTTGAAAAACATGGCGACTAACTAACAGTTTGTCAAGTTGACAACGCACGGCTTTGGTGCAGTGTAGTAGCACAGTCTTTTAGTGTGTCATTCATTTAACATGTTGTTTGTTTTTTCAATAGAATTCCTTGCCACAGTGCCCGGCTTCCAGTGGTGACCAGTGGTGGTGGAACGGCGAGAAGTGTTTAAAATGCAAGCCATGTCCACCGGGACAAGGCGTGAAAACAAAGTGCACAGCTACACAAGATACAGTGTGTTACGACTGCATTAGCGGAGACGAATATTCCGACAAGTCTAGTGCTACAGATCCTTGCACATCGTAAGTTTTGCTTAAATATGCCCCAGAATTATTGTGAACTCGTTTCGTTTCGCAAAGCTGTACCCATTCTGCAGTTGTCCCTTGAAAAAGACATATTCATATCAGAGGTATATGAAAGGGTCACCATTTGAACACCAGATTGGTGTTTGAAAGGGTAAATACGGGTTGAAAGCCTGGGCAGAACATCCCCCAATAGAATTATTCAAGAGACATACACACCTTCCCTCCATCCCCCAGGGGAGCTAGAGCTTTGGCCACCCTGGCATGCAAGTCCATTTGGCCACAGCTACATACAGTGAAGTACAGAACAGAATAGAACAGAACAGTCCACAGGACAGTGCAGTAACGTGACTGTGTTCTTACATTCACAGGTGTTTCCCTGATGACCCCGACAGTCTGTGTGGTTACGGCAATGTACATGTTGCCCGGGAATGTACTCCAACCACTAAGCCAATTTGTAACAAATGCAAAGTTGGCCACTACTTTTATAAGATGGGACCCAGTTGTCTGCCGTGCTCTCCACCCTGTAAACCTGGACAATATGAAGAGAAAGGCTGCGCAACTGAACATGACAGGGTCTGTAAACCAGATGATGATTATGTTCTGAATAAAACCACACCAGGTTTGTCTCATTTTGCATTTTCCTAAAATAAGTCAAATAAGATTCCTTATTACAAGCCCTTTGCTCACCTGAAGCAGGCTGGAAAAAATAAAACCGACTCGTAAAAATACCCAGCCGTATTGAACTCCTTCCCGTGTAATAACCTCTTTGTAGTTTGCTTTTGCATACAATTTTGCAGGCATCAATACTGTATTATAACCATGCCATGTTTCTTGTTTCTGTCTTTTTGATTCAGGTACCCCTTATTTTGTTCTTACAAACACTGCACCTGTACCTGAAACAACTTATCCACAGCCCACTAACACAACTAAAAGTATGACAACTCCTGTGGGTATTAGCAGCAACAAGGGAGGACTTCTGAGTTTCCTCCCAAGTCCATGGAATTGGGTTTTTATTTGCTTCTGCCTTATTGTTGGTTTGGTTGTTATATTGTACACCCTGTGGAGGTGCTATAAGTACCGACAGGATGTGTTGATCAAGAGAGAGGATTTGAACCGTGATGTGGAGGAAGCTGTTCCATTACAGGGCATCCCAGCTCCACCAGCTGGTGAAGTTCCATGTAATCCAGATAGACCTCTTACTACAGGTACTGGTACCAACATTGTGCATGTTTGTACAAATTGGCCAATCTGTTGGTAAATCTGGTTTGATATACTGTATGGTAACCATGTGTGTTTCTACCTTTCTTTCTCATCAGCCCCTTCAGTGTCATCAGCACCACCAGCATGTACATGTAATGCATCCATTCCAAGTGTCAGTCTAGACTCTCGCTTTCTTTGCCTGCCAGTAGCATGGAGGCGTGACATGGCCTTCAAACTTCACAGCAAAGATGGTAATATTATTTGTAATGTGTTAACAGTAACTTTAATTGGTGCTTTAGATACTGTAGATTGAACCTCAGAAGGTGCATCATTCAACTCGTGTGCATTATTTTGTACTCTTGAAGCAACCAGTATTAGTCCTTGTTTGTTTGAGTCTGTTCTGGAATATGAATAGCTGAATTGCCCCATTCAACAGTTGCCTTTTGGTTTGGGGGAAGTTTTATTTAGATTGGGTTGAATACTTTTATCCTGGCATTGCAAACAGCTGCCAATTCATTTCAAGTTGAATTAACTCCAAACCGAAGAGATTTTATTGATCAGCATTGCCATTCCTGCAGTATTCCAGGAAAGCCCAAACAATATTTGCATCATTAAATTATTCAAGGATAATGTTGTAATACTGTTTGTTACAGTATGTCATACTGTAAATTACACATTAGATGAATAAATTGCATGTTCTCTCATCAGAATATGCTCCATGGAAGCTCATTGCTGAAGAACTGGGTGTTGATAAGAGCCGCATTGAGTTCTGGGACTCCAGGTTACAAAACCCGGCTGAGCAGCTGTTCAAGTACTATGAGCAGATGGAGGGCAGCACTATCCGGCATTTCATTGGCCTGTTAAGAAAACAGGAAGGCAGCAGCCTTCTGGCCAATGAAATAGAGCATGGCATCTCCCAAGGTTTGTCCTCCCCTAGTGAGCTGTATCCAGGTCAGCTTGATTTTTACTCAGATCCAAATGGTGAACAAACTGGAGAGATGAACAGTATGGCACCCAGTGAGGTACAAGAGACTGAAGTGTAGATTGTACTGAGGACAAAATGCATCTGTTGAGTGAACATGATATTATGTGATATTTGCCTGCCTTTAAGCATAATGCATCAATCATTTCCTGATCCCCACCCCCCTCTTCCTAGGGCAGACTCAGGATTTTGTGAAAGGGGGTTTGAGTGGGGGTTTGTAGATTTGTTGAAGGTACTTTTGAGCTAAAGTATACATTCATTAGCTTTTTTTTTTTTAATTTTTTTATATACCAATGAGTGAGCCAAAGGGGGGTCGGCTGAACCCCTTGAATTTCCCCTTGATCCGCCACGGTCTTTGGTTTACCAGCAACTTATTACATCCTTACAATGAAAGCTGACAATTTTACCCAATTTCTTCCTATTATGGTACATGTTTGTGGTTGCCGTGCAAATTCCCTGGGGGATTGTAACAGCTGGATTTGATTGATGCATATTAGTTAGTTTTTACAACACACATACTATAGATGCCAAGTTTAAGTAAGTTTTTTTTTTTTTTTTTTTTACTAAAATTGTTTGTACTATTGGAATTTGCTGAATTTATGTTTTTCTTCTACTTGCCAAAATGTCAGGGCTTTTATTCCAGTTTAGAAATATTTGATGTTTGTGCAATTTGATTTAATATTTCCCCTTGAATCCTGTACCATCTTTTGGGCCAATTTCCAAACTCCACCAGAAAACACTGTTAGTATTTGCATGAGTCAACAAATTTAACAGCATTGGATCTTGCTGTGATTGCTGGGTAAAATAGATATGATACAGTATTAACTCGGTCATCATTTACCAGATAAAACAAGAATAATATATGCAGACAATGCTACAATGATCTATTGTGCTGATACGGAAAATATTTAAGATCATATTATGAGCTGAAGGCTATTTGAAAATTCCAACATAAATGCATAGAGACCATGCAGTTGTTATTTATAGGGAACTATCGTTGTTTGGTTCCTGTTATTGGATGTTAAGGGTACACATTGTGATCTATTTTTTGAATAGGAATTGCTGACCAGTATGATCAGTAAAATCTTTGGTATACAGCATGATCGATAAATCTTATGGCTTTAACTGTTCACATTATTTCCACAGTGACGTTATGTACTGTACTTGGATGAACATCAAAATAATAATCCGGAAAAAAAAGAAGCAATTAAAACGTGCCATTTCAACAATTCCTATTCCACAATGGTTACAAATTAGAGAATGCACCCCAGAAAAAGCTCACCAAAAAGAAATCATTATGATTACAATAATTACACATGTTGATATTGCTTATTAGTTTTAATGTGTTTTGCTTGTGATGTCAGAACGTAAGTCTGACATCATCTGAAATTATAGTGAAATGTGTTGTTACAAGCTGACCTTTCGAGTGCTAGCCCTAGTATCAGGTTATGTTATTATACACTACGTTCTAGTATTAGCTATCTTTAGCTTAGGAGCATCCTGTGAAGTGACTTAACGTTGCAGAGATTTGTTTTTCACAAGGAACTGTGAATCATATATAAACACATATAATACGTATATTATATTTACATATTCGTAAGATGATGTGCGCATCAACGTGACATTGATGCGTGATATGTTGAAATTCTGTTTTGGGTGACGTTTGGATCATTAGCGTCAGAATAAGACGCATATCTATACTAGTTTTGTAAGGACCACCTTCCAAATGTTATGACCTGATCTTGTAGGATTAGAATAAAATTAGAAATAAAAAGTCACTGCCCAACAACTTCATGTTTTCTCTGGTAGCAATGTATTGTACAGTAGTACCGCACTTTTTAATTCATGAAGACCCCTAGATTGCGTGAAATGTGAATTAGTACCAAAATATCCGTTTCGTAAAAACTAGACCTTGGCATTAAAAGATCATTCGACCGCAGCAGGTACTGTAATACTAGAACATAATCGTTGGGATTGCAGGGATTGCGCTTCATTGCCTTTTGTACAATCAGTTTCATAAACAAATGTTGCATCGCAAAGCCCCCAATCATGGCCAAAATTAGCTGGGGCGATGCGTACTGAAAGTGGGTTAGACGGTTTTTGTTTTATCCCAAGGCTATGTAGTTTGTACTGAAATAGAACCATCAACATCGAGTAATCATAAGGCCCTCTAAATATGTTAGGTAGTGTGCGCGACTGATATTCCAACACTGATCTGGGGAGGAGGCAAAGTTGAGCAGACCAAAAAGACAAAATCGCGTTTCACGGGTTCGTGGTGAACGCGAGCTTAAAAACTAACCACAAACCTTAGCGTTCGTGCATGGTGGGACCTGGTGACTAATGTCCATTAGAACGTGAGTACAGAATAGAGAACACGATCTCATGTAAAAGGTAAGTGTGTAATTATTATGGTAACAATAACGTTGTTCGCCTCTTAGTTCTTTATGCATCATTGTTCAGGGAGTTTGGATCTATTAAATTGTTCAAACACAAACAGGGCTGGAGCAATTGTCCAGTTTCATGTGCTCATTTGTATAAACTCTTCTTCACCTAATTTATTTTATTTTTATTTTTGTTGCAATAGGCTCATTCTCAGCTAAAGTGGCCAATTAGCGCGGAAAAATTGAAAATTGGGTCATCACGGATTTTGCCGAAATTCGTTCAAAATGCTGTTTTAATAGATCAGCGGCTAAATTTTTCTTCCCTTTGCCGTTAATAGCAAATTTTTTAACAAAATTTTACTAACAAAATGCAGACAATATATAAAATTTCAGTGCACTCTGAGAGCGGTATTTTCACAGTTCGCCGATTCCAAATCAAGTAATATTTGGGTGAGTTTTTATCACTAATAACATTTGGTAACACCGATAAAACACTTAACAGGTCTCGGAAACTTAGTTTCATCAAAATAGAGCTCCTTAAGAAATTTTCTCTCTCAGCATAAAAAAGCTTGTACAAGCTACGTTTACAGTGATAGCAGCGAAGTAAACACCGGAGACGTATTGACATGCTCAACGCGTTAAAAACGACTTTCGTTTTCGGTAACGTATAATGTTACAGGTAACCTAGGTTACATTTAACACCTTGTTCGCGCTATCTGTCAAATATGAACCTTTTGATTTACAGAGTAATACACATTTTGGTATCTCTCTTGGGTCCTTTTGTCGAGGCAAGTTCCTTCAATAATTTTGGCCAAAGCATCTGGAAGAAACATGGTAAAGTGTGTTGCACGAAAAAATCGTCAGGTTTGAGCACCTCTTATAAAGTCATTGGCCATGTCGAAGACAATGCGTGTCATCGTCTGACTGAAACTCCGCAAGTAAACAAGAGAAAATGCTGAGAATTCGATCCGTGAGACATTTTTTTATACGACGGGCTAATACCATACGCAGGGAACATGGAGTACAGTGCATCCTCGACTTGGGAGCCAATCAGTCTATACGGAAACACCCAATGGTGTTGGGCACTGCAGTAGTATTTTTTATTATTATTATTATTATTTATTTATTTATTTTACCAGAAATACGATAATCGCAGATATCCCCTCGCTCTGTAGTGGGTTTTCGGAAAGTGGGGTTCTTGTTTATTTTCCGCTTGGAGATTATCTTAAAATCCCCTTTACAAACCACGGTTGTATAGCGACGTCATCAGTCGGCCGCTAAAGATAATCTTTGTCGCACGGCAGTCTGCAATTTTCGTGGACACTAGCTAACTCCAAAATTCGCTGAGACAACTTTTACACGCAACTACAGAATACTCCCCAGACTCCAAAGCCAAGAAAAGCGCAAATACAATTGTGACTCCATCAGTTTTGCACAGTCAGCAAAGTCGATCTTCGACACTGAAATTTTTATGAATTTTAAAAAAAGCCGCGATTTCTCCACAGCCAACGCTGTATCCTAACCACGGTTTTTTTTTTTTGTTTTTTTTTGTTTTGTTTTGTTTTTTGTTTTTTGTTTATTACTTTATCAATTTAATACGCTTCTTCGAGTGTAACAAATTTAGAACTGTCAAGTCTCGGAAATGCGTGAATTTTGGCAAGGATTCAATTTTGAACACAATAACTTTTTAAACCGTGTTTGACGAGACTTTTAAAATCTTTGACAGAAGAAAGAAATCAAGTCACCAAATAATACAAGGTCCGATTGTATTGAGCGAGCAAACCAGGGTCCGGTTGTTCGAAAGCCGATTAAGCTAATCCAGGATTGACAAAAATCTTTCTGACGATCTCTCTGCCAATAAACTGCAGGGTTTTGATGGAAGATGGATTAAAAAGCTTGTTCTAGCTGAAAACGTATCAAGGAAGTCGTTGTGGACGAAACCTTCACATTTTCAGGCTTATAAATGACAATAAAAGATTACCCTCTTCGGTTTTAAAAGTGACAAGAAAGTTTTGACCTAATCCAGGATTAGCCTAATTGTGCTTTGAAAAACCGGCCCCGGTCACTAAATAATACAAAGTGTTGAGCGAGCAAATTCGACCACTCGCATAGACAATAATATACAATAAACTGTAATTGTTTAATTTGGAAAGCAGTGACCCCTGGCCGAGTATTTTCTACTTTAATAGCCTTCAGGAAGCGAAAGCACTTCAACCCGGTTATACAGTTCATCCTTGAATACAGTGTGCCAACAAACACGGCGAGAGAACTTTACAGCATTTACATGTGTCAGACTGTCAGCGAAGTTATGCAAGTATACCAGGAATCGGATGACACATTCTTGCACGAATGCACTCTGAAATGGCTTTAAAAACAGCAAAAAGATCACAGAACAATCCTACTTGGCCTTCATCACAGTTCAAGGGGCATCAAACGAGAAAATATACGGCGATTGTTGAAATACACGAATATATGATAACACGACTTTAAAATAGCATACGCGTACTATACGTTAATTGATGTAATTGATGTAAACTCACCGGTTCCTAAATGCCATATAGCTTTAGCTCTTTTCCAGCAAAAAGAAACAAAACCCTAAACACTATTGTTTAAAGTGCACATAAGCCCAAAAATGATATATTTACAATCGAATCTACATGACAAAAATATGTTGACTATTGGAATAAGTCTGCGTTTTAACGTTGCGCCTTTGAGTTATCAAGGCTTATATTTTGAATATGGTGATGACGTGACGTCAAAGAAGGAACAATTCATTATACAAAATCTTGTTGGTATAGAGATTGATGACATTTTATCAACGTCCATTTTATACTTGAATTTTGTGTAAATGATTTTACCAAATATTTTGTATCAATCTGAAAACAGTTCCAATCACGAAGAGAAAGAAATAACATGGAGTTACTCCTTTGACGTCACGTCATTACCATATTCGAAATATAAACCTCTATAACTTATAGGCGCAATGTTGAAACACAAAAATAATCTAATAGTCAACTATTTACTTTATGTAGAATTGATTGTGAAGATATCATTTTTGGGCTTATGTGCACTTTAAGTCTTCAGTGATTTCAAAACACACTGTATAGAGCAGTCCTCGTACAGTACGAAAATTCCACTTTTTATTGTGTTGTGCGTCGTCATCTTGTCAAACTTGGATTCTGAAAACTACAATCCTGTTAACGTACATGGTGAAATTTGCCACGATGATTGTTCGATTTCTACCAACTGTATTTTGCTATTCCTTTCTGAAGCAGTTTCTGCGTTTTAACACAATACTGGCGTCTGAAATTGTGTTCAAGTCGGCCAGTTTGTACTGACTTGGTGGCCGAGCGGTTTGGGAATGGTGGACCTGAATCCGTAATGAAGCTCCAAGCCAGGAGGTCGTGGGTTCAATTCCCACGGCCGGCAGTAGTAAGAAGGTTTTTCATCCGAGGAGGCAACTCCAACGGTTTTTCCCTTCTGAACCTGTCTTCTTTCAACAGGTATTCCACCGGTCGGACATTTGAAACATGAGCCTCTGGCTGGGGAGAATGGGCAACCACTACCTAATGCTTTGACTTTAAATAAACGATATTTATTTATTTATTTATTTTCTTACAGTCAGTGCCTTAAAGAATCCGTTTCACGGCTAGCAAGCTTGCCTCTCATACACTGGCAAAGTATCCAGGCAGTTTACAGCCGTCCGTCGAACTGCTTGGCCTTGTATCTGCATCTTGTTGTACAAAATCACTTCCGTTCATACTCTACCACATGTCACCAAGAAAATGGCGGTTTACACTTAAGGTGCCGATGGAACCTCGCCTGCAGTGGTCTCTCGACGCGGATGGCCCTGGGGACGAGGTCGTACGCCAGACTGACACACTGACAGACACACGAACAAACTAATTTCGAGATGGCGACCCGCTTGGAGTCTCCAAATAACGCGATTTTGCTGCATTAGCGTCGTGATTATTACCCTCGCTTTGCTCGGGGATAATAAGCATCAATGACAAATACCAGGATTTCTTCTGCTTCATCGCGCGCGATACTTTTACATGTGAAGATAAAAATGATATATTTACCGTGCGCGCGATTTTTAAAGACAGTATTATAAAGGCTGTGAGATACGGTATGTCTTTGTTCCGGATATTTCATCGATGTCTAGATATAACAAACACAACATTACATGGGCCACTTGGCGATACGAATTTTATATTCTCGTCGTGTTGAATGTCTCTTCCTCGTTCGTTCTCAGTTCCTTAGTTATAAGCTTCGCTCGCTAAAATGTTTTAAGTTAAAAACATTATAATTGATCACTAAACAACTATAGTAAATGTCAGAGAGTGAGGCAATACATTTTTCTCTAAAGTAACTTGTTGTTTATTTGTTTTCGGCACAGGTACGAAACGTATCGTGACAGGTTTTGGTCACACCAAGGAGAACGGCGAGGTCTCAAACAAATTGCGCAAGTTAAAGTGCCGCTCACGAAAAAGAAACGCTGTGAAAAACAACTGAAAACAACGGTAAAATATATTAATAGCCTTAGTAGTACAGTAGAAAACCCTTTATCATGGCACATGCACGTGAGCGGTTTGCATATTGCTGTGTTTTAGTGACACCATTTTAGTGCCCACCTACAGATCACTGACCGAATGCATTGCGCCGGAACTTCAAAAAAACGGAAGGACTCCTGTCAGGGAGATAGCCGTGGTCCACTGGTATGTAAAGACAAACAGAGCGGCCAGTTCATCCTCTGGGGCGTGGTGAGCTGGGGACTAGTGTGCGCTAGTGGAACTCCTGGCGTGTACACCGACGTTAAATTCCTCCTGCCCTGGATCGAGGAAACCACGAAGAGCGTCCGTTGACTTAACTAGTGACCCAGCGAGCTCGGCTTATCTGTGGTTTTCACGAGTTTAATTTTTCTTTATTTCTCAGTGCTTGTAAACTAGACACAGTTGCCAATGTAAAGAGCGTATGCTAAGTTTCTAGCAATCCTTAACACATCCATTCAGTGCTTGTAAACTAGGTAGATATGCTGCTGCGGGTAATATTAACACAAATTTGTGGTGAATGCTACAACCATTTAAAGTTCTCTTTCGATACTATTACTATTGTAAAGAAGTATACAACGAATGAGGCAGTTAAAGTTCACTCCGTTACTTGCTGTGCGACTTTTCTTACTTCCCAATCTGCTCCAAGATGCTTCGTTCATTCAACGTGTTTTGCAGAATTTGTGACGGTATTCATTTATTTCGATTTCACACACTCTGTTATTCATTTATTCTATCAGGCAGCAATGAAGCCTGTCATGAGGCGGGAAAATCCCTTTCTCGTATATGTCCTCATCATCACGACGTTTGATTGGTGGTTATAAAGTTCTGACCAAGTCAGCAAAAGTTCTGGGGCATTCAGGAATGTTTGGAATGTATATTGAGTCACGCTCAGTACGGGATGCACGGAATCAGTTTGCGAAGAGCTGTTTGGGTTTGCCTTTTTGCAATCGAAGGAAAGGTACCGGCTTCTTAGAGGTAAGATAGACTGGCCGTCGTTAGACACGACTTGTTATTTCATAGCTGAGACCTTCCAACGCTCCGGTCCCTGCCACGTGGCGAGTTGATGAAGACGACTTACCGACGAAGAATTCTACAGTTATCACCGTCAGTGGGCAGATGAGTTCATACACAAGACACAAATGGGTGAATATAGAGGCAATCGAGTTATGCTTTAGTGGTTCAGCTTGATCCAAATTCGAGTACAGTTTCTTAATCAGTATAAGCCACCCAGGCGGTGCGATGCTCCTGGCCGGACTCGTACTTTCAAAGCCTAAAATGCTTTCTGCCAAAAGTTACTTCTTAATTTTTGCTGTTAATTAGAGATACTGAATGAAAAAATCTGACCATATTGGTCAGTTGAAACAATCCTATCGGTGCAGTTAAGCCGATTGGCGGAGTTTAATACTCTGCCACTCCCACCGGCCAGATTCATAAATATTTTGATTTAGCACACTCTTGGCAGCCGGCTGGAAAGAATGATAGGCGTCTCGATCGTGGAAAAACACAGCAACAACAACCTAGTGCAAAATATCCTATCGGTTTCATAAACCTTGCTGGACCGTGCAAGATTATTTATTGGCTCAGTCCGATCCATGACACTAATCAAAACACCTAGAGATCCGGTCAGAGATCCTTCGAATCTGTAATCAAGAGAGCAAGATCAATAACAAGCGAAGAAGCTGAACATAGTAGCGGCAGTGTTGGGCCAGCCATTCCGATTTTGAAATGCCCTAGTTTAGGTGGTTGGGACTCGGTCTATTCATGCACAGCCGTGAATCCGGCTCGGCACTGGGTTGAGATCGATTGGCTGAGTCGAGAGTCAGTGCTGACATTGTGCTAGATCACTCTCGTTTTAGTGTCTCAAACTCCTGCAGACTAAAAACTACTCTAGCATTTGAGTCAAAAGATCATTCAGAAAACCATCATGATAACAGTTACTTATGCGAAGCAAAGAGCTTCTGGACCGCGCAAAACGTGACTATCCCGAAATTGTTCAGATACCGATGCACTATATGGCTCCCAGTTAATTATAGCTCACAATTAAAACAAAAGAAAGAAAATAGGGAGTTTGTTGTGTCGTCCGTTTGCGCTGTTTTAAATCGCTGGTTTGTGATGGTATTTCAGGCATCTTGCAAGAAAGTGATCAGTACCATTCTGTATAGGGGCTCCAATCAGACATGACCAGACCAGACTTTTAAATGCTCTGGTACAAGGTTTATCCCCTGTTAAGCTCCGGTCGCACTCGTAACTTTAACGACATTAATATCGGCATTTTTGAAGCGTAAACAGCGCTTGTCATCAGAAATATATTTGTCAGTAAGGGATAAGTGCTACCAAACATTGAAGAAGCTGTCGTATTGCCGGATCTCGATGCTAACTACGTTATTATTGACTAAACTTCATAGTGCTACCGGGGCCGCTTAAGTCAACAAACTCAAATCGTATACTTAGTCCACGGAGGCAGTCGCGTGACTTGTTGATATATTCTGTACTAAGGAGTTTGAAACTCTAACAATAAGATTTAGCTTCAGTTGGCCTTTGCCCCAGCTGACGCCGTTAACATTGCAGGCTGTCTGGCTACTTGAGACTGACTCAGTTCTGATCACTTCTCGCTGAAATTGCAACGTTCTAAATAACCAATGAAATTGTGCCAACGTTCTCGGATCGCTGATGAATAACGTAAAATTAAGTATGATTGTATAATCCGCTTTTACCAAGACACTCAACGTTTTCGCGAGCCGAACTACTAATCAAATTGTCGGGAATTGAATAATCAGTCAGCTTGAAATAACCAGTTTTGAGTGTAACGTAGGTATCGCAATAATATGGATATGTATCAATCATTTGTGCGAGTCGATGGAATTTTCATACACAATTCTTTTTTTTTTTTATCAGAAGCACTGAAAACAAATGATTATTTTAAAAATAAATGGTATAGCTGTTTAGCATATACTTTAGTTTTTTAGCCTATAAAGTTAGCTGAAAACAGAAAAATGATTTGAATAGTGCACCGCGATTTTGATTAGGGGAATCCCCTAACGGATAAACGCGTTGTCATTGGCTGGGCACTAAACCCCTTCATTCAAAGGCACCGACAGAAGTCGTCAACTGCACGACACTGCATCCGCCCGGTCTTTTGATGCCACAACGCCGGTAAGAGAACGCGTAATTGCTTTACATTCTTAACAGTCGCTTAATCAAACCATGTTGGTTCTCTATCGATTTCAATGGGGACCCTTGCAGTCAGGCTTAATACAGTACATTTATTTTATGCTTTCGGGAAACCGCATATCACGCACTACACTGTGCTTCGCTGACTTACAACACATTTCTTCGTATATTTCATGTGACGCTGTTTAGGACGGCATAGGGGGTTGTTTTGAATTTGTAACATGGACATGAGACAGGCAATACGCGGTTCTTGTAACGACTTGCCACCGCGTGCAAGGCATGCTTATATTAGCCTGGCCTCATGCAATGTGGAGTTATAGTTAGGTTTGGAGTATTTTGCACCTACGAGACTTTACCTAAGCGTTAGCTGTCAGGGAAGGCCAGAAATAATGAAGATTTAGTGCGTTCTCGTCAATGCCAGTTTCTCATTGGGACACGATCAGTACATAGACAGTTTTGTTCAGGTGGTGTTTTCGCCTATTAACGGAAGTTAAGGTATTTGAGGCTTCGAACTGGATCACGATAAGTGCGCAGTTTTATATGAGTTTACCGTAATGAAATTAAAACCAATGCTTTCGATCAGATTCATGATCTGCCCTTTTTCTGCTGGTACAAGCGATTTTCAGTCATTCGATTTAAAAGTACTCTAATTTTGAGTGACGCCCACGTACAAGAAGTTTTGAAAAATGCAGTCACAGCGCGACATTGAATTGGTTGTGTACCCTAATGATTTTTTCCCAGTATAACAGCCAAGTAAATTTTGCACGATTGTATAGAGAAAAATTGATCAGATTGAGAAACGAGTGTTGAATACCAAATAAAGTTCTCACATACCACAACCATCAGTATCACAGCATCAGTCTTTAAGTGGCTATTACTCGAAGTTATTTTTGTGACGATAATAGTGTTACTGAATATCCATTATTTTCTCACTGTAAAGTTCTTTTTACGTATACAGGTTCAGTATTGAAATTAAGATTGTAAAACAAGTATATCTGTAGAAAACTATATCGGATTGCTGAATCAAGCCGGTTGGGAAATCAAACCGTTGATATAATTTTGTTTCCGTGATCTAATAGTCGAAATTAAACAGTTCAACCGCAATATCAATTCAGTTATCGAAAGCTTTTGTTTTCCTTTGACAGATGCTTGTGTTGCTCTAACTGCTCCGTTAGATCACTGACAGCCATATCATAACACGTGGCGACAAAATGTCTTGTGGCTCCTAGTTTAACTTCTGCTGTTTCCGTCTTTGAGAGTCAGAACGGATGTCATAGCAGCAAACGACTGGGATGGTTCTATTTCGGTCCAACCAACAGCTAATTGTCTTGTGGTATTTTCCTTGTTTGTTCATAAGGCCCAGCAGCTTGTGACCGGAGTAAACATCAACTGCTGAGCCGTGCCATGATACGCTTCACTCCTGAGGCTACAACGACTCTTTATCTGGTACTGTTCGCTGGACTAAGTACACGTTTTGGGGTGAGTAATAGAGTAATAACCTAAAGGAAGTGAACTCGTGCATGTTCAGGTGTTTTTCTCTGTTTTTGTTTCCCTTCACTGCTCCCGATCAATTCCCTCTCTCCAAATCTTTTGCTGTATTTATTCTTATAGTTTCACGCCCCTGAAACTGTAATTACAATAAGTAGTCTGTACATATTTAGAGTTTGCACAGTTGGCAGCTCAGACAACTCCCCGAGGTTTCAGGTACACCACCCAAGCATCCTGTGGTCCTCATTTCAGCGACAATAATTTTTGTCATAGATTGAATTCCACTAATTAGCTTTCTCTGAACGAAACACAATGTTTTAATATCACGTACCGAAAGTCATTTCTGGTGTTAAATCTATACACGAAAATAACTTGTTTCCTGTTGGAACCTTACCAACGATATCCAAACTGTTTTACCCCACAAGACGAATCAGACTGATTGGCTGAGTAATTGATCAACCCAGGGCTGGTCAGAATATATTTACTGAAGAGAGTAAAATATTTCCGAGAGATGTATATGAATATACGTTTCCTCTGCTATCTTGCCAAAACACTTATGGAACTGAACTGATAGGTTTACTTACAAAAGTAAAACAAGCAATTATATATCTGTTTTTGTAAAAGTGTGACTCGCGATAAAATGTAATCATTCTGATCTCCCCACTTTATTAGCGTGTTGATAACAGGTAACATGGTGAGCTGGGGGTGGAGTTTCGTGCCGATTGGGTTTCGGGTTCTTCATGTGTTTGTCTGTTTTCTTCTCTTGCCGCATCCCATATCAAATAATTTTTTATTTATTTTGCTTTTTGTTTTTTGTTTTTTAGTTTTTGGTTTTTGGTTTTTGGTTTTTGTTTTTTATTTGTTTTTTTTTTTGTTTTTTTTGTTTTTTTTTTTGTTTTTGTTTTTTTTTTTTTGTACAAGCCGATATCAGAACAGGACTCTTCCATATCCTCGAGTCTCATAGCTCAGTTTTAATTACTTGAGCAGTTCAAACGCTATGATCTTGTGCTGAACATCATGTTGTTGGCTTTGTTTTGTCGCCATGTTTGTCTCGTTTCTTCTCTTGGCCACATCCCATATCAAGTAATCAGAACACTGTTCAGTTCAGAGCAGAGGGTTTGGCTGGGTAGACGGCACATTTTTGTTCAGTTGTAGTTTACTGCATGTTAAACAACGGCACCTAACTGTATATTATATGCAATATATATATATGGCGTCCAGCAAAACGTGGACTGACCAACTATGCAGCTGCAACCGAACGGCCGTACCGACTTTGAAATCAAAACTTTGCGACCCGCCCCTTGAGCCACCCAGATGGCAAGCTTCCGATCCCCGACCACACACACTGAGCCGGGTACCT
This sequence comes from Plumapathes pennacea, assembly GCA_964036295.1. NCBI lineage: Eukaryota > Metazoa > Cnidaria > Anthozoa > Antipatharia > Myriopathidae > Plumapathes > Plumapathes pennacea. Next base: position 3,823,733 of record OZ038465.1, on the reverse strand, counting down.
GTAAACTGACCTGAGGGCAACGCTGTTATAAATGTATTGCGGTTTAGTACCGGAACATTTTATCAGTCACTTTGGTTAAGTTAATTGTTTGACTTTTATAAGAAGAGCAGCGCTCAACATCGATATTTCTTCCAAAAGAAGCTTACATCGGCCTATCGCAAGTGCTCTCGACATCCGACATAAATTGCTTGACCTCCAACGGCTTTGTAATTGCTGCGGTGTGAAGATACCACCTTGATAGATTGAGCTTTAATGACTATTTATACCGCTTTATAATTATCACTTTAGAAAAGCCAATTGTCACTGGTTTATCAATAATGAAGCTTATTTCACGACAGTGTGTTGATATACTAAAAATGAGGACTTATCAGGTTTATCCCATCGACTGTTGGTGGCAAACAAGAGATCATGACTTATCTCAAATTAAATTATCTTGTTTTTCTATTTTGCTCTCTCTAAAATAATTAAACACTTGGTAGTTTGACATATTGTGTAAACACCAGGTGAAGCCAATAACTGAAACGAAACCATTTAGGTTTAGGCACCATATAGGCATTAGGTATGATAAAAAAACTATCAGTTGTTGGGATCTCAGTGTGAATCTTTAAGTATCTCAAATGGGATCTGAAACAAAAGAATGCGGGAAAGAATGCCCTGAGGCAATAAAGTGGCAAGGGCCAAAACTAGAAGTGGGCGCAGCCTTTAGAGGCATGTTATGATTGGCATACGACTAAATCATATAAAGCATGAAACCGCCTGGCTCAGCGGCGTTCTTTTTCGTCTTTACTTCGTCGGGTTAAGATTAGCGTGAAGTTCAGAAAACTTGTGCCCAGATGAAAGCGGCGCATTTGACTTTCCTTATTTGCGTGGGATTCATTCACTTAGCGGTAAGTGGGGTAAAACGTGGCTGGTTTAGCCGAGCCACGCACATTTATTTGGTTCACAGTGCCGTACTCGGTAATTCACTTTGACGGTAACTGAATGAGAATGATAGCCATCGGCCGGTTAAAGAGAAGAGAGAGAGAAGACGTACGGAGAGAAGACTGAGAATGATAGCCATCCGCCGGTTAAAGCCTAGTTGCCGTGTTCTGATAGGCGCTTGTGATTTTTTCATGGTTCACTGAATGCCGGTCTTGTGTAGTGGCCAGAGACGAAACTGACCGTATGCGGAAGCGAAAGAGGACGGTTTTTAGAAACTGAGCAGTCTACGGCTGTCTTGTCCACAGACAGGGCTTAAACTATAACTCTTAGGACCGAGATACAGATTGATTTTCGTTGCAATCAGGGCTACGCGAGTGTGGCGGCGGTGATCAAAGAAGGGGAGAAATGACAATCGGATATTCTGATTTTTTTCTGGGGTCTATTCAAAAGAAGAAAAATGACTGACAGGTTCCAGTTTAAAGAGTTATTAGTGCCATGTCTCGGTGGTCGACCGGCCATGTCTTTTGGAGGCGTCCACAATGACCCTTATTATTACCTAAAGTGTCGTAAAACATACTTGAATGAAACTGAGATGTGTTTATTACTCAACCGCGCCGGTTTCGGCGGTACTGCGTAATTTTTGTGAGGATTGTGGGCGCATTGAAACGACTGAGAATGTGTCGACCCTGATTAGCTTGGAAAAAAGCAACTCTGCTGAACTATTAACAGTATAGCGGCGCCATATGGGTGGCTGTAGCAAGCGAATTTATATCACTCGGACATTAACATACGTACGTCAAAGAATTTCCGGCCCTTAGAACTGGATGTGCTTGCTCAGCACTAATTCCAGTTGATGTAGAAAGCCGCCGGCTTGACCTTTGTTTCACCTGACGTGTTGTGAGTGCGATGAGGTACGCCGTGTTCTATCGGAATTGGAGAGGTTTATCCGGGCACGAATTGGTTGGCTACACTTCAGCGGCAGGTCTTTTCCACGGGTAGCGGGTAGCGGGTAGCAAGTGACGGGTAGCGGGTAACGGGCGACGGGTAACACTCAATCGCTTTCTCAGTCGATGAAGATCAGTATTGCAGTCAAAGCAACCGTGACTCTTTCGCGCATGCATTACACATATCTTGACTTGTGTCGTGTTTGTCAGCAATGTCACCACCTCGTGTTAAACACCCGTGAATGCGATTGATGTTCTATTTTAAATGGAACCGCAAGTAGCTACCTTTGGTGACAATTAGTGTTTATTGATTGACGTGTAATTTGAACTAACTGCAAATCGACCCCAAATGAATTTGCCTTCAACGAAGAAAAAAGTCAGGAAGGATATAAGAAATACAGTTCCAATACGTACAGCAATGTCACCCATCAAACCAAAGAGATATTATAATAACATATAGTTAATAAAATCTCATTAAAATACTGTATAACGTTAATTTTGTTTGGTAATCAATTGCAAATGTTTCCTTTTAAAGAGGTATGGTCCTTTGGTGGCCATGTATTGTTTTAAGCGCTATTCTAATTGCTATTCTCTCCAACAAAACAAGTGTGTTACAAGAAAAAAACTTAACAAGTGTTCCTCTGGGAAGGCGTTGGTAAGAACAATGAATTGGCAATCAAATTGTTTCTTACACGGTAAAACGTATAAGGAATACGCTTCACTGTCTACAGCTGTTGTTTGACTAATCAAAAATGTATGCCGAATTCCCGCCAAAGAAGCTGTTTGTTTGACTCCGTTAATGTGCTCTGAGTTGTTTCATCGATGCATTTACTACGGTAAATTTTCTATTGTTCTGAAACACACTTACCACGGTTTTGTGAATTGTCTAGACGCGTCGTACTTTTACCGCAGTAAAGTAAATGCTTTCACCGAGGTAAATGTGTCTCGTGTAATAAAAATTATTTATTTTACAAACAAACACCAAATAAACAAGTGAGGGAAATGAACGTCGCCCGCTGCCCGTTACTCGCTTACCCGTTACCCGCTACCCGTTACCCGTCACCCGCTACCCGTCACCCGTTACCCGCTACCCGCGGAAAAGACCTGCCGACACTTCAGTCATTTTTTACAGCTCATGAACACCTCGACTTTGTTTCAGCTCATCAGGTCAGTTCCGATCGTTCGCTGTGCAATGACGTAATAGCCAGCTGAACCCAAGGTTCTTTGCGAACTCTGTTTGAAAAACATGGCGGCTGACTTGTCAGTTCATTTAAACATATTGTTTGTTTTGTCAACAGAATTCCTCACAGTGCCCGGCTTCCAGTGGCGACCAGTGGTGGTGGAACGGCGAGAAGTGTTTAAAATGCAAGCCATGTCCACCGGGACAAGGCGTGAAAACAAAGTGCACAGCTACACAAGATACAGTGTGTTACGATTGCATTAGCGGACACGAATATTCCGACATATCTAGTGCTACAGATCCTTGCACATCGTAAGTTTTGCTTAAATATGCCTCATAATTATTGTGAACTTGTTTCGTTTCGCAAAGCTGTACCAATTCTGCAGTTGTCCCTTGAAAAAGACATGTTCATATCAGAGGTATATGAAAGGGTCACCATTTGAACACCAGAATGGTGTTTGAAAGGGTAAGTAGGGGTTGAAAGCCTGGGCAGAACCTCCCCCAATAGAATTATTCAAGAGCCATACACTTCCCCCCATCCCCCAGGGGAGCTAGAGCTTTGGCCACCCTGGCATGCAAGTCCATTTGGCCACAGCTACATAGTTACATAGATCTTATTAACCGAGTACGCGGTCCGTACAGTAAGTTATGGACCGAGTTTTTTTCGTCGCCTTATGGCCCGAGCGCGCTTCGCGCGAGGGCCATAAGGCGACGAAAAAAATGAGGATCCATAACTTACGGTACGGACCAAGCAAACGAGGTTAATAAGATATTTATTATATGGCTTTAGATTTTTCGGCAAACATAAAACAAGGCTGGGGCCTTGAACAAGACGAGTACTCGTCTTGTTCATTCAACAACATCAGTCGCGATCAGGCATGAATTACGCACGTTTGTTTTCACAACAAATTCAGTTAACAGCTTACAATTCTACCGATTTGAAAATCTTGAAAGAAAATAAGCGTCTGTCGAACCAACTGCCTAGATAAATACTAATTTGTTCTGAGCTGAATGAAATGACCCATAGCGTATGTCAAACAACGACACTGCAGTGAACTTTATTCGGTGAACGACTCGAACTCGCCCTTGCTCGCTCACTAAAGATTTAAAAAAACTGCAGTCTTATCTCTTTCCAGAAGAAACTGCTTTGTAACTCAGAGTATTTTTTATTCTTTTGAATAAGTTTCTTACACGCACAATAATGTAGAAGGCAAAATGGCACTAAAAGAAAATCATTTCACCACAAACTGCGACCGACACATAGTTATATTATTCAAAACTCACCGCTTAATTTTCCTGCCTCCTCGTGGAGCGTTTAGGTTTCTTCCAGCAAAATAAACGTCCTCAAATCACCACGGCGTTTTCGTCCCAGTCAGTGATTTTGAAATACAGAGTTCTCGTGCATTGTGAAAAATTTATTTACAGTCTTCACAGTGCGCCATGACGAGCAAACATGTTTGCAAAACTTGATTCTTGCACGGTTTTAGTCATAACTGTTCACGGTGATTGTTCGCTTTCCACTTTCTTCCTGGCAAGTGTGCAAATTTTAACACAGGGGTGAAACAACCCTCCATACTCTGCAGCACTTGTTGTCAATGACGGCTGAGGTCGCAAGCAATTTTTTCCTCGGACATTTTCCTTCTTCGTAACGGTCATTTTCCAAAATTGTAAACTTTCCCCGATCATCATAACTTAACAGTGAGTATCCGGAACGTTTAAACTTCCCATTGCACTTCTGGGCCTTTTATGACAAACGTTTAGCAACTTTTTGAGTAATCATTTGCGATCCACATGTGCAAACTGATTTTGCGGTCCGTACAGTAAGTTATGGACCGGTAAAATTGACCAATCAGAATGTGCGTAAAATCAATTTGCGGTCCGTACAGGAAAGTATGGACCGGTAAATTAACCAATCGTAGCGTGCGTAGTATCAGTGCCATATAATAAAGTGAAGTACAGAACAGAATAGAACAGAACAGAACAGTCCACAGGACAGTGCAGTAACGTGACTGTGTTCTTACATTCACAGGTGTTTCCCTGATGACCCCGACAGTCTGTGTGGTTATGGCAATGTACATGTTGCCCGGGAATGTACTCCAACCACTAAGCCAATTTGTAACAAATGCAAGGTTGGCCACTACTTTTATAAGATGGGGTCCAGTTGTCTGCCATGCTCTCCACCCTGTAAACCTGGACAACATGAAGAGAAAAGCTGTGTAACGGAACATGACAGGATCTGTAAACCAGGTGATGGTTATGTTCTGAATAAAACCACACCAGGTTTGCCTCATTTTGCATTTTTCCTAACATAAGTCAAATAAGATTCCTTATTACACAACTTCACATTTTCGAGCACAAATAAAGGTCAAAACCAGATCAACTTGTTTATTAGCTTACGACTGATCAATTTTTGCAAGCAAAATTTACGAACGCATCATTTTTTGTTTCATTTTGCGTGTGACGAGAACGTTTGCCCTGCTTCATTTGTTGTATATTAATAAACAATTTATTACATGAAAAGTTATGCAATATGGCTGTATTTTTACTCGTCAGTTTTATTTTTTCTCACCTGAAGCAGGCTCGAAAAAATAAAACCAACTCGTAAAAATACCCAGCCATATTGAACTCCTTCCCGTGTAATAACCTCTTTATAGTTTGCTTTTGCATACAATTTTGCAGACATCAATACTGTATTATAACCATGCCATGTTTCTTGTTTCAGGTACCCCTTATTTTGTTCTTACAAACACTGCACCTGTACCTGAAACAACTTATCCACAGCCCACTAACACAACTAAAAGTATGACAACTCCTGTGGGTATTAGCAGCAACAAGGGAGGACTTCTGAGTTTCCTCCCAAGTCCATGGAATTGGGTTTTAGTTTGCTTCTGCCTTATTGTTGGTTTGGTTGTTATATTGTACACCCTGTGGAGGTGCTATAAGTACCGACAGGATGTGTTGATCAAGAGAGAGGATTTGAACCGTGATGTGGAGGAAGTTGTTCCATTACAGGGCATCCCAGCTCCACCAGCTGGTGAAGTTCCATGTAATCCAGATAGACCTCTTACTACAGGTACTGTACCAACACTGTGCATGTTAGTACAAATTGGCCAATCTGTTGGTAAATCTGGTCTGATATACTGTATGGTAACCTTGTTGTGTGTTTCTACCTTTCTTTCTCCTCAGCCCCTTCAGTGTCATCAGCACCACCAGCATGTACATGTAATGCATCCATTCCAAGTGTCAGTCTAGACTCTCGGTTTCTTTGCCTGCCAGTAGCATGGAGGCGCGACATGGCCTTCAAACTTCACAGCAAAGATGGTAATATTATTTGTAATGTGTTAACAGTAACTTTAATTGGTGCTTTAGATACTGTAGATTGAACCTCAGAAGGTGCATCATTCAACTTGTGTGCATTATTTTGTACTCTTGAAGCAACCAGTATTAGTCTTTGTTTGTTTGAGTCTATTTTGGAATATGAATAGCTGAATTGCCCCTTCAACAGTTGCCTTTTGGTTTGGGGGAAATTTTATTTAGATTGGGTTGAATACTTTCATCCTGGCATTGCAAACAGCTGCCAATTCATTTCAAGTTGAATTAACTCCAAACCAAAGAGATTTTATTGATCAGCAGTGCTATTCCTGCAGTATTCCAGAAAAGCCCAAACAATATTGCGTCATTAAATTATTCAAGGATAATGTTGTAATACTGTACATTACAGTATGTCATAAATTACATATTGGATGAATAAAGTGCGTGTTCTATCATCAGAATATGCTCCATGGAAGCTCATTGCTGAAGAACTGGGTGTTGATAAGAGCCGCATTGAGTTCTGGGACTCCAGGTTACAAAACCCAGCTGAGCAGCTGTTCAAGTACTATGAGCAGATGGAGGGCAGCACTATCCGGCATTTCATTGGCCTGTTAAGAAAACAGGAAGGCAGCAGCCTTCTGGCCAACGAAATAGAGCGTGGCATCTCCCAAGGTTTGTCCTCCCCTAGTGAGCTGTATCCAGGTCAGCTTAATTCTCACCTAGATCCAAATGGTGAACAAACTGGAGAGATGAACAGTATGGCACCCAGTGAGGTACAAGAGACTGAAGTGTAGATTGTAGTGAGGACAAAATGCATCTGTTGAGTGAACATGATATCATGTGTGATATTTGCCTGCCTTTAAGCATAATGCATCAATCATTTCCTTATCCCCACCCCCCTCTTCCTAGGGCAGATTTAGGATTTTGTGAAAGGGGGTTTGAGCAGGGGTTTGTAGATTTGTTGAAGGTACTTTTGAGCTAAAGTATACATTCATTAGCTTTTTTTTTTTTTTTTTTTTTATACCAATAAGTGAGCCAAAGGGGGTTCAGCTGAACCCCTTGAATTTTCCCTTGATCCGCCACAGTCTTTGGTTTACCAGCAACTTATTACATCCTCACAATGAAAGCTGACAATTTTACCCAATTTCTTCCTATTATGGTACATGTTTGTGGTTGCCGTGCAAATTTCCCTGGGGGATTGTAACAGCTGGATTTGATTGATGCATATTAGTTAGTTTTTACAACACACCTACTATAGATGCCAAGTTTAAATATGTTTTTTTTTTAACTAAAATTGTTTGTACTATTGGAATTTGCTGAATTTATGTTTTTCTTCTTCTTGCCAAAATTTCAGGGCTTTTATTCCAGTTTAGAAATATTTGATGTTTGTGCAATTTGATTTAATATTTCCCCTTGAATCCTGTACCATCTTTTGGGCCAATTTCCAAACTCCACCAGAAAACACTGTTAGTGTTTGCATGAGTCAACAAATTTAGCAGCATTGGATCTTGCTGTAATTGCTGGGTAAAATAGATATGATACAGTATTAACTCGGTCATTATTTACTAGATCCAACAAGAATAATGCAGACAATGCTACAATGATCTATTGTGCTGATACGGAAAATATTTAAGATCATATTATGAGCTGAAGGCTATTTGAAAATTCCAACATAAATGCATAGAGACCATGCAGTTGTTATTTATAGGGAACTATCGTTGTTTGGTTCCTGTTATTGGATGTTAATGGTGCACATTGTGATCTATTTTTTGAATAGGAATTGCTGACCAGTATGATCAGTAAAATCTTTGGTATACAGCATGATCGATAAATCCTATGGCTTTAACTGTTCACATTGTTTCCACAGTGACGTTATGTACTGTACTTGAATGTACACAAAATAATAATCCGGAAAAAAAAAGAAGCAACTAAAACGTGCCATTTCAACAATTCCTATTCCACAATGGTTACAAATTAAAGAATGCACCCCAGAAAAAGCTCACCAAAAAGAAATCATTATGATTACAATAATTGCACATGCTGATATTGCTTATTAGTTTTAATGTGTTTTGCTTGTGATGTCAGAACGTACGTCTGACATCATCTGAAATTATAGTGAAATGTGGTGTTACAAGCTGACCTTTCGAGCGCTAACCCTAGTATCAGGTTATGTTATTATACGTTCTAGTATTAGCTATCTTTAGCTTAGGAGCATCCTGTGAAGTGACTTAACGTTGCAGAGATTTGTTTTTCACAAGGAACTGTGAATCATATATAAACACATATAATACGTATATTATATTTACATATTCGTTAGATGATGTACGCATCAACGTGACATTGATGCGTGATATGTTGAAATTCTGTTTTGGGTGACGTTTGGATCATTAGCGTCGGAATTAAGACGCATATCTATACTAGTTTTGTAAGGACCACCTTCCAAATGTTATGACCTGATCTTATAGGATTAGATTAAAATTAGAAATAAAAAGGCACTGCCCAACAACATCCAATTTTCTCTTGTAGCTATCTATTGTTCAGTAGTACCGCACTTTTTAACTCATGAAGACCCCTAGACTGCGTGCAATGTGAATTGGTACCAAAATATCAGTTTCGTAAACCTAGATCTTGGCATTAAAAAATCATTCGACCGCAGCTGGTACTGCAAAACTGGAAGATAGTCATTGTATAAATTTGCAAGCCACACCCCTGTCCAGTTCCTCATAACCCAAGTCTATCGTAGCAGTTACAACCGGCTATTAAACCACGTACTCATACTCATCACAATTTTGGGTGGGAGTGTGCCGCCCGGTCCTAAAAACCCTTACGTGATTTCAGATCAAAATATCTGATTTTCTATTTAATAAATTTCCACTGGTTTGCCGTGGTGTGGGCTCTTATTTACCACAATTTACGTCATCACATGGTCAAAATGTTGTGGACTCGCGAGGCGCTTCGCCGAGTGAGTCCACAACAAATTTTGACCATGTGATGACGTAAATTGTGGTAAATAAGAGCCCACACCACGGCAAACCAGTGGAAATTTGTTTTTTACTACAATATTTAGAAATATACAAGAAAGTTTTGTTGTATTTCGATGCAAAGCGTGACACGCTGGCGTCATATCGTTGTCTGGACTCTTATTTACCACGGTTAATCGACCAATCAGAGAGCGAGAAACTAGTGTGTTGTGGTAAAAACCCTATTTCAGGCGTGACTCCAAAAGGTATACCCTATTTCAGACCAGACTCCAAAATGTATACCCTATTTTAGACCTGACCTTAAAATGTATGCCCTATTTCAGAATTGAAAACGATACCCCGTGGAGCGACACATACCAATATAGCTTATATATGGGAGTACACCCCACCCCCCCTCCCCAACCCCCCCCCCCCCCCCCCGCCCGAGAGGTGGCCATTGTAGGGTGGTTCCATGTACACGTTTCTTTACATCTACTTGCCTCTAATATTTTCAGACACTCCGTGTTTTTTCACCACGCTCTTCTCTCCGCCAGTGTAATTTGTTGGAAGTTGTTTCACGAACCAGATAAAAAAAAAACAATAAAATGATGTTTTCATTGCTCGCGTTGACCGTCGTCATGCAGTATCGCTCCTTTCGCATTCAACTCCACGCTAACCTCGTTTCGTTAGCTAATAAGAATGCGTGACTAATGTAATTCTCAGCACTTCGATCGCTAATTGAATGCTTGACTCTGCAGTTCACATGAGCCACATACAAACGATATGATCATATTAGCTACTGATAGAATCGCTCTGCCGTTTATGCTAACTAGGCACGTGGCACATGAGATCCCCACGGTTACTGTGACTCCGGCCCGTTCGACATTATCCACCTGTCACTTAGTGGGAGGGTCTTTCCTTTGAAATCTTGTTTTAGATCTGTGCCGAAGCTTAGACGCGCTGATTTCAGCATTTTGGTCAGAGGTAAGTGTCAAATAGGTTTCCTTCAATTAACTAAGTTCTTTTACTTTAGAACCCAGAACTCATAAGTTGGGTAGTTAATTATTTGAACTGATTTTGGACAATGAGACGCCGGCCGCGTTTTAAAAAGCGCCCCAAAAATGTTGCTGAGAATACGCCTTGTTTCTCGGCCTTTACTTTGTCGAAGCGGTTGGAGCCGGGCATGGCTTTTCTTTCTGCCCGGTTGAGATGGCCCGGTAGTTCAATGGATTTTGTAATTCTGATGAGGGCGATCTCTGAATCTCAGATCAATAAGCCGATGCTCAGTAAATGAAATCTGGGCAGATGCGAGCAGTAAGTAGTTGAGTGGAACCGGCTTGACGAGGTGAACTGTAGTAAATTAAATTTTTGTAGGGCCGGATCAGGAATTGTCTCGAGAAAAACCTGTGTCACTCTGCGTGAATGAAACAACTTTTAACGAGGGTAGGCAGTGGATCTTATTCTATCAGTTATCTATACACATACTAGCTCAGTTAAAAGGTAGAGGACTCCACGCATGTGTCACTCCTACACTCTAACAGCTCTACATGCACTACACAACTCTAACTTCTCCGCAGAGGCCTCTATTCGTTTTGTGGTTTATTTCGCGTGAAAGCGCCTAGCAACTCTAACGTGTTACCGACTGAGAAAAAGTGGAAGAATGCATAAGTTACCTGCCATGTTTTGGTTATTTTTCTGCAGCTTGTTGCTACTATGTGTCGGTTGTTAATGTTATAGTATGCAGGTATTCACTAGAACAGCAGGATGCTTCACTTAGGGCACAATGGCCTCCCAGTCGGGGCTTTTGCATACGGGTCCTATATTGTATGGATCTGTGCTCGATTTACGTATACAGTTAAAGCTTGTCACTGAAAGGAGGTTCCCGAGTATATTTGATCTAGGAAACTATTGAGTTACTCGTGTTTCAGTCAACTGGCACAAAATATAAAAGGTTTAGCCGGAGTAGTGGATGGCGGTGATTGAACTCAACTTCGATAAAATATGCGGCGACCCAACTATGACTAATTAAGGGCGCGTTCGATTGGGTCTATTCCTGAAAAAGAATAGCAATACTGATTGATAAAATATTTTGTTTTGGAGCTGAATTATGTCGAGATGTATCGGGAGCTTTTCAAAATGTCAGCGTGAAGGTTTTGAAAACAATCCCGAGTAAAATTTGCCCCAGATCAAGCAAAAATGACTTTGAATCATTTTAGCTATTCCTATTCCGGAATACGGTCGATTGAACGGCACCCTAAATCTCTCAATGACTACGAACTAAGTTATTAACGGCTGCGAGTGGGACTAGACGTGGCGTGGATCTTACTACCTGCTGCCAAGGAAACAGAATTTGAACTTTGATTGACAGTCGATCAGTTTCTTTATTCGGGACATGTTTTCACGGTACTTCCGGAAAATCACACCGGCTGTCAATCAAAGTTAAATTCTATTTCAGTTAGATTAGCATATGTCATATATTGACCCTAGCACGTTTTCAGTGACTCAGTCCCGTTTGTCACAGTCTGACTTGAGTAGCCAACTACTTTTTCAACAATGTAAACGCGCACCAATACGATCTCGGGTTGATCCCATTTTAACAATCCAAGAGTCAGGTGAGCGGGCCCACAATTTCTCCTGCAATCAGATCAGCCTGGAACTTTCTGCGTTAAGCCGATGGTTAATTCTTCTACGGTATTTGTTTCTATGTTTCAGTTATTCATTGGAACTTGGCTGATGATTTGAAGAAATGGTGGTTGTTCGTCAGATAAATTTAGATGTAACCATCTCCGTGGCAGAGACTCTTACCGAACCTTGGACCTGCTACTTTTACTGGCTTGTAGCCCTTCTTGCTGCACTGTTCATGGTCAAGTGGCTGTCTTGGGGGGAAGAACAAGCACGGCCCGTAGAAGACGAGGACCTGCCCTTTCCTATCCGAGTTGAGAACGACGAATGAAGTGACTTAAACGACAAAGTTACTGTTTAGATAGTTGCAACAATGAAGTATAAATTTCATTAAAGTAGATCTGTCCTCTACAGGTGAAAGTTATCTTATCCGGAAACGGGGGTGCACACAGTTGCATCCTCGACTTGGGGCGCCAATCACTCTACGGGGGAAAAGCCGTATCTCAGTAGAATAGGCTAACCCATCGGTGTTTAGCCTCCCGACAGCAGGCCACGAGCGACTTCCGTTTTATTTTGAGGCTAATCGGTGTCGGGCACTGCAGCAATATTTTTTTTGCACGCAGATGACGTACCACTGAAGTCGTGCGACGGGTACAGTGTAAAGTATAATCACATAGAACCTGATGTGGAGACTGTTTTTACACCCCAAGATACTAAAAATACGCAGTGCAAAAACAAAATCTCTTAATTTCGACTTTCAACTACAGGGCCGTGCTCAGCCTCACGTGTGATGCACTCACATTTGTCTTAGGATTGTTGAATTAAGTTTGCATTCCCTTGTGAGTGGATAGACGCCCTAACTTTGTGAAAATGATCTCCCACACTGTCCAACTTATTGCAAGTATTAAGAGTGACAAAAGGCTAATCTAAAATCTATAGTCTGACCGAAAAACACAACGATTTGCCTGCCTGTGCAGATAAATGGCTGAATGCAGGGGATGGGGGAGGGAGGGGTGGGGGAAACAAACACCTGCAGGCTGCAGAAGTGGAAACCAAGATATGGGTGCCCTGACCTTGTAAATTAACTGACACTTTATAGTTGCAATTTGTATTTACATGATAATGGACTAAACTGATGTATATAGAGCTAATTCTTAACGCTATTACAACCAGAATAGCCACAACACAAGACCATGGGCTATCAAAGAGTTGGCGAAAAAAAAAAATATCCCAGTCATTCATTCGTTCACAAAATAAGTCTGAATTACTCTCCAATGATAAGCCATCTTAAAGGCACAGTGTAGTCAGCGTCAGTTACTTTTTGGTGGTTCCCACGCCTCTATTTTCGGCGTGGTCGTACTGTACGGAACGTACTCCTTCTTCGATCCTGTACGGTTTTGAATATGGCTCTTCAAAAACTTCTTATCCTCTGGTGGGTCAGTTGTTGGAGGGTCGTCCGTCATGTAGTGCAGCCAACGATGCCATTCAGGGGGAACCTGGCTCGCATCGAAGTCAAATCTATTCACTCCGTATGGGTACTCGACAAAACGATTCCTTGAAAACATGTAGGTGTTGTTCTGATAGTACTTGTTGCCATACTTGTCTATTCCAATAAAACTTCCAGTACGCACATTGCCTTCCCTCACCAGTCGGAAGAGCGCGTTCTTCCAGCCTCCAACGGACTTGAGGACGTTTCTCTGCTCACGTACAAAATTCGATATAAAAGACATTTTCAAAATGGCGGACGTCGGGCGAGCGCGGGGTATGCTGGGAGGCTGTAAGAGTCGCTGCAAAGGTTTCTGGGACAGCCTGTCAGCGGTTTACCACAGTAATGGCGAACGTCGGCGGGTGAAGAGAGCAACGTAGTTTTTTTCAGATTTTAGTGAATTTAAACTGATTTTTTCTGCCCCGATTGTCAAGAAAGCAAGCTACAAACATGGTAAATATGTCACTTTGTTTATAAAATCCGCTTTGACTTGAGTAAGCAGTTGATTTTATTCTAAACGCACGTGTCTAATGTTTCGTTAACAGGCTCGAAACGCAGAGAAAGCGATGTAAGTATTGTATTTGTATAACTGGTTGAGTCGTACTTTTATAAATTGTATATTATTCACACGCTAAAGCTCGGGATGCTGATTTTTGTGCACATTTTAGGACCATGCTGGCAAGATGGCACGATCTTCAACGGAAAGAGTCTGGCAAAGGAGTGAAGGTTAGTCCCTTTAATATCCCCTGTAAATCGTGAAATTTTCTGTCGATCCTCACCTTCTCCTCTTGCATTGGGCTGCACAACCGTTCGTTTTTCATCAATGGCATCGATTGCATGAAACTGAGCTGTTATAGTATTGCTGTTTGATATGTCTTGCTGTTTGTAAACATCACAATGCAGCATGGAAGCGGTCACCAAATTGTTTTGTAAACACAGAAAGCCATCTTTAGTTTGATTTAGGCCCCAAGAAAATGCATTTGTTTTTGTATTGTTCTTATTCTGGTATGAGTAAATTATGGGATTATTGGCATCTGGGTATTCTTTGGTTGCAAAAAACATCATGGCGGTCATGCTGGAGGATCGACGTTTAACAAAAGATTGCTCATTTACTTTTATTGTTAATGGATCTAAAATGGCCACAATGACTTTGTATTCTGAATCTCCCAGCAATATCCTTGCAATTAATGCATCAACACTGTACAAGATTGAACCACAAGAAAACAGTTGCACAGTAATCATATACCTGCCAACTTTTTTGGAGTCAGAGGCACAAGGCTTTTATCCTGGAAACTTGTCAGGAAGTTCAAAGACAACCCTATTATCTCTGGAGACATCCATAGATTTCCAAAGACGTTCCCAAGATTTCTGAAGTTCCAGATTGCCAAACACAACCTCATCCCCAGTGGATTTCCCTTAGTTCATAAATTAGACAAGTTAGAGAAAGAACCATCATTTACATGGAATTTTCCTCTCTCACATCAGTTTGAAATCCATATCCTTCAAAAATATGTCAGTTACTGAAAGCCTTAAATGGCCCATAATTTCAGCCAGACGTGAGAACTTGGACCGCAAGCGTGAGATCAAAGCTTTTAAGTTTTATGAGACTCAAGGCATGGCCATGAGAGTTGGCAGGTATAAAATCATGGTCCAGATTTAAAGAATCCACTGAGTGGACACATGTATTATAATTATATAATTATTGTTTTTCAAACATAGAGTTTGCCTGACATCCATCTCTTTCAATCTTATTCCAAATTTTCTCTGCAGGAGAGAAGGCCATTCATAGCCACAGACTGTGACAACTTGCAAGAAGCAGAAAGGTGGAGGCACCAGGTAGGACTTAACAAAATGATTTACTTATTAGTATTATATTGCTACATACTGTATTTACTGTAAACTGCAGTATACCCATATAGTGGTTTGCTGTTTGACCACTGCAGAGGTACTGGATACTATATGAAATCACTGTTTGTTTATGCTTTTATATGTGATTACCACTGACTGCAGGACTTCAAAATATTTTTAGTACAGTACATATTGGTTTGTCAACCAGCCAGTTGGCTCTGATATTTCGTTCAGTGAGTTTAGTAAAATATACATGTATGTGAAATGTATCAGTGATTATTGTTTTGACATTTGCAGATCATCAGAGAGGTTGCCAAGAAAGTAGCACAGATTCAGAATGGTGAGTTTTATTCTGCATTTGTTGGTGCTTTCTGCCTAAAGAAATGTAAAAGTAACATTTGGTATCCAGGTTCAAGTCCTTGCCACATACATGTATACACTATATAAAACTCACTTTCTAGGCAAAAATGTATCTCACATATTGACATACAACTGTACTGTAGGTCCAATTTTTCCCCATATGGTCTAATTAACAAATTACCACTGATTTGCTACGATTTACGTCACAACATGGTCAAAATGTTGTGGACTCAATTTCTTGCCAAACTGTCAAATGTGAAATAATGTTCCTTGTACAACTACTGAGTTATGCCCATTGTTCATGTACAGTGAAAGTTGTTTATGTTCAGTTGATACTGTACTGATACACTGTGCTGTAGAATAATTTGATGACTGACTTTTCAACCTTGCAGCTGGATTGGGGGAATTCCGTATCAGAGACTTGAATGATGAAATCAACAAGCTTCTACGAGAGAAGAGACACTGGGAGGACCGCATCAAGGATCTGGGAGGGCCGGACTATGCGGTGAGTCAAGTTTAGACATGAGTGGATGCTACTGCATGAATTTTTAGCTAAAAAAAAAAAGTGAACAGTGAACAGAAATGCATTTACAGACTTTGGGCACCTGCTTGCTTGCAGTACTTGCATAATTACCAGTCAATCCTGCTAAATCAACTTTACTTAGCTTTCATTTACTCCCAAATTGAACAAGAATATTTCATACCTTGCTTTGACCAACCAAGAAGCAAAATCAGAGGAGTCACACAATTACCTGTGGCATAGAACAGTTGCATTGTCAAGCGAAATGGTTTATGGTAAATGCAGATTAGCATTTCTAGTAGGGGAAAGAAATTGGACAGTAGAAATGAAATGTCTGCTTTGCATGCCACACAGTAGCTGAACCTGTATTTATCAAATTCTTCTATCAAAGATAAACTGGGTCATCCTAGTTTCTTGTTCTGTTCATCAGAGAGTTGGGCCCAAGATGTTGGATCGGGAAGGCAAAGAGGTTCCTGGAAACAGAGGCTATAAGTAAGTAGCCTTATATAATGTTTTCACTTATGCTTTTGTAGCTGCCCGCCCCTGAGTTATTGTGTTTTGAGTAATTTTTTTTTTTGGCCTGTGTTTGACAGATATTTTGGAGCAGCTAAAGATCTTCCTGGTGTGCGTGAATTGTTTGAACAAGAACGTAAGTATTTTAGTAGTGTGTTTATTGGAGATTTTAGAACTATTTCCATGATTGACGTAAGTGCTGTAACTTTGTTCTCTGAGTGACCTTGAGTTGTTTGTGATGGTATTACATATTTGTTTCTTCCCATTTTATTGCTTGATTGCTGTTTTACTTTGTTCGCTTTTTTCCGCTAACTGCTCATATTTATTTATTTGGCAATAGCCCCTGCCCCACCACGGAAGACGAGAGGTGAACTTTACAAAGATGTTGATGCTGATTACTATGGTTACCGAGACGAAGATGATGGTGTTCTGGTGCCTTTAGAACAAGAAATGGAGCGGGAAGGTGAGATATCTGTTGGAGCTGTGCAAGAATTGATAATGACGGGTATTGATATTTATTAATCAGCACTGTCATCATGTGCATTATCACTGTATTCAAGCATGACTCACTGTTTGCATTATTGTCATCGACACGTCAACACAGTCTTTATCATCGTCTTTATTATCATCATCATCATTATCACCACCACCATCCACATCACCATCACTATCGTCATCGTCATCATCATCATCATCATGATCATGATCATGATCATGATCATCACCATCACCATCACCATCATCATCATCATCATCATCACTATCATCATCATCATCATCATCATCATCATCATCACCATCATCATCACCATCACCATCGTCATCATCACCATCATCATCATCATCATCATCATCATCATCATCATCATCATCATCATCATCATCATCATCATCATCATCATCATCATCATCATCATCATCATCATCATCATCATCATCATCATCATCATCATCATCATCATCATCATCATCATCATCATCATCATCATCATCATATTCATCGTCACCATCATCATCATGATAAGCAGTCTAACATAACGCGTCTGCCTTCTTCGAGGCCGTTTTGGCCTCATAGAGGAGTCACTAACAGACTTTTTATCCGAAATTCTAAACACGAGACTCGGATGTTTGTAAACGGTGATTGTCTAAAATTCATATAACTGTACTTGTGAGCTAAAATCAGATATATCGGAGCTGTTTGACTGCCTGATAAAGTAACCATGAGAACTACTGTGTTTGCAGTTATTGCGAGAGCACTGGAAGATTGGCAAAACAGAAAACAAGCGGGAGAACTTGAAACAGAGCAGGGAGAGGAAGAGGAGGAGGAGGACATCTATGCTGTCAAGGCTGAGGTATTGTACAGTACACTCTACCTTCCTTTTCGCCCTCTGATAGAGTGGCAAGCATGACATGATCATTTGATCATTTTGCAAACGTTTACATTCAAACCTTCAAACCACATCATGCAATCTACACAGCTGCTGCAAATGTGTGTACATCTTAGATCGCTAGCACCATCGAAGGCTATAGCAGGAGTGGGCCCTTACTTTCTTCTTTCCTGCCCATACTGTAACTCCCTTATGGAGCACCAGGAATCAAAGAAACTTGACACTAAATAAGAGAGTTTAGTATGGAACAATTTAAGTTTCCACCCCATGGACACTGTGAATGGTAGAAGTGTAGACTTGTATTAGTTCGAAAGTGAACCGTTTGCGGTGGGTCTGTGTACATGTTTTGGGCTGGTGGTGGATGTTACGTACCAACACTTAGTGGTGGGGCAATTGATACCACTCACAATTTATTGTATTTTTGTTTGTATATACCACACAAGTTTAATAGCCAACTCCCAAATAGCTATTTTATTTCCGACAAAAGTGAGCAAAATTGGGCTCGCGCGCGAAGCCGCCGGGAGGTGAATAGTACTTGATATTCCGAGATTGAGGAGCCAATCAGAGAACGCGAAAAGCACTATTCACTTGTGTGGTATATACTAATGCTCGTTATTTTAGGGAAGCGATGAGGAAATGGACACCGAGCAAGGAACTGAAGAAGAGCAATCTTTTGTTGCTCACGTGCCAGTACCTTCACAGAAAGAGGCAAGTGATGTATGCTTGGAAATGTAAACATGTAAACATGCCACGTGCAGTATCTTCTCCCCTCCCCCTCCTTTTTTTCCCCTCTCTTTTGTTTGTTTGGTTTTCCTTTTTCTCTTGGCTTGCTTTTTTTTTTTTCTTTTCTTCTTTCGCTGTGTTATGTACGTACAAGTTTTGGAGCAGTTCTGTTGTGACACTTTGCCCTCAAACGAAACCGCGTGGTTTGTTCTTTTCTTTTGTTTTTCTGCATTAGGTGGAAGAAATGCTCGTACAAAGGAAGAAGATGGTACGTAGAACGACTAATTGTACTACAGAAAAAGAAAAATACTTCTTGAACAAATAATCGAAACGAGCAGATTACTTGAGGAAAGTCTTTGTCAAAATCACGAAACATGAAATGGATATTTATCAAATTAAGCTGACTAGGGTTAGTCTGTATCAACCTTTAAAAAACACGAGCAGTGGTATGATTGAAACACGTCTCTCCTCTAACGCAAATTTATTGGTGCTGGCAGCTCTACAGACAGTATATTAGAGTTTTTGTGGTATACAAGCATTTTTATGCAAGGACCGATCGGGAAACCTGGCCGAGGGCTCGTTAGCACTAGAAATGGAACGTACAGTAGCAACGCCAGGTCCCGGTGGTTCAAAGCACAGTTAGACTAATCCTGGGTTAGACCTAAACGTTATTGTCATTTTAAGGCCTGAAAATTGATGTTTGACCAAAACGCTTTGAACAATAGGCCTAGAGAAAGTCGAAGACTTCTTTCTTTGGTAGCGACTTTCCTTATTGCAATTCATTTTGTGGAACTAATTATAGATGTCACACGTCAATGATATGTGCATACATTTGTCATTATATTCCACGGCATTGAAACAACTCTATTCACGATTTTGTACTCAGGAACTTTTGGAGAAATACGCGAGCGAAGCCCTTATTCAACAGAGCCAAGAAGCGAAGACCCTGCTGGGTTTGTGAGGACTCGTGTCGAAACACAAAGCAGTTTTTCGAGATCTGTTCTGAGTTCCGCAACTTTCCAGGCAGCTGGCGATTGGTTGAAGCAGTGAAGCACTGGCCAGATCACACTTTGGACAGACGTACAATGACCTTACTGCGGTGCACCGGACTGGGGGAACTAAAAGCAGAAATAACTCTTGTTTCTTATCTCAGTCTATGGAGCGTATTTCTAAGTGTAAATATTATTCATGTTTTACCCCAAAAAATAAATTAACATTTCAACAATAGCAATGAAAAACGTTCTTTTGAGTTTCTGTTTATTGCGGGATAAATAATTTGTGTTTAAAGAACTGGTCCACTAGGCGAACAAAAGCCTGTCTTAACAATGAGTCCAGAAAAATACGACAGATGTTTGGAATGTGCAAAACACCACCTTTCAGTCCCAGATTGCTACTTTCGCATTTTCAGCCACACCCACTCTCGCTTCCACACCCTCTACCACTTTCGTGTATTACTCTTCTTGTACGAAAGCAACAGACGCAAAACTTCTGTCATTCGTTAAGAATATTAGTGGTAATCTTCCATGAAAGTCTGCGTTCTTGCATGAGGTTACTTGTGGGCGAAGCTGCATAAAGGGACAATGCAGTCTTTGGTGAAATTTACAATTATTGCGCAAATTTGTTAAAGTCCACGTTTTCACTGCTATGTAGCGCCTTCCAGAGGAAACCTCAAGAACGCAGATTTTCAAGAAAGAACACCTCAAAGATGCTTAATGAATGAGACGCAGTTTGGTGGCTAAGAATCAATCGTGAAACGAATTGTTCGCAATTTTCGTGTTTGAGCTACAAAAAAGTTTACTGATTTTGGCACTCTCAGTTGGGTAGTTAGAAAAATTTCGCCCTTTACTCTTCTTGCACAAAAACAACAGACGCACAAATTTTGTTATTCATTTAGTGGTATTCTTCCATTAAGGTCTGCGTTCTTGAGAACACGAAAATCGCAGATAATTCGAACAAAGCATCATCAAATTTTACGTGGTTTCGCTGTTATTTCTCATCAACGGCTAAAATAAAATAAGGCAAGGTATTGCAAAACGTCTCGTTATAGTCCCAGAATGTTTCCAGAAAGTTTCGAGAGTTTTGAAAATTTCGCCAAAATCGGCCGTTTTTGGCAACAAATCTTAGGCTATAGCCTTAGCATGTTTTCAAAATTTGGACAAATGTATAGCAAAAAGTCTCGTTATAGTCCTGGGAATGTGTCCTGAAAGTTTCAAGAGTTTTAAAATTTTGCTCAAAATCGGCCATTTTTTGGCCAAAAGCATGGGCTATAGCCTTACCATTTTTTCAAAATCTGGCCATTTTCGACCAAATCTCAAAATTGTATGAAAGTTTGAGGAAATATTTCTGGGAGTATTGCGAAGGTTTCAATATAGTATTTGTGATATTTAAATCAACGGGTCGCGAGTAATGAGAGAAAATCATCGCCTCGCAAGTCGCGTACTTTTCCAACAACAACAAAAAAATGCGTAGTTTTCTTGCTATATCTCGTCAACGGCTGATGGAAAATAAGACAAATGTAATGCAAAAAGTCTCGTTATAGTCCTGGGAATGTGTCCTGAAAGTTTCAAGAGTTTTAAAATTTTGCTCAAAATCGGCCTTTTTGGCCAATGCATGGGCTATAGCCTTACAATTATTTCAAAATTTGACCATTTTCGACCATATCTCAAAATCGCATGAAACTTTCAGCAAATGTTCCTGGAAGTATTGCGAAGGTTTTAATATGATATTTGTGATATTTAAATGAAGTGGTCGCAAGTAATAAGAGCAAATCATCACCTCGCACATCGCGTACTTTTCCAACCAAAAAAAAAATGCGTAGTTTTCTTGCTATATCTCGTCAACAGCTGATGAAAAATAAGACAAATGTAATGCAAAAAGTCTCGTTATAGTTCTGGGAATGTGTCCTGAAAGTTTCAAGAGTTTTAAAATTTTGCTCAAAATCGGCCATTTTGGGCCAAATACATGGGCTATTAGCCTTACCATTTTTTCAAAATTTCGTCATTTTTGACCAAATCTCAGAATCGCATGAAAGTTTGAGGAAATATTCCTGGGAGTATTGCGAAGGTTTTAATATAATATTTGTGATATTTAAATGAAGTGGTCGCGAGTAATAAGAGCAAATTATCACCTTGCACATCGCGTACTTTTCCAACAAAAAAAAAAAAAAAAAAAAAAAAAAAAAAAACCAAAAAAAATGCGTAGTTCCTTGCTATATCTTGCCAACGGCTGATGAAAAATAAGACAAATGTAATGCAAAAAGTCTCGTTATAGTTCTGGGAATGTGTCCTGAAAGTTTCAAGAGTTCTAAAATTTTGCTCAAAATCGGCCATTTTTGGCCAAAAGCATGGGCTATAGCCTTACCATTTTTTCAAAATTTGGCCATTTTTGACCAAATCTCAGAATTGCGTGAAACTTTCAGGAAATATTCCTGGGAGTATTGCAAAGGTTTTAATATAATATTTGTGATATTTAAATGAAGTGGTCGCAAGTAATAAGAGCAAATTATCACCTCGCACATCGCGTACTTTTCCAACCAAAAAAAAAAAAAAAAAAAATGCGTAGTTTTCTTGCTATATCTCGTCAACGGCTGATGGAAAATAAGACAAATGTAATGCAAAAAGTCTCGTTATAGTCCTGGGAATGTGTCCTGAAAGTTTCAAGAGTTTTAAAATTTTGCTCAAAATCGGCCATTTTGGGCCAAAAGCATGGGTTATAGCCTTACCATTTTTTCAAAATTTCGCCATTTTCGACCAAATCCCAAAATTGCATGAAAGTTTGAGGAAATATTTCTGGAAGTATTGCGAAGGTTTTAATATAATATTTGTGATATTTAAATGAAGTGGTCGCGAGTAATGAGAGAAAATCATCACCTCGCACATCGCGTACTTTTCCAACAAAAAAAATGCGTAGTTTTCTTGCTATATCTCGTCAACGGCTGATGAAAAATAAGACAAATGTAATGCAAAAAGTCTCGTTATAGTCCTGCGAATGTGTCCTGAAAGTTTCAAAAAATTTTGCTCAAAGTCGGCCATTTTGGGCCAAAAGCATGGGCTATAGCCTTTTATTATATAGACACGAGTGTTTTACTGGAAAATATACCGTGCGTAAAATCCATACGAAACTACATCCGGGACCCGAGTGGCGTATTTTCCATATCCTCACTAATGAGGATATCGTTGGCATCATTTCCCGCTTTTGCACGGTTGTTTGTGCAATTTCTCGTAAAACGCTCGTGTCTAATATAATAAAAAGAAAATTACACGGTGGCTTGAAGATATGGATCTCGCGAAGCGCTCGTTCGTAAAATATTGTTTTTACCATTCGAAAATAAAATTCATATCTTCGCGCCGTGTAATATCCTCTATATCATTTTTTTCAAAATTGGGCTTTTTTCGACCAAATGTCAGAATTGCATAAAACGTTCAGGAAATGTTCCTGGGAGTATTGCGAAGGTTTTAGTATAATATTTGTGCTAGTTAAATGAACGAGTTACAAGTAATAAGATTATATCGTCGCCTCGCAGATTGCTTATTTTTCAACAAAAGAACCAAAAAATGCGTAGTTTCATTGTTATGTCTCGTCAATGGCTCATGAAAAATAAGACAAATGTATGGCAAAAATTCTCGTTATAGTCTCTGAGGAAGGTTTCCTGAAAGTTTCGAGAGGTTAAAAAGTTTGGTCAAAATCGGCCGTTTTTGGCAAAAATCATGGGCTATAGCCTTATAATTTTTTTCAAAATTGGGCCATTTCGGGCTAAAATTGAAAACTCCCTAAACTTTTAGGAACCCTTCAGAATCGCATCAAATTATCAGGAAGCGTTCCTGGGACAATAAGGACGGTTTTGGTATATAAATGTTGATATCTTATCCAGCGGGTCACGAGAAATGAAAGCAAATCTTCGACTAAAATCTCACACTTTTAAACAAAGGAGCCTCAAGTTTTACGTGGTTTTGTTGCTATAACTCATCAACGGCTGAAATAAAATAAGGCAGATATATTGCAAAAAGTTTCGTCATAGTCTCAGGAAGGCTTCCTGAAAGTTTCAAGAGTTTCAAAATTTTTTGTCGAAAAATCGGCCGTTTTTGGCAAAAATCATGGGCTATAGCCTTACCATTTTTTCAAAAATTTGCCATTTCGGGGCTAAATTTGAAAACCCTCTAAACTTTCAGAAACCCTTCAGAATCTCATGAAATTCATGCATGAAAATGAAGCAAAGGAGCCTACGGAATATTTTTATTTTAAATTTACACGGTTCCATTAGAATGAGGCATCGACAGCGCGTTTAAAATTAAATAGCTTTTACGAAATATACAGTCTTCATTTTTTAAATCCTCGATCCACCAATGCAATATAAGATGTGCATCACCCTTGTCCGCCACCACTGACAGAAATATCTATTCGTCTGTTCTCTTGACTCATTTTTACTATCTCGTGTGATAAACAAGTTCATCGTGGGTTTCATTAGTTCTCTTCCTCCAACAAGTTGTGGCTTGTGAAAATCAATCAAGAAAATATCTTCTAGTAAGCTTAGAGTAAAGCTGTAGAATGCAAGCCTACACGCTGTACTAATTTTAAGGGCATAGATTACATATTTTATACTATATTATATACTAATTTTAAGGCCATAGATTACATACAAAAAAAAAAAAAAAAAAACTGATAAAAATTCAAAAATTAGAAAATGATTAACTTTTCGTCTAACGACGAAAAACGACCGCTGCACCAAAAACTGCAGACTCCTGGCAATTTATAAGATGCAGAAGCTCTATAACGATAACAACATTTTCTAATTTATACTGCTCTAAAGTCTGCTATTTGTGCAGCAAACGTTTCGATTGAATTCACTGCAGCCATTCGCATTGGTACTTGTCACCTTATATTCCAATCAGCTTACGAGCGTAAGGATCCTTGCCAACAGTACGCTACACTTTTCTCTCATGCACAAAATTGCATTTTGCTTGTAAAAAAAACATACATCAAAAGACTCCACCCTTAATTAACTCTAAACTACTCAAATGCACAGACAGCTTCGTGGTAAGTGTGCAAAACCTAGAGTGGTAATTTGCTACGCGTCTCGCTCTTTACACCAGCACATCGATATTCCTATGAGGTACTGTCAACACTACATCTGGGGAATATTCGTCGAACTTGATGGGAGTGACTTTGAAATGCTCAATGATGTCATTGACACATCTGAATTCCTTTTCTTTCAAAGAACCAAACTGGGCCTTAAAAGTGCTCTTGCCTAAGTGCCTTATCACCAGGTGCCTGAATAATGGGCCTCCCTCTGGAGCCCTGATCGAAAGGATGAGCTCTTGGTCAGTGTTGCCTTTTCGGACCAAGAAAGTGCCCGGTTGGACTTTTCCGCCCAATGTATCCTCAGCTTCGTCCTTTGTTAGGTTTTGATAGTACCAAGTTGCATTGAGGACCTAAAAAAGTAACAAATTCTATCAGAAGTAGACAAGAATCGGCAAGCAAGCGACACTGAGATTTATTAAACATCCCCGCAAACTCATGTGAAAAATATGACTGGTGAATTCTTGTTTGGGTTCAAGCTGATCAGAGTTAGGATCAATTCTCTTATTATAACTCATACTTGTACAATTAAGGTCCAGACTTTGGGAATAGAAGAGTTAATTCCTGGTTAAACGGTTTCCGCAAGTTGATACTAGTTTTCAACTTTACGTTAACTGTTTTGTTTTGTTGTGGGAAGACTTCATTGACTTGCGTCGACTTTGGTCGAGCTCAAATTTGTATGCATCCGACGCAAGTTTCTCCCAGAATTAAGTATGCAAGTTTATCATCGACCCCATGATCCACTCCCTAAAATGTGGGAGGCCGATGCAAGCTCTGATTTTGCGTCGACTTGCAAACCATTATTTTGGCCAGGAACCAAGAATAAAAGTTTACACAGGTGTCTGTCGACGACGGTTGCACTTTCGTGTGCACTGCTCGTAAACAGATCACGTGTTTTTATATATTTCTCATTACTAACCTCGGTTGGGAGCTGATAAGCTTTTCGCGGCTTCTTTCCAAGGTTCACTTCTACCATAAACTGGTTCGACTCCTCGTCGGAAATATCTCGGCAATCTGCGTCGTAAACCGCGTTCAAGTAGTTCTTCTCTGAGCGCGATATTTCCTTTGCACAGGAGTCCCGTTGGAGTATGTTCTCCTGGCTTCCTCTACGAGACATTACGGAGCGACCCAATGAATTCATATGGCCCTTACTTCTCCTGAGAAAAGAGAAGACATTGGGTTAGAGGCAAATGAGATCAATTCAACTAGAGCGATAAAGAACGGGCTATGCAAATTACATACTTGTAATAGTCACGATAGAAACGTGGCAAATGAACAAAGTCGCTAAGTTATACTGTTCGCTTCTCGGAAAGGCTTTACGATAGAGAACAAAATATAAACTGACAGAGCGTAATATGCAACTAAAACAAGCATGATAACGCGAGACAAAGCACGTGCTGCAATATTACACAAAATCAGAAACTTGCATAAAAATGCGGTTTGCAAATTTTTTAAACTTTGACGTTACTTTGTAAATTGTAATGTTACAAGCTGACATCGAAATCAGATATCTGCCGAAACGGAAAGTGGCGAAGAATACAAGACGAATCCTTCCTATTTTCCCCAATAATTACCTTCTCATTATTACAACGACGACCACAATGATCAAGACAAACAGAACCAGGAGACCCAAGACCATTCCCACAATAAGAGCAACAGGAGTCTTTTCTTCTGCAAACAAAAATACAAGTGCAACTGTGTTAATGTCATTCCGAAAACAAAGTAACACTTTACATTAAAGCATCATAAACCGAACTATGATTTGAATCTCGTCTTCCTTTTGGCAAAAACCTTTTGATTTGCAAAAGAATGACATGCCTTCATAAACAAGGTTTTGCACTGGGCCTAGCTTTAAAACAGAGGCAACAAGTATCTCGAAAATAGCCTGTATTTGATCCCAGACAAGGGATTTTGTTTAAAAAGTAGATAAGACAAACGAGTCACAAAAAAAAAGGAAAAGATAAAGAGATGGCCTAACGTTTAGCTTACAATTTTCTTACCTTTCTCTTCAAGTTTATTAGCTGAAATATAAAAAGGCAATAGATCAGTCACAAGCAGAAAATATTCAATCAGTAGTGTTTCTTTTTTTCTCTATTTACGCATTGTCGAAAACAAAAAGAAATATTCTGCAGGTAAAATTAAGGTATAGCCATATAGTTCATATTAACGTGACTTCTTGAAACAAGTCCCCGTGACTTATTCGACTTATTAGACTTATTATTGAGTTTTTCGATATAACCGTTATAGACAGGCTGTCTTGATCAGTGAAATCATTTAGTTTGACTACAAATGCGTTGGTGACTGTTTAAATATACAAAATAATCTAGAATAAACAAGCTCCGGAACAAATTTTAACTGTTCCCAACTGAACGCACTCATCAAAATATAGTAAAGCAAAGTTCATAACTGGAAGGCTCCACGCATGATACAGAACATTTCCAAAAGGCCATTTCTTACTTTTTGTAACTGACATCATTGTATAGCCTTCTTTCTCCAACATTTCTTTCGCCTCTTCGCTCTCCATCCTGCTAACAACTTCATCAGCATCCAATGACTCCCCAGAATTCTGCTCTTTTGCGAAGAATTCGAGCTTCACGCTGCAAGTAGAAACGATGAAGTCGATAAAATATCACGTGAACATTCTATACTAATTGAAATCTGAGTGACGAAGATGTAATATCCATCAGCCTTGCGCACGCAGGTGCACCTTGCAAGGTTTTTGACACACCTCGAGTTTCTCACGGACCTCCGAAGACAATGAAATACATTCTACCTTCTCAAGTATATTTCTTGAAGTCTTTGTCGCATTGAAATGGATTCAATGTTGAAAATAACAAACTCCCATTCAAATCCAACATGGCCGACACATTTTGATAAACATGCTACGA
The DNA here is from genome assembly GCA_964036295.1 of Plumapathes pennacea. Taxonomy (NCBI): domain Eukaryota; kingdom Metazoa; phylum Cnidaria; class Anthozoa; order Antipatharia; family Myriopathidae; genus Plumapathes; species Plumapathes pennacea. The sequence continues at coordinate 3,795,993 of OZ038465.1, read as the reverse complement.
ATCACGCAAAGAAACATAGGCTTGCTATTTCTGATTGTTCCTTTTGGGTGGTGTTCGGTTAAAGAAATGGTGAATACGTATTTACAACGTTGGATATTCAATTACAAATCTAACTGACAAGACGTCAGAACTTACGTCATCGGCTCCAGCGGTGCGTAAGTCGTGGGGGGTAGCGGCGTATTCATGACGGCATTTCCTCCACAAGAAGAAGATTTCCCGGATGTAAACATGATACCACATACGAAGTCCTGCATTGCTTTTGGTTCCAACTTTCCTTGCACGTGAGCAGGGCACAGCAGCACAAATTTCACCTTCCTGTCTTTCACGGAAGTGATGCGAACAGAACACGCCCCATATTCTATCTCCTCCGGGGCAGAGCGGGATTTTCTTGACGAGTTTGTTTTCTGCCGAGACGGCAAAGAATACTTAGATTATCGAAAGCCAATAAAGTAGCACAGCATACTGCAATTGATCATAGAGTTTAGCCAGAGAAAAAGGCAGCGAATGCTAGTGTACGCACTTACTGAAAATATACTTGGGCGGTCACACCTATGTGGTTGAGTTAAGTGTGCATTGGTAGTGCAAGGAATTTAGGCATACTTCTAATAATACCACAGGGCGCAGAGGAGTTCGCTTGCTTTATTATGTAAAACCCTATATATTGACTTACATGAAGGATACCGCAGAATAATTACTTCGCGGGCGCGCGGAGGCGGTATCGTTCATCAAGTTACTGTATGTATGGTCTTACATAACGGAAAACGACCGAACTTCTCTGTGCCCTGTGATGAGACTTGCATCCTCAGTTTTACTAACTAAGACTAGTGTTTAAAACTCTCCCAGACTGTGATACAAAACGAAGCGGTTTTCGCATTGGCTGTTGAAAGTAACCGCGTGCTCTATAATTACTGCACGTTTGTTCATAATTTTACAAAACCCAAAAATCTAAACCCGTTCGACTTCATAATTAAAATAACTTACCTCATTATTACTGCTCAATGCGGCTCTAATCAAACTTTCAATTTCCTTCTCGAGGTCGAACTTCTTGACGTTTTCCTTTCCAAGGTCTTCTGGGAGCAACATCACAATCTCTAAGTCTTTGTTAACGCATTTAGACCCACTCCCACTCTCATCGTTCTCGCGGAGGGCACACACTTCATCGTTTTTGCAAGTTACTGGTGTACAAGCGCCCACGGCCAGTTCACAGTCCTTGCCCGTTGTAACTGAAGAACACTGACACTCGTAAGATCCATCACTGTTGCGACAAGTTCCATTTGAAAAGCAAGGTCCTGTAATAGAAATGTGAGAAATTGCGGATCAACATCTAAACTTTGTGTGTTGGATCAGTTGTGCTTTCCGTACGCCCAAGGAAAAGGGTATACTAGAAATTCACCAGTTGCCGTTCTGTATCTGTTTCAAAACCATGTCTTGGTAACTTTGATATTCTCTTTTGTTTTTAGTGGCTATGGGTTTGATAGATTCATGCTGTCCTTCTGGTATCGTGATCATTACAGATGCATTTCAACTTAATTGTGAGAATACTTACTATCAACCTTTTTGTCTTCTCTCTTATACTAATCCCATCTTCCCTTTCCTTTCCCTTTCCTTCTTGCCTTTATTTCTTTCCCTTCTTTCATATTTAGTTATTCTTCGCATTTTTTTTTCGTGATTGCTTTTGTGATAACAGAGACACTCATTCACGATTCTTCCCTTCCTTGCTTCCTTGCTTCCTTCACTGACTCCATTCCTTATTTGATTATTTGACCACTCACCACCAAGACATTCATCCACATCTGTTCCACAGTCGTTCCCAGACCATCCAGGTTTGCAAAGGCATTTGTAGCCATCAGCGCCCGCCTTTTCGCATTGACCTCCATGGAGGCATGGGTTCGAGTTACAGGGGTGCGCTTCGCACATTGCAGGGGCGGATACTTTTGTCAAGAACACCTTCGCTCCTAGCGCGTTGCCCAGCAATTTCTAAAGAAACAATACATTCATAATTATTCATATTTTAAGACTGCAAAAAATTGGCCAAGAAACAGTTAAAAAAGGCGAGGAATATCAGTATTTGTTCGCTTACAAGAGAACGAGTGTTTTACTATTAGTCAAGCCTAATGTCGAGAGGTCGAAGTAGAAAACAAAAATATGAAGTTGATCACTCACAAGGGAAGAATTGGGATGAGAGCGTATAGGTTTGAATAACTCCTACATACACTCCAATTATTTCTTTATCTTGCAAAAAGATATCTCGCTGTACATTATTTTCCTTTACCTGAAAATCGCTCTTTTCGAACAGGTGACATTGCTTCGCGAGGTTTGGTTTGTTAACTGTCAGTTCCATGGAAACCATGGCATCTTTTCCTGCGAATCCAAGCAAGACAATGTTCATATTACTGTTTCAAATTGAACTTCACTAAAGAGAGAGAAGTAATAGAGCTAGCGTCCCAAGGTAAACACATTTAAAAAAGCAACCAATTATAACGTCACGTCACCAGACAGCGCGATGCCTGGTACCGAACCTAAGCACATCTATAAATAGATTTTGAAAGGTTCACATTGGCCTGTGGTCTCCATTGACTGTACTTTATGTCAGGAATCCTGGGTATCACTCAAACGTACCGTACACTTGCAGGGAAACTGTTTCGGAACGCACTTTTCCAGCGACGTTGATTGCTTCGCAGAAATACTCAGCTTGGTCTTCTTCCACGGCACCCTTCAGCTCGAGGTCCGGCAGGTTAGGCGTGATACCGCTGGCCTCTGCCATTGGAACGCCATTCTTGTACCACTGATATTCGGGTTTGGGGTCCCCTGAGGCTTCACAGCTCAGGGCTACTGTATCTCCGAGTTGAACAGTCGAGTGTTCTGGTTGCTTCACGATTCTTGGCTTCTCTAAAGATAACAAGAGTAACTCCAAATTAATACTCTAGGCATGTTGGTAAGGGTCCTTATTTCCAGACACCCAGGAACAGAGATGATGAAACGTTGTAGCTTTGGTTTAGGACGGTATGATCCGAAACGAAATGGACCAGAGTCTAGTTGTATTTTAGGCCAGAATTAAGCTCTTCTTAGCTAAATGTAAATCTTTGAACAAAGATGAACAAAAATACAATTTACTATAGCTCAAAACAAAGCGTAACCTACCAAACTACTTAGTTAAACCTGATTATTGGAAATATTACGTATCAGAATCTTGGATGTAAGTTGCGGAGAAAATTCTACTTGGAACTACTTTCTGTAGTAAGCCCATAAGCAACACAGGGGAAATGTGTCATTTACATCTTCTTACCGTTTACAGTGACTAGAAACAGACGTGACTGTATCAATCCGGCCGCGCTGGAGGCTAGGCACGAGTAATTGCCTTCGTCATCCTCCGTGGCGCTTTCGATGACGTAATCCCCGGATGAATCATAGTTAGACACAAACCTGCCATCTTTCATCCAGCGGTATTCCGGATTGGTGTTGCCATTTGCTTCGCAGGACATCTGGCAAAGGTCACAACATTAGTATTCCAAGCTCAGAGGAAAAAGATAGTGATCAATGGATCTTTTGTATTGTGTACTTTTTGTTCTTTCAAGTCAAACCTATATCACAGTCATGTTTCTGTATTTCTTTGCTGGGCCTTTTCACTGGTAAAATGTCGGAAATGGTTTTGGTTCAATCACTATTTGTCCTTAGCTTTTGTCCCATTCCTTTGGGACATCAAAACAACGATGGTAAGAAGGTCTACACTTGTTTCGTTCGTAATTTCCACAATATCCAATTCTTCTGTCAAGTTTTCGGAATACCCAGTCTTCCTCAAGGGCTGCTGCTGTGGGACCACATGGAATTGGCGTACCTTATGACCGTCGCCAACTTGAAGCGTCGCCCGTTTTGTATCTGGTAATTTCACGAAGCTACACAAAGTCTGTGTAGAGATTGTACCGTCTTCAGATACAGCAAACACCATGGCCTCGCAGCTTATCTTGGGCCTGGATAAAGAACAAATATAAGTGTGTAAGTTAACCGGACAGCAAACCAATATGCGTTTCGTCAAGCGGAGCACTGAGAACAAGAGGAAGAGCAACTGAACAAGAGCAAGGACAAGGACAAGAGCAAAACGGCCAGAACAGGAGCAAGAGCAAAAACAAAAGAACAAAGTACAATAACAAGAGCAAGATGACTTAAGAAAAGGAGGAGTTTGACGCACATGCGCACAATATGATTACCCTGTTGTGATGACCACATCAACACTTCTGTTCAGGCTTGGAACGCCTTGATCATACGCTACTACTGTGACAAGTCTCTTGCCACCAGACTTATCAGAAAGGAAAAGACAGACAAGACACTGGTCAGTAATCTTTGCAGCTTGTTATGAGAGACAGATACAAGAAAAAAGGGCTCAGTGGAGCACGGGGAAAATAAGACCACAGTCAACTGACTAAAAGGAAAACTCAGTGAATGACAATAGAATCAATTTAAAAGAAGTTGAGAAAAGACGAGGAGTTACCTATAGTTACGTCTTATACCGTATCTACCTCTTTTTGGTCACCAAGCTTGAATTTCACAATGCTGCCGGGGCCTTGATCCTTATCAGTTGCCTTTATCTTGAACATATCAGTGGTGCTAATGTCGCTGAACGTGTAACCATAGACTTTTTGGGTGAAATCTGGAGGATTGTCATTTTCATCGGTAACTTGGATGTTCACGACGGCAACCGCTGTCGTAAGACGATCATCGCCACCCTCCACTGTTGAAGAAAGGAACAATCAGTGGTGAGATTATTAGAACGAGAAGTCATCCTCCGATAAGAGTGGCCTAAGTGTATATACATGTTAAAAAGGGCTTCATTGTTTTCTTTTTATCTATATCATTATTTGCTCCATCTTCCCAATCCACCGTATATCACTTATGAACTGGCATTATTATGGTCTTCACATTTCGGACTCAGCGAACAAAAACATGCACAAATACAGAAAACACACTGTCGCTCACCATCGACATCTCCATCAGTGATATTGACGCCACAGTATTCCGGACCAGCCCGAACGATTATTTTAAAATTGTCGGCGATTTCTCGGTCGACGGGTGCAGCTCCCACATAAAGGATACCTGATAGAAATGATTGATAATAAGAACATTTTTACGCTGAAAGCCACATAAGCAAAGAGAAAGATCAATACGAGCAGGAAGAAGAAGAAACAACAAGACAGAAGAAAGACATGGAGAGGAAAACAGAAAATAAGCAGTTAATCCATCACGGATCAAGCATCTGAACGTAGAATAACATGATAATAAGTGCATAATATAATAGATGTGGATAAAACACCGTGGCTTAAGTTGATGTTTCGGGTGTTATAGCTTTTAGGAGCAAGTGTTAGGCAAGAGAAGGGTGACACTCAAAGCAATCAGCTCTAAAACTAGTCTCACAGCGACTACACTCCATATATATGACTATATGACTACTGGGCAAGGGGACATCTGTGAATACCGTATTTTTAGTATCACAGGGAAACGGAAAAAAACCGTTGTTCGGTTAATCTTACCATCGCCAAACACCTTACCTGTGGTTAGGTTCATCGTGAAAGTACCTCCAATGTTTCCAGAACGTATAGCATACTGAATCCTCTCATTGGCCACAATATCCACGTCTGACGCTGTAACTTGCAGAATACTCGTTCCAAAGCCTACATTCTCTGTAATAGTTTTATTGTACTCCGCGGGCAAGAACACGGGGCAATTATCATCAACATCGATGACGTTGATGGTAACGTCAGCAAATGACGTCAGCTGCGGCGACCCTTTGTCGGATACACTGATTCCCAGTATGTACTTATCTTGCAGTTCACGGTCAAGTTTTTTCTTGGTGAAGATCTCGCCAGTACGTGAATTCAACGAGAATAAGTTGGTGTTTTCATTTGCCGTGAAATTGAAGAAAAATTCTGCGTTCTTTCCAAAGTCAGCATCCGCTGCCATAACGTGCATGACGAAAGTGACGTCAGGTTCATTTTCCAGGATGCTTCCCACCAAAGGCAACTCAAATTTAGGGGCGTTGTCGTTGACGTCTTGGACATTGATTTGAAGGTTTGCAGAGCTCTTCTTTGCTGGAACACCATGATCAGCGGCTTCTATGACTAACGTGTACGACGCCCGAGTTTCACGATCAATTTCTTTAGCGAGAGTCACTACACCTGGAAGAACATGTGATGAGTTAGAAGCTATTTGTATAGCAGATTGAGACAACCGAGAGAGGAAAGGCAAGAATAAAGAATCGTACAACTAAAAGTTTGAAAGAAAATAGGACTATAGGAAAAAGCTGAAGGAGTTAGACAGAGAGGTAAGAAGGGGAGGGGAGGGGGAGGGGGAGGGAGAGAAAGAAAAACGGGACAGAAAGGAGAAAGGGATAATTACCAAGAGGGGAAGATGAAGGAATGAAAAAAAAAAAAAAAAAAAAAAGAGAGAGAGAGAGAGACAGACAGAGGCCTGAAGTTCGAAACAGTTTTGCAGACAAAGGCTGCTACGTTGACTAACACATACTGTCGGTTGGAAGAATCCAATTCAATCTTTATAGCTAACGGCTCAGAAAAACGAAAACAAATTTCTGTAAGATGTAGAACTAACCAGTAATATTTCCAATGCTAAACACTCCTTCCTCGTTCCCTGAGGATATAGAGTAGCCCACGTTCCCATTAGAGCCGCTGTCGTCATCAGTAGCAATTAACTCTTCCACCACTGATCCCACTGCTATGCCTTCGCTTACATTGGCTACGTAACTGTTCTGGCCGAATTTTGGGCTGTTGTCGTTAACATCGGAAACAGTTATGCGAACCGCTACCTCGTTAGAAACCAGGCTCGGCTTTCCCCCATCGGACGCTTGGCAAAGCAACACGTAGCTGGAAACTGTCTCCCGATCTAGCGACGTATTAATTTTGATTTCTCCCGTGAGAGACTCAACGAGAAACGGGCTACTGGGACTTTTGGGTGCCAGACTGTATTTTACGAGCCCGTTTGTTCCAATGTCAGCATCTGTAGCGCTCAAGGTAAGCACCACGTGACCCGCACCTTTATCTTCACTCACGACAACGGTGAGCGTGTTGTTAGAAAACACAGGCGGATTGTCATTTACGTCGCTAACGTTGACGGTCACCATGGCAACGCTTGAAGAGGCTGGTTCCCCGCCGTCCGTAACTCTGACGCTGAACTGGTACGTACCAATCGTTTCTCTGTCCAGAATATTGGCTGTGGTGATCTTACCACTGATTGGATCAATGCTGAATGCATCGCCATGGTTACCAGGCACGATGGAATACACCAGTTGGCCGAAGGGGTCGGCATCGTTGGCGGAAACTTGAAGAACTGACGTCAAAGCTGGCGAGTTCTCTCGTACTGCGGCTTGGTAAGGAGCGCCAGTGAAAACAGGTTTGTTGTCGTTGACATCGGTGACCGTGATTATCAGTGTAGCCGTTGTGATGTGCACAGAATCACTTGCCGTCACAGTCAAATTAAACGACGTAGTCTTCTCGTAATCAATAGAGGCCGCTGTGGTGATGACACCGGACGCGCTGTCGATTGTGAATTTTCCAGCGGAGTTGCCGTCTTTGAATCCGTAGCTGATCTTGGCGTTCATTCCAGAATCTGCGTCCGTCGCTGTTAGCGTGGTAACCTTTGATCCAACGATAACGTTTTCCTTGACATTACCTGAAGTAAGCAGAGAAAGTAAGAAAGCACACTAGTTATAAAGAACCCGCAGTGTATTCCTTCAAGAGCTATTTTCATTCTGCGCCGTAAAAATTGTACATGTTGACATTACGAGCGTTAGCCAAAGTAGTTTGTCAGAGCAAAGTAATATAGCATGCCTACCCATCACGATGTCACGGACCCCCCTCCCCCCCAAAAAAAACACACACACACACACCCCTCCCCTTCCCCTTGTGTACAGTGTCCCACCATCTCACCTCTACCCTAATAACAAAGACACTGACCTCTTAATATGTCGGACGCGAACGCTGGCGCGTTGTCGTTGACATCGGTAACATTTACGCTGAAATCTTTCTCTGCTGACAAAGTCGGCGAGCCCTGATCTGTCGCGCGAATTCGTAAAACATATCTTGCAATCTGTTCCCTGTTGATTGTACCATCTACTGTGATCTTGCCATTGCTGTCAACTTTAAACGCCCCCGCATCGTTTCCTTGAACAATGGAGAAGGTCACTTGTCCGTTTTTGCCAATGTCCTTGTCCGTACAATTAACTTGTCCAACTTCGGTTCCCATCCTGCCGTTCTCTATCACCGTAAATTGACTCGACTGGTCATCAAAAATGGGAGCGTTGTCGTTTTCGTCGCCAACGCTGATGTCGACAGTGACAGTGGACGATTTGGGAATCGAGGCGGAGTCGGAAGCCTTGATAACAAGCTTGTAATATCCGACGGTTTCCCGATCTAATATCTTCGCAAGAGACAAGCTCCCGCTTAATTGGCCCACCTCAAATGCACCATCGGAGTTCCCGGATGTGATGGAATATGTCACGAGGCCATTGTCTCCCTCGTCTGGGTCGGAGGCCTGGACTCGAAGGACAGTAGAACCACTGGCTGTATTTTCCAGCACTGACACTGCATAACCATTTGTTGGAAATTTTGGAGTGTTGTCGTTCTCGTCAAGAACTGTAATAGTGACCGTGGCTGTTGACGATAGTGACGGCTTTCCATTGTCTTTAGCAGAAACGACAAGCGTGTACAACTCGAGTTCTTCGCGGTCGAGTGAGATCTTTGTTGAAATTGCACCGCTTTTGGGGTCCACATGGAACTTGGCGCCGTCTCCAGTTGAGATTTCAAAGGTAATGTCGGCATTACTTCCTTCGTCTTTGTCGTTAGCGGAGACAGTCGTTAGGCGCTCTGGAATTTGAAGCATGAAAAGAGCTGCAGTTAGATTTCGTGAACTTAGCGAGGTTCATACTTGACATGATTCCCACTCATAGCAAACGCAGTTCAGTATAACGAGACACAAAGACAGAGACGGAGAAGAAGAGAGAGGACGGGAGAGAACCTTGTAGAACCTCAGTCTGGTTATATCAAACTCCCTCTATCTCGAACAGAATCCGACTTCCCTTGGAAATTAATTTGGTTGGTAGAAACACCCCAAAGTAGAAGCCCGCTATCTCGATTCCTTGCTCTCTCAAACTATTCTCGCTTCCCTTGAGAGTTCGAGATGGTGGGGTTCTACTATATATGGAAACAGAGACGAAAACGAAACAAAAAGCAAACAAGAAAAAAAGAACACATTCACGACGGCACGGAGAAAAACTAAAAATAAATAAGACAGACAAACAAAAAGGAAAAAAAGGAGGAGATGGGCAGAAAGCTAGAGCAAAGGAAAAGACAGATACGGAATTAACTACATTTAAATACCTGAAGGACGATTCTCCGACAATTGCGCAGTGTATTTCTGTGGCGCGAAAACTGGCGCGTTGTCATTAGCGTCGGTGACCTCGATAGAAGCGTTCGTCCAAACCGACAAACCACCACTGTCCTTGGCTTGCACCAAAAGTGTGTAGTTCACGACTTGTTCGCGATCCAATTTAGCGGCAACGCTTATCACCCCGGTGGTCTGACCAATTTGAAACACCCCTCCAGTGTTCCCTTTGGTAATCGTAAACTGAAGTTTGTTACCGTCCGAATCGGTCGCGTTCATTCTGACAACCTGTGTTCCCGTAGCGACGTCCTCGCGTATCTTCGCGGCTCCAGCGTCTTTGATGACGGGAGCATTATCGTTTACGTTAATTATCTCGATTTTAACTTGGGCAGAGTTGCTCTTGGAAGGAACTCCGCCGTCTTCCGCAACCACTTTCATGGTGTAGGAAGTTTTCACTTCGTAATCCAGTTTCGTCTTTGAGTAGATAAAACCTTTGGAGTCAATGGAGAAATTGCTGGTGCCAGCTCCTTCAAGTTTGAACGTAAGCTTTCCATTTTCTCCTGCATCCTTATCTTCAGCCACCACCTGTAAGTAAAATGGAAATGTCCAAGGTGCAAGCGGGGAAAAATCACTCCATTTCTAATTTTTAGTTTCAGTATTAGAATGCTCCAGAAGTGCGCTAGTACCTAGACAGAAGTGTATGTTATAGGCAAGATATGTGAACAAGGTATAATCAACGAGTTAAAGAAGTGTCGAAGACAGCTGGTTGATAAGGAAAAACTTAGGAGGCAAGGCAAAGGGAAATGCAGAAAGGTATAAAAGAGAAGACTAGAAACGGCTCAGAGCAAGAAAAGACGAGAAAAGAAAAAATAGAAAACCAAGAGAAAAACTCGTTGACAAGTAACATATGAAAGCAAAAAAAAAAAAAAAGCTAATGTAAAAAAAAATGGCTAAAGACACCAGTGAGAACTAAACAGAGAATGATAACAAAAAAAGAGCGTCAAACCTGCAGCACAGTCGAGCCAGGGGAAGCATCTTCCTGAATGCTTCCAGAAAACAGTCCTTTACTAAACACGGGCCCGTTGTCGTTCACATCCTTTACTGTTACCTTGGCGACGCAAGTGGTCGAGCGCGCAGGATTCCCGCCGTCCTTTGCCACTACAGTCAGAGTGAACTGCGCCTGCGCCTCTCGGTCAAGCTTCGATTTGACGCTGATAACTCCTTTGCTGTCAATGGCGAAGCTAGTGATAAAAACAATCGAAAAATGTTTTACATGTTAGCACAACTATTAAACTCTTGATTTCCTAGTTTACGTTTATGTTGTTGTTGTTATTGACGATGCTGTGTCTCTTACCTGGATCCTAAATTTCCTGATGCCAAGGAATACGTGACTTTACCATTGGAGCCTACGTCGCTGTCGGTAGCATTCACAGCAGGGCCAACCTCTTTGTTTACTGCGACATCCTCGGACACTTCAAATTCATACGGGTCTTGCGCAAACTTCGGTTCGTTATCGTTCTCATCCACTATGCATATCACGGCGATGGTTGACGCTTGGAACGTGGGCCCTCCACGCAGTGTGCTCTGGTCGCTCGCTGTAATTTTCAGGCGGTATTCTGGAACCTTTTCTCTGTCTAAGGTCTTCGTTGTTTTTATCTCGCCTGTTTTCTGGGAAAGCAAATTACTTGGTGTTAAAAAGTCAAAGAACGTTACTTCAACCCACTCTTGCCTCAACAGCAGACTATAGAATAACTGTGATTATAGAGTTCTTTGGATGCGTTCACGTTTACGAGACCACCTTCCGTTTAGTCGAATGCGCTTTCTTGCAGTTTCTCTGATTTGGTTGTGATTACGATGTTTTTAATTCTTGTAAATTTCTCTGTTCAACATTATATTTAACTCCGTTACACCCAAGCTCAAAAGACAGATTATCCCAACCTTTTAATAAAAAAATAAAAATAAATGAGTGTGTGGCGAGAAGTAATAATTCAATCAACTTTCATGTGAGCAAGATATCAAACGTAAAGTTCTCCATACTGTGTGATGTATTTCTGTTAAAAAACTAAAGGAGAAAACTGAAGTTGATCACTCTTAGCTTTGAAAAGCTTTGTGGGCGAATGGAAAGTACGTTTTAGGAGAACTTCCGGCTTTTTAGCGAGAGTAATAGTATCCTTATTTTGCTCTTAAACCTTACCGAGTCAATTCTGAAAGCATTGTCGGTGTTTCCATCAGATATAGAATAAACCAGCTCCCCATTGAGGCCGATGTCGAGATCCACAGCTGTGACGTAACACACTGGAATACCAGAGGCTAAGTTCTCGGCGACTGAGCAGTCGTACTGCGCTTTGGGGAACCGCGGTGCATTATCGTTTATATCCAGGATTGTCACTTTGACCTTAACTATATTAGACAAAGGCGATGTCCCTTGATCCTTTGCGATGATCGTCAAAACGTAGGACGACCGCGTTTCACGATCGACTGTCTTTGCTAGCGTTAATTCACCAGAGTTGACGTCGAGAGAGAACGTTTTAGCGTCTGCGCTATTCTGTACATGATAACTGACTTTGCCGTTCTGTCCCTCGTCTTCATCGGTTGCCATAACTTTACCAACTGACCCTTTTATACTTTCATCTTCAAAAATACTGAAGTCGTAGCTGTTCTTGTCGAAGATCGGTTTGTTATCGTTCACGTCTGTCACGGTCACTTGTACGATGGTGGTAGACCACTTTGGCGGAGCTCCCCCGTCACGTGCCTTTAATGTCAGAGTGTAACTTGATCTGCTTTCTCGGTCGAGAGGGGATTTGATTCTAAGTTCACCTGTAAATACAGAAATATCTCCTTCAAACGTACAAAAATAACTTAGATGGTTTCACCTGAATTCAGACCACTAAACATGCACTCAACATACTCAGATACATAGCCAATCACTCGAGCATCTAGTATCATCGCATCACAGCGTATGTCAGACATATAACCCAGATGCAAAGCACAGAAAGACAGACATGCAAACTTCGTATTGTGTCCGATATATCCACATCAGAGCATCTTGTCTCGCACAAAGAAACAGGCGTATATTTTTCATTTTACGACACTAACATTAAACCATCATCACTATCAACAACAAATGCAAAAAGCAGCATAGTCTCAGTATCGACAGCATCATCATTAACAACAATATCAACATCGACATCAATAATTGCGTCGTCACCGTGAAAAATAACACAATCATCAACAAGCACATAATTATTTCCGTCATCAAAATCAACAAAATATCAAACCAACCTGTGTTACTGTCCATGCTGAATACACTACCCACATTCCCGCTCTCAATTGTGTAAACCACTTGTCCACGAGGTCCCGAGTCAGCATCGCTGGCAGTAACCTTGGCAACCAGATACTTAACGGCTTCGGCCTCACTAACACTGAACTGATAATTAGGTTTCGTAAAAGTTGGTGTGTGATCGTTAACATCTTCGACGAATACGATAATCGTAGAAAACGCTGACTTTGAAGGATTTCCTTCGTCCTTCGCTTCAACACCAATTTCGTAACGCTGCTTTTTCTCAAAGTCTGGCGGGGTTTTGACTGACAGTTGACCTGAAAAGAGTTGTCATGTTTGGTTAGGGAAGAATACTAAACAGTTAATAACTTTGAAAGAATATTGAACATTTTATTTTTTAAAAATCACTTTTTGTAAACTTTTGCAGGCTTCCGCGGTTGAGAGGTTTTTTCTACTACCTTTATATTAGTTACAACTGCACTAACCTGTGGTTGAATCTAACTTGAAAGTGCCATCATTGTCTCCTTTGTAAATGTAGTAATTCATCTTTCCATTATTTCCAGAGTCCAGGTCTTTGGCAGATAGCTGCACGAGAACAAAGAAATACATTGAATACTAGTCCTTAATTGTAGCCTGAAATCTAGGCGTTCAATAGCAAAAGTTAGATGTGACAAAAGTGTGACGAAGGGGACAGGGGTGGGGACTAGTTTTCATATGGGTCAGCGTATAGTTAAAATGCTAGAGATAAAACTAAGGCTGACGTCACGATACGCTCAACGCCGTGAGAGTGGTGTATGCTGGTCAACGTTTCGAACGTTAGCCCTTTGTCAGCAAATGATCGGCAGCAAAGGAATCATTCTAAGGCCGAATAAAAGAACAGGTGTAGTTACGAAGGAATGAAGAGATGCGAAAGAGAAAACTAAAAAAAAGTTAGGATGTAAGGAAATGGAAAAAATAGAAAACGTACCTTGACGACCGGGGTGTTTACACGTGCGTTTTCCTTGACTACTGCTTGATATGTGGAAGGATTAAACACGGGAGCGTTGTCATTGACGTCCCCAACTTTGATTTGCAATTTTACAGTAGACATCAAGGGTGGAGATCCTTTGTCTGTGACTTTGATCGTCAATGAGTAGAAGGGTCTAAATGGAAGGGTAAAGACCGATCAACTTTTTCTTTCACTTCATTCTCTCTCACAAGAGATAATTGTACGGTGTGGATAACTAAGCATTTGATACCTTGTTCAGATGAAAGGTGATTGAACTATCAATTCTCACTACATCACTGATACATTTTCTTTCTTGCCGTAAAAACAACGACAGCAACAAAAAAAACAAACAACAACAAACAACAACAAAAACAACACAAAAACAGTAACACAATGATTTACGACAAAGACAAATGCAATACCACAAGAAATACGGTATAACGGTAAAAAGAAACTACCAACATATCAAAACTAGGAAATATGACTTAGATTGCAAACACTGCCCAGCAACAGCTATAAAGTCGACACAGAGGTAAAATCATAGGAGAGTAGTCAATCGAATAGAGCTTACGTGGTCTCGAAATCAAGCTTTCGATTCAGTTTCACAAGGCCATTTCCTCTGTCTATAGAAAACGTGTTCTTCTGATTCCCGTTCAAAATGGAGAACACCAGATCAGCATTGACACCTGTCATGAGAGGAGTAACCAATTAACAAACTTTAAGTGACGTCATGAAAAACATCCGACATGGCCACCATGACGTCACATGCAACCCAAGAATAGAAAAAAAAAAGACAAGGATAAGAAGAAAAATAGCAAGAGGAGCAATGAGAACATAAGAGAGCAGGCAGATATGGGAGATTTAAAGTAAATCACGTGATTGCTACAATCAGTGACAAACGTTCTTGGGACACTTTCAAAAATTGATGTATCTCAGACACAAGTCATTGACTAAGCGTACTGAAAGGCGCGAATCAATTTTTCTCCCCCCTCCCCTCTGTACAATGTTGCGTGTGCTTGGGAAAACAAGTTCAGGCCACTTCAACATTGAACGGGAGGAGAGGGGTTGTCTTTCAACTGAAACAGTAGAGAAATTACTGAAACTGTGCGAGTGTCCCAATACTTTTGTCACGTGATTGCTAGATAAATACCAATACTTACCTGTGTCTTTGTCAGTGGCTGTCACAGCTGACGTCACAGCTTTGTTAACCGGTTCACTCTCTGGCACGTCAGCTGTGTAGAGGTTTTTACCAAACGCTGGGGCGTTATCATTCACGTCAAGGATTGTTATGAATACGGTGGTTATCCCGCTCAGCGGTTTAGCTCCACTATCCTTTGCGCGTACTGTAACCACATACGAATCTTTAACTTCACGATCGAAGATCGCCTTTGTCTTGATAGTACCACTGGCCTCAATAACAAATTTGCTGGCATCAGAACCTTCAAGGGTGTACCGTATCTTGGCATTGTTTCCTGCGTCGGCATCTGTTGGACAAAGAAACATTTCAATACATGGCGTTGGCGCGTGAATTTGAAAGGCAAAATGAGCTCTGCTAAGGCTATTTTGAATCAGTCAGAAAAGATTCGAAGAAAGTAATAACTATCAAATAATGACCTACTGTTAACCACCTATAGGAAGTAGGTATTTACTGTATTTTTTCAAGCTAGTTCACCAGTTTCGGATGACTACGTTTGCTATGCTTTCGAGTAGCTTTCGGTCCAAACAAGTTTAGGAGCATTCTTGGCCAATCATGACCAGGTGATGGTATGTCCTCGCCACAGTGGACATAAAAGACCCAAGAAACGCCAGCGTTTAAATAACTTCTACAGTTTTAATCCGATGGAAATAAAACTTGGCAACTTGTCAGTATACATCAAGGCAACAATATTGGTGTTTTTGAATTTTTGATTTATACGAATTTTGGCGGGAAAATTACGTCATGAACATGCCATTGCCATTTTGTTTCTAAAAATAGCTAATAGACTTCTTCTACTTACTTCTGCTCGCAAGAGAATATGCACAAAAGGTATACAACTGTAGGATAACGAGGAAAGCTTACCTCTGGCAATGACTTGAGTAACAACAGTACCAACAGCTGCGCCCTCAAACAGCGACACACGATACTGCTGACGTGGAAAGGACGGGCTGTTGTCATTCACATCATCAACGTCAATCCTTACTCTAGTTTGTACTGAAAGAGGAGGTCTGTTGCAATCTTCCACCGTCACCAGAACCACGTACCGGTCTCGCGCCTCGCGGTCCAGCAGTGTTGCAGTGGAGATCTGTCCACTATTGCTGATTTTGAAAACGTCCGTCTGGGATTGCTCGGTTTTTATTTTGTATCTTAGTGGGTTACAGCTTGGGCTGGTATCCGGATCGGTAGCCGTCAACCGAGAGCCGACCGCCGTGGATACTCTCTCGTTTTCCTTCACTGTCATAGCGCACAGGCCGTTTCTGGCGCAGGGATCGTTAAACGAAGGCCGTTCGTTTACGTTCTGCACGCCAACGTTCAAAACTGTCGTGCCAAACTCCCGAGGTTGTCCCCCATCGGCAGCCATGATCGTTAATCGATAGGAACTCTTTTCCTCAAAGTCCAAAACAGCAGCAGTGGTCACTTCTCCTTTAGAGTTGATATCAAAACGTTTGGGTAAATTTCCGTTGGTAATAGAGTAGCTGAGATGGGCGTTAACCCCAGTATCCTTGTCTGTTGCCGTAACCCTAGCAACAAAGGACCCACGTGGCCAGCCTTCCCGTATGGTGGCCTGATATTGCGTCTTTGCGAATGTTGGTTTATTGTCATTGATGTCGTCAACAATAACTGTGACGTCAGTCCTTCCTTTGTGGCAGCTGTTTTGTAGGTCCTGCGCTTCAACTCTCAGACGATAAGAAGATTTCACCTCACGGTCGAGCCGCCTCGTTGTCCTTATTGCTCCAGTGCTTGGATTTATGGCAAATTTTCCTTGTTCATTACCTTCGGTTATAGAATAACTAAAGGAACAGAAGACACACGACGTTAATGGAGCCCTCCCACAATCCTTTGCGAGGCAGAGAATGTTTAGGTCGCCAAATGTCGATAGCAATTTGTAATCCTTTTCCATCCAATTTATGTCAAGACTACAACAAGACTACCTTAATTTTCAATTTCAATTAAATTTTTTTAAACTTATATTTGACCTAAAGCTGTTATATCGCTGTATTACGATAGCTTTGTAAACACGGCTACACAGATATAAGAAAATTTAGTTAATAGTGGCAGTACCTGTATTGTCCTTGGTATTCGGATTTTACAACTCTAACGAGTTGACCTAAATTCCCTTCTTCTTTAATATTTGTGAGAATGCTTCCAGTTTTAAAAAGAGCATCCCATATGGACAGCTTGAACTGGTTGACGTTTTGTTGGCCTTGGACTGCCACGTAAACAAGCTGAAAAGTGAAGGGTGTATAGTAACAGCTACGCATTTTATCAATCTGCGCATAGATTTCTCAGTTCTTTCAAAAACGGCGTGTTTGCTAAATATTTGCAATTAAACGCTGAACGTACACATCCAGAGAGCTTACACATCAAATGCTAGCATTACAAGCATCCAGGAGAGAGAATACAAAGAAATTGCAGTCGTACGTCAAAGGCTGACTCGCTTAGTTACATTTAAAAAAATGGCAAGGGTAAAAGCGCCGTCGTTTTGCAAACGCGTCAGAAACGAATGCATCTGATTCTTTGTTGCGTACAAAGCAATTAATCATAGTTAAAGCTGACAGCAGTAGGCAGATCGCCCAGACCGAAGATCCTCGAGAAAGGTAGAATGATAAACATTTCACATTGCTTACTTTTGACGATCCGGGTGTCAGTGACAGAGCTCTTGGCGATTCGCTGCTTTCGTTCTTTAGAGACCCACTGTCCACTGGTCCTGGATTTTTTGATGTCAGTGAGGCGTACAGATGACTAACTCCTGCAATGGTAAAGGAAGGAGTTATAGCAAAGCAATGGTGAGAACACCACATTTGTTTCGCCACTTTGACAAAAACCTCGCCTATTTGGGTCCAGACCTGTATGCAACTTACCAGCCACGTATCTAAACCATTAAACAACCAACGCCAGTCAATTAACATTGTATACACTAGAATATTTAACCCAGTGTGTAATGTATGAGGTCAGTTAGATTAAAGGTCAATTCAGACGAAGAACAGATTGAACGCAGAACGCACACAAAACCAGCTTTTACCTCGAATGTCTTTCAATTCTATGTCAACCGCAGTCCCTGTTAAAACCGCTGACTCTATCCTGAAGTACTTGAACATGTCGCTCTCCACGCTGGTGACGGTGTCATCACAGGGTGAGATGGACGCTCCCTCTGAAAAACAACGAAAAAGGAATCATCTACGGTAACACTATATTGCTCCCACGGCTAGATCTTCCACTTACTATACTACTACTACTCCCACCACCACTACTGCTAGTAGTACTACCACCATCACCACTATCGACAACTACAACTACGACTACTATATACTACTAATTGCTCCTCTAACTACTATTTTTATTATTATCACTAAATACTTACCACATAACTGTCATGCTAGTTTTGCTTTACCCAGTATTCATCTTCCGAGACCCAGGGGAAAATCGTGGGAAGGGTATAATAAAAAAGCGACGAAGGGGGAGGGGGAGGAAGGAAGAAAAGACGAAAGGGAGAGAAATATACATTCTCCTCCCCTCCGCTGCTTTATCGCCGGCCCGCCGAGGATGTCTAGTACACGGCTGCCATCACTGTTTAACAATCTTAATCCTCTTTTATTCACTGCCTTCTAAACTATATCGGTACTGCAGAAACCATACTGTTACACTATACTTATGTATCACTGTGGTATGTCGTTTTTGTAGTCTGCACATAAAAATAAGCGAAGACTATGCAAAAGACAAGAGCACCTACCATCACAAGATACGGCACTCAATTTATCCACCCAACCAGCGAGATCACTAAAACTATTTAAACCGAAAATGTGATCATCAACAGGTTCCGATGCGATCCGTCGCAGCTCAGCTCGATTGTAATTATCAATTCCGATGCAGAACACGTTGACTCCCCTTTCACGCAGTTGTCTGGCTGGTCCATCCACGCGCTCGCCGTTGGAAAGTCCATCTGTCAGCAGAACCGCTACTTTAGGGATTCCAGGATCCGTGCGCATGCCCTGTGAATGGGAGAAGACGCCCCGACGGACATGGTCCAACGCAGACGCTGTGTAGGTCCATCCTAGAATGACAACAAAAGTGAGTAAGGATATGTCCTCTTCTTTTTTGTTACACTGGGGCAAAAATGGTTTCTATTCACTTAGGATAAATTGCTCTAACTGCTGGACGCAGTTCTTCAAAGCACAGTTAAGCTAAGATTGGAATAAACTTTGTTAAGCGTTTTGAGAGACAGAGAAAGAAGAAAGTGAGGGGAAGTAGGCTGATGTCGACAAAAGAAAGGAAAAGAGAGGGATACATACAGACACACATAGAGAGAGACAGAAAAGAAGATAAGCATATACAAAAATGGGGAGGGAGGAGGGAGACAGACAGACAGACAGACAGACAGACGAATGTGCACAGGATCGAATATGAACAGACAAGATAAATACAGAGAGGAGGCAAAAGACGGAAACTATACAGAGACGGGAGAGAAAATATGTTACGTGTAGATAAACATAGCAGTGGAATACAGACAGACAGGCAGACAGGCAGAGACAAAGGTATAAACAAAGGCAAACAACAGTCACTAAAGCAAGCAAACAGTGGGCTACACTTCAACTCACCTCCTCGATAATAGATCCTGTCGACCGCTGCCTTGATGGCAGACTTGGTGTAATAACTCTTAAAGTAAAATACCGTTCTCGCATCTGTCGAGTACGTTGTCAAGGCAATATGAGTGCCAGACCTGCCAATGTTGAAGAAATCTACGATATTCTTGATGAAGCTCTTGACTATTTCAAAGTTGTAGGAACCGACGCTACCGGACTCGTCCACGATGAAAGCAAGATCGACAGATGTTTGGCAAACTTTGGAAATAAAGGAATAAAAAATATATTATCATATGAAGAACACTTGTGTTTCTACTAAAAACATAAAACCATAAAAGAAAAACGATTAGATATCCAAAGACGTGGTCGTTTACGAGTCGGACTTTTGATGTTGAAGAAGGAAGTGACAGTTCCATCGGCTCTTATCTGCCACACGTTTTCAAGTTGCTAAAATTGTTGGTTATACAGTAGAACCCCACTGTCTCGAACTCTGAAGGGAAGCGAGAATACAGTATTTGCTCTGCGGTTCTTGCAAGAAATTTCTCTGGTTCGAGATATTGTTCGTTATTACTAGTTTTCATATAGCGGCTATGTTGGACGCACTTCAACAAAATATTGCCTGTTAGCTTCTATTGTAAGTGTGACTCCAATTTGGCCGCAATGTCTGAATTTCTCTGGGATTAGGTGAAGGCATCAACATTCGGAAGCCTGTACTATCGTAGTTTTATGTTTCACTAGAGTAAATCTTTGTACGTCACATGAGTCGAACTCAATGCAAATGAGACAAAGCTATTGTTTGAGCTAATTTACATTGAGTTCAACACATGTGAAGTTCGACGTTTGACCTGGGCCTAACGTATAATGAGCTAAAAACAAAGTTAATATATAATCATCATAAGTCCCATCAAATCTTAAACTTTTAGTGATGTACGGTGAGAAAATATATTCGAAAACTGAACTTGTAAGTTTAAAAGCACACTAGGACTTAAACTCATATATTGAATGTGCCGAAAACTCTGTAAGGCCTTTAGAATCGTGATGTGTGCCTTTAAGATAAATGATCATTTCATGTCTTGCCATGAGATAATAGTTCAATCGAAAAGGTGAGTCACGTGATTTATCGGCGATAGATGTTATAATTATTTGCTAAATATTTTCTTTCAGCTCATGATCAGCTATTGCTAACAGCGACAAGAAAAAAAGAGAAAATGCATTTATTTTGTGTTGTGTGTATGATTTACTAAAGTGAAACGATGAAATTAGGTTAAGTACATATTTCAAGATATAACGAGATTTCTCATATCGGTCTCGACCAGTGAATTTGCTTATACAAACCCGACGTAGCAAATATAAAAAAGTAACTATCTCGGCGTTGTGCATGGAAGGTTTCTTACCATCACGGATAACGCTGGCGTGGATGAAATCCCGAGACTGATAGTAGACCCAATCAAAACCTGACTCGGCTGCCAAGCCTGCGAGAGTACCGAGTTTTGATTTGTCGCCATCGGAGGTCTGGAGACGAACTGCGCGACCTGTGGAAATAGATGAAGAAATGAGAGAGATGAACGGAAACTATAACTCGCAGAAAGAGAGAAAACGAGAAAGGAAGAAGTGATAAAAATAGCCATACAGAATAAAATTTTAAAGATGATGAGATTCATGCACCCGGCACATTCAATCTAGTATGGAAATGGAAAAGATATATTGTTCTTGATTGGTTTGTGGTCAGAACTACTACATAATCCTTCACGTACTATTAACCCCTGTCCCCAACCCCATCTCTAAAACTGAGGTAGAGGAAATTCATTGATGCTTTTCCGGCCTCATAAATGAACTGTATTGTACCACGATAAAATCATTTGAGCTTCAACACGAATGTCGTGATGTTGGCCCAGATGGGTCAGAGCATGTTTCGTCGCATTCAAAAGCATATTTTGAAAGAAAGCAAACAGTTTGCTTATAAAAAATAGCCAAAGATGGGCATTCAGATTGTGTTTCAGTTGTCTTCAAGGTCAGGAAAGGAAATTTCGAAACAGCTTCCAAAATCAAAGGGAAATACTGAAACGTATGTAACGTATGAAACGTATGAAACGTATGTAACCGTGATACTGCTCCAAACGTCAAAACATCTGTTTGTGGCTAACAGTACTTAATGTACCCCTGGAGCGCGGTTTTTTTTTTTTTTTTGCGGATCGGACCCACATAAATGTATTTCTCGCGGATGGGAGTTCTTCTACGTGGTAGGAAAGATCTCAGAGACGCGGGCAAACGTTAACTTCTTGCAGAAAAGCAATTCCGCCACAATATTGGAAGTCTCGTAAAATAGAACAAATCGAAGAGCTAGCGCGACAAAGGAAGTACTGAAAAGGAGAGGCGAGAACGACACAGTCCAAATGCAAAATTCATAGTCAGAAGTTCCGGGTTCATGCCAACTCTTAGTGTGATTCATAGTTAAAATTAGGTTCATAGTACGACTGCCAGGAGGAACGTAACATGCCGGGCATGTGAGGGTTACGCTCCTCCTGGAAGTCTAAAGTGAAGCTCACACTAAGGCTAAAAGGAAAAATATATTGTTGGTGCGGTGCGACTTGATAAAAAACCGCCAAGTTCCTTTAACATATTCAAATAGCTTCGTCATTGTTGGCACATACCAGGCGTTCGTTATATCGCTTCACATTCTATGAATCACAAGTGCGTACGTGTGGGATCTACAAGTGTCTGGGAGCGTGCATGTGTTTATGCGTGAATGTATGGATATAGCGTGTATTTGTGCATGTTTATTCAATATATCATAATACATAAAGAGGCAGAGAAAAAGAGAAAATTGTCCAAAAAGACATAAAATCTGCCCCTCACTCGCGCCCTTCCTATTTTCCCACCATCAATATCTGCATTTCCGATCAAGTACAAACCAGAAGATAAATATATTAAATGATCAGGGAATAAAAAAATTACGACATGAACAAAAGAAGTGGTGGTGGGGGATATCACTGGATTTCGCAATCATGTGACCAAATCCATGGGAAACAAAAATCTAATGTAAGAAAACCAATTAACAAACAATTCATCTATAATTGCCATGAAAAAGGTGCTGCACCGAGAATTCTTTTGAAACTTTAACACAATTATCCTTTAAATGTGACATATTAACTACCTTATTGTTATATTGCGTTAAACCTAGGCACCTACCTTCATAGTGTAGCAAATTCGGTTGGGTAACTCGATCGGTCCAAGCGTGGGTGACTCTTAGACGAACATTGCCCCATCGGCTAATCACCCGTGAAGCCAGCACATCCAGTTTGCTCTTTGCCCTTGCCGTCATCCTTCTGCAATCGTCGTTTTGGAATACAATATCATAATTCGTATTTCGAACTAAAATCTTGAGAAATCGGGCTGAATTTCGCCTGATAACGTCTCTGATGTTGCCACAAACGTCGAGCTCCCCTCTGTTCGGGTAGCGTTGGCCCAATCGAAAAACCCTCGGTGGTACTGCAACAGCTTGGTATAAAACGGTAAACAACAGCGCTAGTCCAAGTAAAATTGTTCGAGGTTTCACCATGTTAATTTTGTTGAACCACTTCGAAGTATAACTTCCGTGTGGTACACAGCGAGCGTAAACAGTAACTGAGTAAAGCAGAAGTCGATGCCGCAATTTATACTGGGTCTCTCAACCCACCAGTCCCAGAGCTTGAAACCTGAACCGCTATTTATAGTTTGCTGAGTTGCACAACATTAAGAACGTCCGTGGGGGGCCAATATCAATTTCACAGATCAATATAGCAAATCATTGCCATAAAAGGCAGATTCAATCTCCCTGGCTGGCCTCCCAGAGCGGAGTTCAAACTTGTGGAGATTATTCAAACAATAATTCAAAGCCTCGGGATGTTGGCGTGAAGACTTAATTTGAAAATTATAGTAAAGTTCGGGAGTGTATGATTTCCTGTATGACCGAGGTCAAATCATAACGCGAAAGAGAAGCTTTAGGTGTGATTTTCAGTTTCTTCGGTTGGAGACAGGCTGAGTCTTGTGACCGACAAGGTTGTCCAAACATGTGCAAACAAAGAAATCAAAGCAAAAAGAAAATGAATGACTGAATATAGCGTGTCTACTCGTCCTCTCATTCTACGAAAGCCTATTTCAGCTTGGCTGAAACAAATGGAGCAATACTTGAAGAATCGTGATTACAAACATGAGACTCATAATTGACGTATCCGCTACCTACAGATCAACAACAAATGATTGCATGATACAAAATAGCGCAAAGACAAACAACTTAATATCCCATGAGAGGGAACCAAACCCTGGAAATTGAATAAACAAAACTAAAAATATTCTTTATAGCCAGGAGTCAGAGTTATAGCTCAGCGCCGTTTTTCAGTGCCGTCTACCTATTCGTGTAAGTTATTGAAATATTCGTGCAATGTATTGGATATAACTGTACTGACTATATAAGTAGAATTAGATCGTTTATCATAAGCGTCATTGGGCACCCGCGTGAGGGTGCAGACGGTGACTGTCACATTTTGGGCGTATTTTCAGGGGTGTGGGGACAGGATACTTTTGTTCCGTATGACTGGGCGGTGGTAATGGTTTTGAAGTGACCACTAAACGGATTTTGATGGGGTTCCGCCCAGGCAGGTAAGTCATTCTTTAACTATTCAATTGAAAACAATTATGTGTTTCTCCCATGGAATGAGTGTGCAGTTTTCAGTACGTCGTTCGCTTCAAAGATGTAAACGAGGTTTTAAAAGAACGAAACAATTGTAACTTCAGAAAAGCTTGAGCTTTCGACTGTCGCAAAAGCAAAAAAAAAACAACACAAGTCTAGAAAAAAGCGCTGCACGAGTAATTGAACTACTGCAGCAAAAAGCTGAAATCAAAGTTCTGGCGGGGTCGTTATTTTCTGGCAACGCACTAGAATAATTCCAATCGTTTCACGTCATGGGAATACAGCCAATTTTGCGAACAACGACTTTCGCTTCTGGATGATTCAGCTATATTCTCAAGTAAAAAAGATCTAATCTGTGTTTCATCGATTGTGAGTTTCGCCCTAAGACGCGGCATTGTAGGGGTCTGATTTTATTTCTATGAAAAATGCTTTTGTAGTAATTTCCAATTCACCAATTCCTCTCATTCGATGGCAATTCGGTACTTTACCTATCCAGAGCTAAGACATATTGTGTGATAGTGGGAATGCGAAGTTTCTTTTGAATACGGATCTTCAGTGCACTTCCGCCACAATAAATCGATGACTTGAAAAAACATTTCTAGAAAGTAGAGGTGGCGAAGACAAATAAACTAAAAACGAATCAGAATGCCTCCGGAAAAGGGTGAGCTTTGATTATGTCATTATTTTTTTTTAAACTGTCGACGGTTTCGCAGACCCTCTTCAGTTACTTATTTGCCTGTGACGCCGCATAGATGCAAATTTCTCAACCACGAAACAATATGTTGGAAAACTTCTGCTCAGTATTGTTCCAGGCGCGTCGGCGCGGTAAACCAAGTTCCGTTTTGCTACTCACATAACTCACAGTCTATTCTTTATCTGCCTCTTGTTGTTTCGACTCGTTTCGAACCTTTTTCGGCTATTATGCGTTGGATTATATTGTTATGTTTATTTAATCTTGATATAGGGCTTTTGTTTCTATTGTTCCCTAATACAACTCAAGAATATGCTCGCTGATTTTGTTTCCGCTTCCGTTGTCATGGTAAAGCCACTCCGGCTATGAGGGCCACTGAATGTCTTATTGATAAGTATGACAGACCCACACCCCAGGCTTGGCTTGGCGTTCCCTCTTGTCTGATATGAGCCTTGGTTCTTTGGTACAAAACCCCTACGGTTATCCCTCGTCCATTCTGTCAGTAATCAGCCAGGGGTAAGTACTATGACCTTAGTAAACGGATGTGCGTCAAAAATGATGTGGGGGAAATCGGCTGAAAATTAGAGCCGGAAGAACGCTGCTTGAAAACAGGCATTGTTTTGTCTGTTGACGTCTATATGGTCGAGTTAACGCCTAAACAGTTTGCTCTTTATTTGTTTTGTATTATTAGTGAGTGAGACGAACCGATCATTGTAAACACTTGTGAGAAGAGGAAAACGAATAAAATATCAGAACAATAGCACTGTGTATCCTAGTACAGACATGGGTGACTCTCGCGGGCCCCTGTCAGAGTTTACGCGAGAATACCGACTTTTAAGTTAGAGGGCGTTAATATATACAAGTTGAGTAAAAATTGTTCAGTTGTCAAGCCATTTCATAACCTTTTTTGAAAAGTATGTGCCTGCAATTCATTAAAACGTGAAAGTAGCCTGGCTGGGATGGGTGAATTTTGCGGTGCTGACGGAGACAGCTGACCGACATAACTGTCTAGGGCATACTCAGTATCAGGGGCGGATCTAGGATTTTAAAAGAGGGGGTGGCTGGGGGCCGAGTATTGCTGTTCGAGCGCCGGAGGCGCGAGCCGCTAGGGGGGTCGGGGGGCATGCCCCCCCTCCCCCCCCGGGAAATTTTGAAATCTAGAGTCTCTGAAATAGCATTTCCTGCGTTTTGAGACCACTTTCGAGTCTAATTTGAGTCTAATCAAACGTGATATACTTTATTTTGCGTATAGTAAGCACAATTTGTTTACTGCAATATAAATTATAGGTTTGTAGTAAGTATAGATTATATAATTGCGTGGGAAAACGGGATTTAGGCAGAATAAACCCGTTTATAGATTAAACAATGTTATTAGTGTATCAGAAAACTTTTGAGTCAATATGGTCTAAAACAAGAAAGAAATAGTTGGCTCACTCTGCCTTAGTTATGTTAATCGGCCAAAAGTGAAGGTGACATCATCCTTCTGGGCTACAGTGCCATAAATTTCTCGCAAACCTGCCTTCTGTTGATGGAAACTGTGTGTGCATGCATGACGACGACAGCCAAATCTGACAGTCGTCCGGTGGTCATTGTGCTGCGGAGCAATGTATGAACCTTCCGAACACAAGAAAACGATCTCTCCGCCTCCGTGCTCCCCATACTCCTGAATTGACCGGCTCACGTAAGAAAAAATCAAGAGTGTATTTTTATCACTGGTTTAATCACATGTCCAGATTGATTATTTTTTTATTTCAAAATACCCAAAATTCCCTTCTTTTTTTGCCACTTCAGTGGGGGGTGGCTAGCCACCCAATCCACCCCCCCTAAATCCGCCCCTGAGTATAGTACTAAATACGAGATTCTGGAAATTTCCAGCAATTTTTGTGTAGAAGCCGGGAGATACAGTTCCTTGCGAAAACGCCTGAAAACCTCAAAATTAAATAAGCTAGCTTGTTAATTTCGGAAGATTTCAATTTCCGTGACTTTCAGTTGTGATTTTCAGTATAGCGGCTATATCCGCGGGAAAATTCTACGAAAAGTCGTGTTAGAAATTTTTATATTGGTTCAAGGGCAGGGAGACTTTGCGGAATTTTTGTTTACTTGTCTGAGTTTCATAAATATTAGTGTCGTGTTCACTGCTTTCCGGAGTCAGATCCAAGAAATCAAGCTTGCAAAATATCACTTTGCGCGGGAAAAAGAGGCGACGCGGTTTGGAATCAAGTATAAATACTTTATACATAAAAGCAAAATACGTCGAGATCTGATCAACGGAGTACACCATGGCTGTGTTTTCACGATGCAGTTTTTCTGGCTTAACATTCCTCACGCCGATTTGTCTACCGACCTGAGTAAGCAACTTAACTAATTTGGGTGTTTTTACGAGCGGACGTGTGATACTGAAAACACATCAATGATGGCGGACAACGGAGAAGCTTACAAGTATATTGCTCTTGTGTTCATTGCTGTTTTATCGCGCTTCGACGGAGGAAGAGGTTTCAGTGAACTCCTGGCTTAGGTTGCTAGCAATTACCAGGAGAAGAAGAATTGAGGCTTCTGTCTTAGAACGACTTCAGTCGAAAAGGAGGGCAATGATCGGTCGAAAGAGAAAAACAACGTGGGTTCTTGAAAGACCGCAATTTTGGTTTGAGCACATGGTACTAAACCAGTACGAAAATAACATATGGCGTAAACATTTTCGGATTTCAAGACAAACCTTTCGCGTTCTCTGCAATCTAGTTGCGCCGCATTTGGTGCATCACGATACAAACATGCGGCAAGCGATTCCAGTCGAAAAACGAGTAGCTGTTGCTCGAAGAAACCGCAAATTTCCGATTTGACAGCTCCCGTCCAAAGTTTTAGTTCAGTGGACTCTCATTGGTGGAAGTTAATTCCCGACAAACTTAAGCGACCTCGTTTGGTGGCTTAAATGTTTTGGCTTTTTACGTCAAACCTCTACCCTCTTAACTTTAAGTGAGTTGGAGAGGCAGCTGTTTTCATGAGATTTCCGGAGACCACTCGCTAAGCGACTAAAAAAAACGCTCGTGAAAACACGGCCCATATTACATAAATTTGGCATTTTTCTCTAATAGATTAAAGAGAAACACACAACAATTTATGAAAAGAGCTCTTCTTTTTCGGTCTCTCGAGTGTCTGCTTGGCTCTCTGTGTTGATAGAATTTATCACTTTTTGTCTGAGTAGCCAATCATTATGACAATATTTTTTGACTATACTACTGATCGAGCTTCGTTCATTTAGTTCTACTACTGTCAAGTCAGCTACTTGTCCCTTCTACCCCTTCCTCTTTCTCTGTCTATATATTTTCATCGTCTTCTTAGCCTTTCCTCTGTCTCTCTGCCTTTCATTCTCTCTCAGACGTAACTTTCTTATCTGCCTCTTGTTGTTCGCCTGTGCTCTATCAAGAAAGCTGATGTGGAGCCGGAGCAAGATCAGAGAATCCGATACAGACAAACAAGAGCAATCTGAACCAGTAGACGCGTATTGCCGACGGAAAGACGGATACCAAGCGACAGCGGAATTAGAGAGAGAACGGGAGTGACCCGCTGTATCGGCCAAGCCCCACATCAAGATATGAAAAGCACGCGGCAAGTGGAAAGAGAAGTACAAATGTACGGCTACTGTTCTTGACAACTTTAAAGAGCCCATGGGCGTTTTCAAGTGTTGGGAAACGCCTAAAAATTACAAAACTGGTATAACAGGAACTTCAGACGAGGTCACTCTTAATTCACAAATTACGGACGAAACGCTCAACTCAAATTTAATTTCCATCTCCTCAAACTACTGCTTGATACGAACAATTTCGAATCTCCACGGAAGACGTATCTACTGAACAACGGCTATGAGCCTTGGTCTAACATAAATGTTATATTATTACACGCACGAGGGTATGATGTCTTATGTCAGCCACGTCCTGTTTTCTGATATAATGTCCCTAACTGGGCCAACTGAGTTAGTTGATAATTGATAATCCACTTGAGTTAGTATCCTTGTGCTTTTTTGAGCCTAAATGCAAGTACAAGTGTATTCCAGAAATACAGCGGCAACCCTTGCTGATTAGAATTCAAGGACAAATCTAAATACAATAACCGCAGAAATAGTTTATCATTATCGAGAGATGACTGTGGTCTGTGTATCGCCAGTTTGATATCTTAAAACGGATATCTTCTTTGGGTATGCGACAAATGTGAAAGAATTGCGGATCTGAATCGTATGCCGATGAATTCATGCTCTGACTCACGAAAGTGTCACTTCCAGTATTGGTATATCAGACCGCGGTAAACAACACTTAAAAAACGCAAAAATAAGTAAGAGGCCTGCACGTTTGATGTTCACAGGAAAACCGCGGGTATGCGTGATACTCTGTTCCAGAACTTTCTTGACCACTCAGATGGCCTCTCAGTTTCTTGGACACTCAATCTGATTTCGTCGGATATACAGCTTGAATCACTTGAAGGGCTAATAAACGTTCGTGACGCAAGCTAAAACCACTTTTATGGCTTTTATCTACATCAACCTTAAAGTTAATACATCATGTTTCATCTCCACGCCTTTAATGAACCGCACTAGTTCTCACAGGGAGGTAGCATTCTAATGTCTTTTAGTTCAATCAGCACTCTATGCGGAATATTCGCCCACAGAAGACCAACCTTTTAACAATAATGCACACATTCCTGTGTAGTTCTCTTTTGAGGACTAGTGCGTTCAGCAAAACTGCGTCAAAAATCTTTTTTACAAACTACGGTTTGTGTAGCGACGTCACCAGTCGGCCGCTAAAAGAAATATTTGTCGCTCGGCAGTCTGGTTTAGTTCAGAGAACGTGCAATTTTCCTGGCCACTAACTGAACTCCAAAATTCGCTGAGACAACTTTTACAAGCAACTGCAGAATACTCCCAAGACTTGAAAGCCAAGAAAAGCGCAACTAGAATCGTGACTCGATCAGTTTTGCACAGTCAGCAAAGTCGATCTTCGACACCAAAATTTTTATGAATTTAAAAGAAAACCCGCGATTCTCCACATACGTGTGTGTATGAGTGTGTGTGTGTGTGTGTGTGTGTTTTTTTTTTTACTTTATAAATTTAATACGCTTTTTGTCAAAGCGAGAGTCGCTTGTTTACACGCTTTAGAAGTCTCGCAAAATGTGTGAATTTTGGCAAGGTTTAAATTTTGAACACAACAACTTTTCAAACCGCGTTTGACGAATTTAAAATCTTTGACAGAAAAAAGAAATCAAGTCACTAAATATAAAATACAAGGTCTGATTGTATTGAGCGAGCAAACCCGGTCACTAAATAATACGATGTCCGATTGTGTTGAGCGAGCAACTAATCGGCCACCCATAGACAATAATATACAAATAGACTGTAATTGTTTAATTTGGAAAGCAGTGGCCCCTGGCCGGGTATTTTCTACTTTAATAGCCTTCAGAAAGCAAGTCAGAGCACTTCAACCCGGTTACATTT
This sequence comes from Plumapathes pennacea, assembly GCA_964036295.1. NCBI lineage: Eukaryota > Metazoa > Cnidaria > Anthozoa > Antipatharia > Myriopathidae > Plumapathes > Plumapathes pennacea. The sequence goes on along the minus strand of OZ038465.1, from coordinate 3,765,724 downwards.
CATCCTTGAAAACAGTGTGCCAACAAACACGGCGAGAAAACTTCACAGCATTTCCAATTTTTCAAAACTCACCGGTTCTTGAAGGTCATAGCTTTAGCTCTTTTCCAGCACCGGAAACATAACCCAAAACCCTATTGTTTACGTCTTCAATAATTTCAAAATACACTGTATAGAGTAATCCTCATACAGTACAAAAATTTCACTTTCCATTGTATTGTGCGTCGTCATCTTGTCAAAACTTGGATTCTGAAAACTACAATCCTGTTATTGTAAAAGGGGAAAATTGCCACAGTGATTGTTCGATTTCCACCGACTGTATTTTGCTATTCCTTTTTGAAGAAGTGTCTGCGTTTTAACACCATACTGGCGTCTGGGATTGTGTTCAGGTTGGCCAGTCGGTACCTTAAAGAATTCGTTTCCCGGCTAGCAAGCTTCCCTCACGTACACTGGCAAAATATCCAGGTAGTTTACAGCCGTCTGTCGAACTGCTTGGCCTTTATCTGCATCTTGTTGTACAAAATCACTTCCGTTCGTACTCTATCGCATGTCACCAAAATAAATGGCGGTTTACAGTTACGCTGCCAAAGTAACCTCGCCTGCCGTAGTCGTACGCCAGACTGACTGACAGACGAACATTAAATTTCGAGATGGCGACAAGCTTGGAGTTTCCACATAAGGCGATACTACTGCATTAACGTCGTGATTATTACCATGACTCGCTTTATTTTTATTATTTATTTATTTATTTTTGTTCAAAGTTTGATCTTGTTACGACACGGTTTGATCCCACTTGCGTGGCGCCGACAACCAACGTGGGATCGTTGTTTCAAAATCAACGCTATTAAAAAGAAGCATTCTGTTTCCGTGCTTTATCATCCAAAGGCTATTTCACAGAACTTTCGACGTATAAAATTAAACAGAAATCAAAGCTAAACAGCCTAAATTTAGTTTTATTCAGTAAAAAATTTATGAACAAAAGAAGAAAAATTGACAGAACTAAGTGGAACGGGAAGGTGAATCTCAAAACGACGATTGAGCCGCAAAGTATCATGGGTAGGATATTTACTTCGAATGCTCTTGCGGCGCATGCGCAACACCGACAAGAGGTTTACTTCGACAGACGTATCTCTCACAAGACCAGGAAATATCTTGGAAATTGTGCCATATAACTGCGAAAACGCAGTCAATAACAAACTAGAAACCTCTGCTGCAGAGAATCTCAATGATTCTTATTGGTGAATAATTTGACTTTCATGTGCGCTATTTTTATCACTGCATTATCTTTATTCTGTGTCGCAAAACTGGGCACCGTCGAACGTTCGATCTGAGATAACAAATTCAAGTTTAGTTTTTGTGGTTCGTGCCACCAAAACTTCAACAACTTAGTCGGGAAACTCAAAACTTAGACTTGAAAATTAAAGTAAGTTTAATATAATTTCTAAACATAAGTTGTGCTGAAGAAAATAGGGGCTTGCACAATGAAATTGGAGGTAATTGCAATGTACGCGGACTAACGGAAGTGACGTCAAAGAACGAATTTCCACGGTGCCATCGATCCAAATGCTGGATGTGATCAAGGTCAATTTTCTCCTTTGGACCTTTTGCGACAGTTAACTGGCTCACTGAGAAGAACGTGATGTCTAATCATTTAAACAAACAAAGAGCTGCGATAGAACTAGTAATGCTCACGTACTGTCACTATCAATTGATATTCTAGGGGTTCATGAGTTAGTTTTCTTGTTTAGCTTAGTGGAAATGGTACTTTCCTCTAGGATTGGCTCACCTGGCTAATGCTTAGTAACCTTTACTGAAATATCCGAGTGCCATAGTCGCGATTGCCTCAGTTTTATACTCAATACTGTAATTACATCATATTTGCTGTGCACCTTTACTGATTGGCTAAAAATGAGTATATGAATTTTTCGGCTATTAACAAAATTTGTAATAATTAAGACATAAACTATACAGCTTAACAAAGTCTATCACGAAAATAACCACGCTTCCGTCCTTATGATTTATAAACTGAAGCTAAATTTACGTAATTCGCTCTCTGCATGAACCCAACTAAAAAAATTAAACTCCATTCTTAATGTTGGTCACTAAATACAACTATACTAAACGTCAGCCAAAAACTTGCGCGGATTGACTATACAGTAGAAATATAAAATCAAATACTCTCTGGGTAACCACAAATAACCACATTCAAACAAACAAACAAACAAACAACGTACATGACACAAAACAAACAAATCAAGGAAAATATCAGTTTCTTTTTCTTATCGCGTATGTCAGGAGTTCATTAAGTCACTCAAGGTTGGCTTGTTCCTTTTGCGCGTCTAGTTCACGACGCTTTGTCATGATGTCGGCTCCAAAACGATAAAACAACTTCTGCTCCTCGTGATACAGTATTCCCCGGCAGTAGTAATAGCGAATTGCCCGGCTCATCTTCTCGTAGTTCATGCCCGTTTTATTCTTTCGTTGGCCCCACAACTTCGCGACAGCTTTGGAATCAATCAGTCGGAACACGCCCTCTTCACGTGACACCCACGCAATGTACTTACGTTTGGTGACGTCATCCAAAAGTTCTTCTAAGAATTCCCACAAATGAATAGTCCTCTTCACTGGAAAAGGTAAAATATAACGTTAAAAAAAAGTGAGACAAATAGAAATAGTAGACAGTGGTTACAATTGTAGTAGTTAGCTGGTAGCAGGACTGTTGCAGTAGGAGTAAAATACATGTAATTGACCCTTTTAGTTAGTGTGCCAAGTCACCTGAACTAAGACAACACGCCGAAACAACATCTCAACATAACAATGAAATGTTATTTGCCAGACGTTTGCTCACTCATTCGGGTATTTCTGGGCGGATTATCTGATTGAGAGTGAAAAAATCTGGTAACACCGTGATATTTTACTATTACTTAGAGACGCATGTTGATGTATTGTCCCATTTGAGGTCACGTGACACACTAACTGAAAGGGTCATTTATGTAGAAAAGTATTTCGTGGTAGTGGGGTAGTAGTAACAGTCAGTAGTAGTAGTGACGGTAATAGTTTAGTAAAGAAATAAAAAGACTAAAAGAAAAAATGATAGACTGTAGAATCTTGAACAACGAAAGAGTTAGACAAAGGGAAGAAACACTAAAACACTAAAACATGACTAAAACATGTGACAAGTAGACTTACTTCTGGGCCTTACACCTCTGCCTTTTGAGTTGGGTGATGAATCTGAATACCTTGACACACAATGTCTTCGTGGACGGCCTTAAAAGTGCAAAGCAGTTCATCAGTTAACCCTTTCACTCCCAAGTTCAAAATGCAGATTCTCCTGACCTTTTAAGAGGAAATTGTATGGGTGATGTAGTGAGAATTGATAGTTTAATCAGCTATCATCTGAGCAAGGTACCAAACGCCAAGTTCTCCTTAATGTATGATATATTTGTGCTGCCAAAACTGAAGGAGAAACTTAAACTTTATCACTCTTGGGAGTGAAAAAGTTAAAGCTCTTTTTGAGATGAACTTAAAAAAAATTAACTAGGAAATGGAAATTGCATTATGAAACCACGCACCTTTGGGGTTCTCTTGGAACTGTGGCGAAGTGCAATTGGTATTTACTTGGGTCACGTTTGATGACTGGACACCTGAAAAACAAAAGTAAACCTATTTAGCTACGAAGTTCTAGCTTGGTTCAGATCAAAATAAAAAAAAAATCAGACATGGTTAAATGAATAACAATTGTGTGCATGGCCAGTAGCATATGGCCAGTAGCGTGGCTGTATATATATATATATATATATATCTTCCCACAATGCACTCGATATTTGTATATAGTGATTTAGTATATACCACACAAGTGAATAGTGCTTTTCGCGCGCTCTGATTGGCTCCTCCATCTCGGAATATCAAGTACTATTCACCTCCCGGCGGCTTCCGGTAAAACAAAATGGCGCGCGAACCCAATTTTGCCCACTTTCGTCGGAAATAAAATAGCTATATATACAAGAATTCAAAAGAACCGGCGAGAATGTTTTGAGCCGTCAGGTTTCAACTTTCAGGACAACGGTGTCACTCGACGTAAACATGTCTGCACAACAACACTATCCTGCCGAAGAGGGTAGTTTGTACATTTGTTTGCTTTACTTGAGCATTACTTGAAGTCTGCCGGACGACAGTCAACTCCATTGAATCGACTCAACGGCTTTTGTGCCACCGAGCCGACAGCCGAGACAGACTCATTAGCGAAGACTGTTTGTGCCTTCATCACCATAAACCTACAATTATTCGTGTGAAACTCCGGTGATCTAAGCCATCTAGTGACTAGCTGCGAGCCACAGGGGACAAAGGTGTAAAAGTTAGAAACTTTAGAGAATGTTCTTTGACTATGTAATTGTTGGCTTTCTGTCTCACGGTTTGACAACTTTTCTTCACGCTGCTTCACTAATTGCACATGATTTGCACACGGCTTCACTATTTGCTCTAATAGCCCACTGCAGTTTCTGTAACACATGAATCTTTGAAGTAGGGGACGACTCGCAGTCCTTTTATTTCAGGATTCGTCATTTCCATGTCTTTGTACTTATTTATAAAATGGTTTTTTAACCAATCAGAGCGCGCGTAGTATCATAGTTATTTTATAAATAAATAAATAAATAAATAAATAAATGAATATATATATATATATATATATATATATATATATATATATATATATATATATATATATATATATATATATATATATATATATATATATATATATATATATATATATATATATATATATATATATATATATATATATATATATATATATATATATATATATATATATATATATATATATATATATATATTGCTAACACTACTGAAAGTAAAGATATAGATATATAGATATAGATATATAGTAAACCTCTTTATTTAGAATTTGTTTCAAGAGTAATTTGAACTTCAAAAGGCAATAGTGCAACTATTTCATGCACTAAAGAGCCAATTTTTAGCGTCTGAACAAATTGTTCAGATAAGCTCTTCAAACAGCTCACCTTCTGTCAACTTATTCTCAACCTTGACTTGCAGTAGATCAGGGTTAAGATTTTCCAGCAGCTCCCCCTCGGACGTCGGCGTCTCACTACTGGCAGTACTTTCTTCGCTGATACTTGACAGTGATTGGCGGAGAGCCATGCTCTGGTCGGCGTAGGTCTCCAAATACGAAGGCAAATTTGCCGTATTCACCAGCCCATCCCCCGGAGTAAAATGCTCGTCACTGGACAACAGGTCTGTTATGTCAAGGTTGCTGATCCATTGCTCATTACGTTGATCCATCAAAGCTGCAGGTTCGACTAGGAGGTCGGGATCCCAGTAAGGCAATCTGCTCATGTTTGCGTTTAACAGTTGAGGGCCGCTCTGTACAGGTGGCGCTTGACTCGCATCGCCCAATGGCGCCTACAAATAAAGATGCGATACAAAGTCAAACGAAAGAATTTTATAACATATGCGAAGATATTCCGCTCAGCTTATTATTATTATTATTATTATTATTATTATTATTATTATTATTATTATTATTATTATTATTAACAGCGGGACCCCTAGAAAATACGGGGTAGTTTGTTTCTTTATTGCTAGGGCTCATACAGCAGTAACACAAGTTAAGCCTGGTCGGGCGGGGTTATTACTTGGATGGGCGACCATCAGGGAATACCCGGTATCAAATAATTCCTTTTTCAATGTTTCTTTGCGCAACCCAAACCCCTCTCCTTTTCCTTTTTAGAAGTACAAATCAATCTCGAACAGAATCCTGGACATAGTTTACAGTCATGTGTGCCAACTTCGACATAAAAACCATGTACCATGTAAACAGATCATATAGATATAGAAATACAGTGTCCCAACTGGGACACTGTATCTCTATATCTCTAACTATCTGCAACTTAAAAACATTTTAGAAAGAAATTGGCTTACTGTTGGTGTTTTTGAACTTCGTGCGCTTCTTGTCGAACCGCGCAATAATTTTAAACTCACCCGTAAGTCGATTTAGTTAGCGCTCCACTGGGACTCAACCATTGTAAAGGCATTGAGTGTGAAGGCTGGAAAATATGATTTGAGGATCTCACGCAGCTCGCCTATTCTTTTGACAATTCACAGAAATAAAAATCACGCGATGTTTTGATACACAGTATCTTTTCACTACGCGGCAGTATTACGTATAAGTATATTACGCAGACTTATCCTAATATTAATAATCCTATTCCAGTGAGGTTACTTCAAACTTTGACCCTTTTCGAGCCAAAAGCATCCATTTTGGGCATGAAATTATATATACCTACTACTTAAAAAAAAAAGAGGAATATTTTGGCTCGATTCGAGCGATCACGACCTCTGTATGCCAGGACGTCAGCGAACGCGTTTGAGGACTGTGGGAAGTTAAAAGCTAAATTATTTTCTTCTTTTCAAGATTCAGGCTGATCTAAGTGGCGCCGCATTACTAACCTTAGTAGAATGGAATTCTCTCCGAGTTAATCGACGGTGTCGACGAGACAAATGATTTGAAGTTTAGGCTATCCTGTTGTGCGCTGCTCATCAAAACAGACCGACTACGAAGTAAGACGCGACTACGTGTCTAATTCTAGAGAGCTGAACGAAGTATTACTTTTGGTTTCCAAGTCTAATAAATGAATCACGCCCCACCATGACGCACGTCCACGAACAAACCGCTCACGAAAGCTTGTCAATACCGTGATTTTATAAAAAGCAGTCAGATTGTTTTTCTGGCGTATATGTTGAACCAATAATCTCTATAATCACTGCCGAGCACATCTGGGGCTATTTCTGCTCTCACCATTTTGGCACCGATTTTAAGTATCTGATCGTAATCCTGTCAAGGGTTTTTATAATTGGAAGCAGTAGTTTTATCACAGACGTCACCAGCAAGCCAATCGTGACGGTCGGCTTATTTAAAGGCTTGTAATTCCTCTTTTATCTTTAGCCCTTTCACCTGGAAAACATCTAATTTCTGAAATATTAAGTGAAACTTAAAGGTGTGACCACTCAATCTCTTAATGCGTATATTCTGGCAGCAGTGTTAATGCAGTCTGAGAAGCAGAATACTCGTTTTTCGGCCATGCGGTCAACTTAATTTTGAGTCAGCGGTCATTGCACAAAACCGTGGCTTCAAGTTCAGTGAAACGTTCGAAACATCTCAAGATGTAGCCAGGAAACTCGATACTCAACCATAAATTAGTTCAATGCATTTTCTGTAATATAACTTGAGCACAAGAAACACGAGGCTTGCACACGAGGTGAAATTTTACCCGTCGCATTAGAAGAACTTAGATAGCCATGGCAACGAACGCTGACCAACGGAAGTGACGTCAAGAACGTAATTCTGCGGTGTCCGAAACAAGGCAATTCACGAAGCGATGCAAAGGAATGGAAGTTTTATAGGTCTTCGTTAAAACTTTTAATCCCTTTAACCATTTTATCATTCAGTTTCTAAATGTCCCAACCTTCCACAGACAAAATGTATTATAGGTGCCTTTCTTTCTCGTATTGAAATACACATAATTGACCATGTATTGAAAGGAAAACTTAAAAAAGATATAACCAATCTTGGACATTACGACGTAGAACACCCGAAGCTGCAAATCAAACTTCTCCGTGCATTGATTTATACGAACTCTGCCTTTACAATATTTCTTCTTTATGCACTTAATTGTCTCCTGCTGTTCTGGAATGCGGATGGAGATGCAAAGTGTCAATCAAAACGGTCCGAACCTTTTCTTCAACCTCACAAAATGAACCCAGATTTTGAGTCAGTACCTTGGTTTAAAAATCTTCTGGTGAAAATTTAATGTTAAAGAATACCAGATGAATTTTTAAGTGTCCGAAAAGCATTTTCTGAGAATACCGACATTATCTCATGCTTATGTAGCGTAGGGAATACCCGATGGCGGAATCGGACACTTTGAGGAGCATGCATACATGGAATCAATATGTAGATAGGAGTCGAACGATTTAGTCATATGTGATGTTTGTGGGGTTTCGAACTCTTTCAGCTGTGTTGTTGATACATCAAATTTATGTGGTCCGAAAGCACTAGCGAAGTGCAAACCGACAAAAAAAAAAATGGACTCAAGGGGAGCATTACCTTCGTTGACGAGTTACACTGACTGTCATCGCTTGTGTCAGTGGATATGGCTTAGAATCGTAAGAACGAAAAATAAAGAAGCTGACAAAAAAATACCAATATTTTGCCCTATTGAAATAAAAAAAGTTATATACTGTAGCTTGTGACGTGGCCATGCATCTCCATTAGTTCGCAATGTGAACGTCTGGTACAAAGGAAAATGACTTGGTTTCAAGTAATGATAAAGTTTCTCTCAATCGCGTTAGGGCCACTAGGTTAAATAGCGCCAAATCATTTGTTCTTTAAAATCAGCTATCGAATGGTGGCTGTTGTAAAGAACATTTTTATCTTCAGACAATTAAAAAATTAAAAGAAAAGCTTTATATTTCATATTCACTACATTTTCGATTTAATTTGCAGATATTCTATTTTTATACAGACCGAGGGAAAATTATATTCATGAGCAACCTCCAGTTATATTATTTTTGTCGGTGGCGTTTCATTGAGAGAACTCTCCGTGTCAATTGGTGTTTCGGGCATTCGACCGACCAAGTCAGCAGGGCACAGACTAAGCTTTCATCACGACGTAAACTTACTGAATATCGGACCACAGCAGTGCTAACTTTACAACATGTAGAGAGACGTTTTCAACCTGCGCTCAATTTGCGTTTTGTTGTGGCCATTTGTGCAATTGTGCCACAGTCAAAGGTTGACTTTGGTCGATCGATCTCAAATTTGCATGTAATTTTAAAAGTCGACGCGCGCGTTTTTCACCATTTGGCCATCGCAACTGAAGTCTGTTCGCAAATTCTGAATTTGCAAACTTGGGAGTCTGACGTTTGGCCAGCGGGCTTTAGTTTCAGCGCAAGCTCCTGCGCTCACGTGGAAACAAAGAAAGTCATCGAAAGTGAAATATAGCTTCAACAAGACGCTCATCTGCATCTTCTCTTGCAACTTAAGTTCGAAATCACAAATCAGTGTTATTCAATCCAAACGGTTTGTATTCGTATTAAACAATTGCTATCGAACCGGACTCTACATTACCCTGTGAGTCAGCATCTTACTCGCAGGTACAATTCATATGCAGACCAGAATATATCAAGTGTCCCATATGCTCTACTGCCATATTCAGCAAAAACTAAAAGAAAGAAAATTCAAGAACGAGAGCTATTATTTAAAAATCTGCTTGTCTAAGTGTGCTCAAAGCCTCATTTGGACCAGGTTCTGCTGAGATTTAACCACACAAGATGTCGGTTTTAAAACACCTGATTGCAGAGGCTTGGCAGTCTAGTCGCCAGTCGAGAAATATAACAATCCCCTTCTATTAACACGTTTCTCGCACTATTTTAATTTATATATTCTAAACCCTGCCAGATAATCTTGGCAACGGCGTGGTACACCAGCGTGGATCAGAATTATGTTAGGATTTCACCTTTCGCGCGCCGATTCGCCGTATAAAATTTCATGGATCACGTAAACGTTTTGACCTCACTTAAAAGTGATTGAAGCTTAAAGTCTCATTTATTGCTATCTTTCCACGATCTTAAATCATAATATTTTGCACCTGTGACTGAAGCTTCACAGCTCGTTCAACATTAATATCTTATGGGCAGAAAGTCTTCCAACTGAAACTGCTTTCTTTCCACGATCTTAAATCATTGTAATTTGCACCTGTTCAGATGCACGTCGATTAAGAAAAGCAAAGCAACGAGCAGCAGACAGAGGCATTGACGATGAAACGAGTCACATCTCTTCGACAAGCCAGTGCCTACTGTAAGTTGTTTACAGAAGTGACTGAACCTACTGGTGATGCCTTTCACTTTTCTTAAATCTGGGAAGAAATGCAAGTCACACCGTCTTCCAATATAAAGCATGAAGTAGGACGAGACATACAGTAAACTAAATAACACTGTTCTAATATAGGCTGTAACTACACTGATTCAGTTGTTGTTAACTAAATGGGAGTGCATTCTTGGAAGCGTTGCACGAGTTTTGGCATTTTGGTTTCATTTGCCTATAATTATAATAATACACGACTCAGAACTAACGTTACTACAATTACTGACACTCGCTAAATGAAGTAGTAATACACTTACCTCAGGCCAAAACGAGAAGAATGTCGGCATCTGAACAGAACACATCCCAGTAATTATAAAGTGTTCAGTGTTTGACAGCGTCACGTGTGCTACAGTCCCAAGTCAGAAACTGAAAGTTAAGCAGATTTTAAACATTTATCTCATTTGAACTCATATCTTGTTACAGAGACTCTCGCTGCTCTGGATCAAAGTAAAAGTGAAGTAGTTGCGTTCTTCATTTTGCTTTTGTCTTCATTTTCCAATGATGAGACAGTGCGAAAATAGAAAAAAAGGGAACTTCCTGGGTGGGTCAATGACGCGCTTATTCAATAAGACACGTTAATTCAAGAAAGTGAAAGTGCGCTGGAAGTGGTATGGCCTTCCTGTTTACTAATTAAATGTGCAAATCCAAAACGACAGCCTTTTTTTATGATAATTCGCTGCAAAGCACTAATATTTTGCTGAAACGCTGTAAGTTACTGTTAACCAACTCAAAACCTTGACTATATACAGCTATGTATCTGCGTTCGAATCTCACTAGTGTGCACGCACTGTCAAAACTTGACGGGGTTTAAGGAACACGATAAGTCTGCATCGCACGACAACTACCACAAAAACGACAAACTGCGGATCAGGTCCGGAACAAGACCGCAGATCGAAAGTATTGGTTATCTCGTATCTGGGCTCAATACTTTATTTGGTTTCTAATTTCTGACATGCAATAATCATACCTTTCCCTCAGAACACTATCAACCTAGTCGATCGAGACCGACTTTCTTCTCCCTGAGTTCAGCAAGTTAGCAGTTGATCTCGGCTTCTACAGAAATCGAGTCATTTCTTGTAATAATTTTTAGCCAGATTCAGTAACTACAAAATCTAGGTCAGGCTGGATTTTTAGCACGGGTGTTTAATTTAGTGGCAAGAATGTATTTCCGGTCTTGGTAGAAAACAATCTATCCATCTGACTAGTTTGAGACGTTTTTAAACAGCTTCTAAAATACTATCGAAGGTACAAATGTAATATTTTCGCCCACGTACTTAGTGAAGAAAAATAAGTAGCTTCAATTTTGTGCCAAGACAATTTCTTGATTGTTGGAAGTTATTCTAATCAGTTGCGCTTGAGAAACTTTTTACCATAAATGTACCGAATGTCGTCTAGATATTTCTATTTTAGTTTTTCCGGTTTCACTACACATTCCGAAACTTTAAATGTTGCCAGCCATGTCATATTGTCCAATGACAATTCTATAGCTGTTTTCGTTTACAGTAAGAGTATAGGTGCATTTAAATGTTCACACGGATATTAGATATAAATGAAAAAGACAAAAGACCCCATATAGAGTCTCTGAATGACTAAGTGCAGTTGCTCGTGTCTAAACGTTTGTTTCACTTCATAATGTAACCAATAAGAGTGGAAGTTGTTTTTTTAATTAGGCTCACAAAAATAACTGTTGACGTCATCTTATAACAATATAACAAATGTTTATGTATCTTGTGTGGTCGTTCAGGCCTGACACTAGTCGTAGTAGTGATATATGTAGTCAGTAGTTACTTTTAGCAGGTGTCACAGTGTAGTAGTGGTATATAGGTGGTAGTTATATAATACAGCAGCAGTGATCGATAGTACATACATTACAAAAAAGTCGGATTTACAGTGTAGCTGAAGAAGCAAACGTTTCATATTATTATCCAACTCTCCCTTAGTAACGTGCGAACATCGCTTAGTAACATGGAAATATACAACCGTATTTACACGTTGCTAAGAAAACAAAACTAATCGCGGTGGAATTTGTATTTTCTATAAAGGGTGTTGGATAATGTATATCTTATTAGACACAGCAAGCGTGCAGTACGGCTGTATACGAATCGTGCAGTACGGCTGTATACGAATCGTGCAGTATTTTTGCGAGCACAAAAAATACAATCGTCTATTAAGATATACATATCGATCGACTTTCTACTGCAGCATAAGCAGTATTTATTATATAGACACGAGTGTTTTACTGGAAAATATACCGTGCGTAAAATCCATACGAAACTACATTCGGGACCCGAGTGGCGTATTTTCCATATCCTCACTAGTGAGGATATCGTTGGCATCATTTCCCGCTTTTGCACGGTTGTTTGTGCAATTTCTCGTAAAACACTCGTGTCTAATATAATAAAAAGAAAATTACACGGCGGCTTGAAGATATGGATTTTATTTTCTCATGGTTAAAACAATATTTTACTCACTCGCGAAGCGCTCGTTCGTAAAATATTGTTTTTACCACTCGAAAATAAAATTCATATCTTCGCGCCGTTGTGTAATATCTTCTATGTATACTTATGCTGCATTAGAAAGTCGATCAATATGTATAGTAGCAGTACCGTCTAGATCACAAACAATCAGTCTTGTAAACGGCTCTAGACTACTTTCCACTTGATGATCACATTGCTAATACTCGTGGCAGAGAGTAACATATCCGGTTAATTACACGAAGAGCTGACAAGACGTCATAAGTACTAAAGGTTGTTGGCATTTGTCCACAGAAATGCCTTAAATACACGCGTATATCCGCATTGAATTGAAATACACAGGCAGTTTGCTCCTCATCGCATCTCAATTGATAAAAAAAACTGAACGGCAAACTTTTATTCGCCGTTACACTAAATTGTTCTGTTAGGGCAGAATTTTTCTAAACTTTCTTGCTTTACAAAAATATGTTGCTTGGGAAATGTGTTTGGGCTTGATATCAGGTGACGGGAAAACTGTTTTGTATGATCACAGTGATTCACATGACAGGAAGACGGCGGAACTTCTTGATAATTAACTTGGTGGCTTTATTTAGCCGCATACTTCAGGATTTTTAACTCTGGCGTACTCGACAAGGTGACTAGAACTATACTAACAGGCTGTGCAGTTCGAATACAGGTGTCTTTTAACCTCGGGGGGTGGGGGTTTGGGACTGTACAATCGAATGCTTTACTTTACAAACTGTAAGTCTAAAATGAGCTACAGTTTCCGAACCATGATTTGACTGTGTGCTTTTTTTAGTTCTATATCAGTGAATATTCACTGAGTTGTATATGAGGTAGTATTTTCCCGTATGAAATGAAAAAAAAAAAAAAAGGAAAAAAAAAGAAAAAGAAAAAGCTAACCTAGTTAGTCGCGAAAGGTTTTCACCCATTAATCGGTCATATCGGAAATAGTTCGCGATGAAGTAATCGCAAACTGTCTCTGAATTATTTGACGAGTATAGCCTTAAAAGGTAGAATCAGCTCTATCTTTACATATAATTTTATTTTGCAACAGCATCAGTAACGCAGAGCAACATAACGTCTCGTAACGTAAAGTTAAATATCTCGTTAAATCCATTCATCTGTCTTATTGCAACAGTTTGCGACTTATTACTTGCATATAGTGGAAACACGACTTCAGAAACAAGGAAACTTTTGAATAGCTTGAGTTATAAACGTGCTTATAAATACAAAATATATAGTTACAAATGTAATATAAAAATTGTATCAATTACTGCATGTATGGTACCCTTGAATTATTAGAAACATAAATCAGATAACTGTACTACATGGGCTCTCCTCGATAAGCCCATTAGGGTTTCCCGAGAGTTCCTACTCCGAATTATCGATATTGTAACACAAGAAAGAGGTGTATTAAGGCAAATCAACTATTAGCAATGACGTTAGTTATGAACAGCCAATATTGTCAAAACCTATCGATAAACGATCGATCGACCGATTAAAATATGGTCGCTGACTCTCCTTAAAAATGTGGTCAGTTGTAAGATATTGCCGGAGCGTTAGTGCTATTGTATTATCATTATTATAACAGTTAAATAAGTAACTATTATCACAACTTACCATTTAGGAGACATTTAGACAAAGGCTGGACGCATCACTGCTAGCTAGGTAACCGTAAAAGGAGACATTGGAAGTTTACACTGTATATATGCGCGCTATTGTTTTGCTAGAGCCGTTAAGTCGTGGGTTTTCAACTGCAGCCCTATTTTGTATAAAAACAGTGCAAGCGGTGCCACTTTCCACTGAGACAAGCCAAGACACATTCCGTGACCGATTTACGTCACTTTTTCTTAACTGGTCTATAAAATTAAGGGGGAGAAAATTGAAGCTGCTACATTGATGAAGCCGGTAGATTAGCACATAAAAATACACTCACAACAAACAAATGCTTAGTGTCGGGTGGCGCAGGTGAATAAAACTTAAGTTTGAAATGATATGAATGGGAAATTGACATTCTTTGGTAATTGTGCGGGTCACCCTTCAATAACTTTATCATGACTGTACGTGCGTGTCAAATACACCAGTTTAACTTCCACAAGAACAAATGGAAACCGCTCCTAACATTTTTCTGCATCTACGAATACGACAACTGAAAAGGAATAGCTACTGCACAAAGCAAGCACCGCCGGGTCTAGGTTCTTTCCGTTTAACTCGGGACTTACAATGTCTGAAACATAATCTCAGGCATGACATTGCAGTGAACCCGCAGAAGCAAGCTGCGGTAATTTCGACAGAATAGTGAGCGAAAAACAACTCAATAAAACGTACTCACATGACTCAGTGAACAGTGCCGATTTCGCAACTCAATGGTGCCCCTTCTTCGCCAGCCCTGAAACTTAGCTTTGCTTCGTTTGATTCAGAGACCGCACGAATCAGGTCTTACGTTATGCAGAGACAATGATTAAATCACTCTAATTCGCTTGTGTTACGCACGCCTTTCAGCTTACAGAAAGAGACGTGTTGCTTTGGAAGTGACAGATTAATCTGGGCAAATGAAATGCGGTTTTTTAAATAGTTTAGGTCAAAGGTTAGCCTGTCATATAAACAATGTCTCACGGATCGAATTCTCAGCATTTTCTCTTGTTTACTTGCGGAGGTTCAGTCAGACGATGGCATGCATTGTCTTCGACATGGCCTGTGCTCCAAAATGGATTTGATCAATTTTCATGCTGTAAGTTGTTTTGCAGCTAGAAAGTGCTTGTTTCCATTATTGATACATCTGGGTCACGAAATCATCAAGAAACACATCACTTAATTTTTTGTACCGACTCACGCCAGCAACCTTCGCACATTTTTTTTAGATAAAACAGTTTTGATTCTCTTCACTGCCCATCTGCGCTTCCTGTACGTTTGTGAGCCATTGCAATAAAATAAAATAAATTAAGTGAAGGTGAGCTTATACAAATGAGCACATGAAACTAAACAATTGCTCCAGCCCTGTTTGTGTACATAGATTTTCTCCCCGTTATTGATACCTACTTTCTTACGGTTGAAGTTTAAAAAAATATCATTTCTATACTTTCAGAGAAACGCTGAACGAACAATAGCTCATGAGGCACAATAATTTCAACTTATGCTTGGTTTTATGAGGCTGAGTTTGATACAATCAACAAGTGTTATCATAAAACTCTAACGTGCAAAATACATCAGTTGAATTAATTCGGATAATGCCAACCATGACAAAAAGTTCATTTTTCCAAAACAGCTTCACCTAGAAGTTGTGTATCGGGCGAGGAACGAGATTATTTAATCTTCCTGAATGAATCAATCAAAGATGAAGCAAGTATAATATCTTGTTATCAAAAATTAAAAATATCTTCTCAAATCAAACAATACTTGGTATGAACATATACTGGACAAAATATTGGGCTGACCGACTAGATCCCTGTTTACAGATATAATAAGACAAGGGTACAATGGTACCCTTGTGTTAAAAATGCAATGGTAAAAAATGTAAAAAATGCAATGGTACATATGTATAGTGATGTGATGCATTAAGTGCTAAGTGATGCATGTATTAGACTCCTTAGTGCTGCCTTAGTTTTTACTATATCATTAGTATTTCTGATACGTATAATATACATGTATAGGTTATATCAATAGGGTTTCTTGAGAGTTGCTCTTTAACCATCAGTTACACAAATTGTAAAAAGTGGGGCAAATATATTACTATTATTACTAGAGCAAGAGGCATTACTTCAGTGGTATATTTTGAATGCTCTTCTGTGATTGTAAAATAAGGCAATTCTCATGTCAAGAGTAAATATACTGGCAAATGGTTTGAACCCAGGAGTGTGAACAGTAAATATACTGCAATACGAAAACAAATTGGTGACCTACATATGGCAGGGGCCTAAACTGTCAAACAGACAAATGGTTACTCTTTGATTACAGACTTATCTGTAAAATTGTCGCATTTTTAACTGAAAGATACAAGAAATAGCTGAAAATTTGACTAAAAATCCCAAGCCAGATCCTCATGAAAAAAAAAAAAAAAAAAAAAAAGAAAAAGAAATATGAACACCTCAGGATCAGCTGTCAATTCAAAGGATGCAATCATGATTTATGCACACTTACAAAGTAACAATAACATGGCAAATGGTTTGAATACTTAGCAATAATAACAACAAATAATAACAAGTAATACCATTTCCAAAAAAATCAACATCAAGACGAATCACTTTTGATTGAGACAGCCAAGAAACGATCTTACAGGTGATAGATATAATGGACTGAGTCCACATTACGCTCGGCATTTTATGATCGACGTACTACCTGACCATACTGCATGCAAGGTATGCGGACGCTGAGACACCGCGGGAGAAAGGAGTGCCAGTATAGTTAGACAACTGATAAGCATGCAATGACAACCACGGGGGAAGACTGAATTACCAATTTGGAAAATAACGAGATATAACAGCAAGGGATTGCTATCCAAAGAACGTGATGGCGAAGAAATAAGAAGACAAAATAAATAAACGAGTGCGAGTGTAAAGCGAACTTTGGCCATATAAAAAAAAAATTGTTTACTTATTAGGAGTCTTCACTTGAGCAATGGTGACAACAAGTTGAAAAGTATAAGAGTAAAAACGATCAAAATTCAAAGTACGTGCTAATTATTCTCTCAAGTAAAGACCTTGATAAATGCAACCGAGAAATGAGACGCATAGTCTTATATATATCTGACCTTGCTGAAAAATTATAAAAAAGGCTTAAATGTTCGCCGTTACTTTAAATACGCTTTTACCATTGATGCTGCGAACTTGCATGATACAGCGGTTGGATAAGAAACTATAGAAGCATATATAAAAGCACTGAATAACTGCGTCTATACATAAATTGAATGGTAAACATCAGCTCTTCCCTTTCCGCGAAATGTAATTAGCAGTCAGAGAATGACAAACGTCGTTGCTGAATTTGGTTAATATAGTTCATCCAGAGGTGCCTCTTTGTGAAGGCTTAGATTCAGAACTAGAAAGCATCGAGTACACACAACATGAACAGTCGCAGAACTTTCAGTACTACCACAGGCTCATTAACTGCCCGACTCATGACTGCATAAGAAGTGAAATAACTAAGAGGCGAACACCGTTATTGTTACTATAATAATTACACACTTACCATGAGTTAACGTCTATTCCGTCCAACGTTTTGATAATCAAGTTTATGTAACCCACGCACTCCAACTGAGATCAATCAACAGGTTGACTGAGCCATAATTTATGCATGGGAACGGAGAAACCATTCAATCAAACATCAAATCTATCTATTAACATTCCTTTTGTGATGCTACTGATAAACAACGGAAACCTACTTGGTATTTTATAAAAAGCCGGCACTGTTTCAGCTATTGGGGTTTCCCCTAGCAAATACGTTATGACCTAAATTACAATCACTTCCGCATTTGAAGAATTCGGTCCAATTGAAAGCACAACGTTGTGCTATACGATGAGTTACTCGAAAAACCTTGAGAAGGCCATCTCGTTGAACAATAATTACTCCTGTATATGGCTTACTGAGCATTGCATCCGGGCATTTTTTGTAGAAAACTGAGTATACACAACATGTGCCAGTTCTCTTGATAAAATTTGCTACCTCGCGGAACTGTGTGACAGATCGGACTATCGAAGACAAGTGGACAAGTGCATTCTTCCAAATGATTATTAAAATTCTTCGGGACATGTTTAAGATATTCGCATTATACTCAGCGTTATGACTTGAGAATCAGATAAAAATAGCATGCACATGAACAGAGTAACTAATCATCACATAATTATCACATGATTACTCTTATACGTTTCAGATTACGACACAGCGCTTGAAAGACGCTGAAACACGTGACTCTGATGATCCTACAATGCACTTGGGCGGTGAAGCTATTTTTATATTCTATTTCAGGAAGGAGGCCAATCGAAATTTTCATCGACATGGTATACTAACAATACAATGGAATAAAGGTCTCTATGAGGAAAAGCGTTGGTCGGTGTGAGCGTGGATACGACGTCTCGAATATATAAAAAAAGAATGATTCTATTCTCCTTAGTAGAAGAACAAACGGCTGAGGTCCCTAAAACGTTCGTTAATCTTGCTGTAAGATCGGACAAAAGCCTCCAGATTGTGTATTTTGACAATGAAGACTCGCAAAGATGAGATTATATTTCGCTTTATATCGCTCGTTCTATCCAGTGGAGAACAGATGCTTCGGTTGCACCGCGGTATCTTCGGCAGTGATACTACATGCAGGTTCATTTGTAATCTTTGGCTACGCAATGTGCGTTGTTGATGTTGTTGTTGTTGTTGTTGTTGTTGTTGCTGTTGTTGTTGTTGTTTTCATTTTCGCTTGTCTTCTTGAAATCTTAATCTTCCGCTAACTTGTGTCAGGGAATTACATGCAATGCCCCACGAAATGACATAAAATACATATTGTTCAAATTAAATCAAATAACATCGGTTTACATTACCAGCATACTGTAGCGGCGCAAGCCACAGCACGTAGAACAGAGCGAGCAAGCGCAGTCAGGAGCTGAAGAGTAGAGTTTTTATAAAGAAGGTTCACAGACAATCGTTACAATACACTTCATCAACACTGATCTGAATATGTGGTCTGTGGTTCGCTAAGATGACAAGAAACTTTATATGTTGAAATCTGAACATGCTATTACTTATATTCCATAATGACCTCGACCGGGTCTCCACCATGACAGATGTAACAAGAAACAAAAGTTTCTCAGTGACGATTTGAATTTCCAATTCATGTTTACTAGTGATTTGACCTGCTAGAAAATCCGGTACACTAAATATTTTTATTAGTCTATTTAAACTGAAGGGATAGTATCTAACCCTTTTCTATATTGTCTTAACTAAATCGATTAACAGACGAATTGAGTTATCATATCATACCATATCATACCAGGGTTGACATATCACTGAAGGTGACTCAGCAGGACCAATACCACGCTGGGTACTTGTTAATCATTTGACATTTTATCCACTCGGCACGCGCATTAATAAGAACATAATCAGCTATTAAAAGCACCCAAGGCAAAACCAATTAACACCGCTGCATTTTTTCTGTCTGAGCTTTAGATCTATTAGAGCTGTGTGGTCCTCGTTGTTAGTAGCATGATTTGACCTTCAACTCATGGGTGTGTCCTAAAACGAACGAAGAAAAAGTACATACCCATGATTTTCAATGAAACATCTCATCATACTCAAACTCGAGCTGTAACCTTGGCCACTTTTCGTGGTTTATTTTCTTTGGAACTACAGCACGAGCTGTCGATCACCCGCCTCACATTAAGTGATTAGGAACGTATTGGGTTTCCTCATTCATTGCATCATTATATTGTGACCTTTGGGTACGTCGAACTTTCCTGTTTCGGTTGCAAAGTATCTGAATGAGGCGTTTAAGCCATTACATCTTCAACCAAAGACAACTTTTTTTTTTTCTTTTGCCAAGAATATATTTAATTTTTGAAACGAGCGCTTGGTCTGGCTGCTCTCATACTGTCTGTAGCCGTATGCTTTTTCCATAGTAGGCGGTTTGACTGCAAACTCTTCCTTGTCGCGTAAAGTATCTTCAAAACATTCCAAAAACGCAGCACCATAGTATTAGCTTTCGGACAAGCAGAGACCTGCAGATATATTATACCCGTAATCTGTAACAGATCAACACGGAGGAATATAATCTGGAAACGACACTCCCACATGGTTCAACAGAGGCATCATGACTTGCACGGATAAATGTACAGCAACATCTTCATCTCCTTTTCGAAGCTTCGTTACAAACTTGATGTCGTTTAATTGGCTGTAAAATGCAGGGCAACGTTCATATGTCACAGTCACTTTGTTACAGAATAAGGAAATTATGGCTCGTGACGTAGTCATAAAACGCCAGTTTTAGGGAAAATGAAAAACGTTGTCCTGTGCAGTTGTTTGTGTGTAACAGTACGGAACATTTCTAAAATAGTCCACTCTGCGTTTCCTTCATACCCATGTCTTTACATAACATATCAAATAGAAATAATTGACGAAGAATTAACACAAGATACGCACTCGGTCGAGTTTTGGCGGCCTGTCCTCGCACTACGGAAGAGTATTGTCTCCACTTTATATATTTTTTGCCACTAAAAACTTAACTACGAAAATTTAGGCATGGTTTCAGCAACCAGTCAGCATTCTCAAACTACGCAATGTTTTTCAAGAGAATCAGCTAATTTAAATCGGTGATATGGCGCAACGAAAATGGACAAGGCTCACGAGAAAGGGCAATTGATTATTCGTTTGGTCAGGATTCGTACAGATCAGAGATTTTTTTGTGGCCACACCTACCTTAAATTATCAAATCATAAAAGAAAAGTGACTCAAAAGCCGCGTGTGTCTCAGTACTTCAAAAAAGGCACACAAAGTCAAAGTGCCTAATGGAATGGGTGTGTCTTTTTCTTTGTGCCTTTTGTGTTTGTAAATGGCAAAGATTTTAGGCCGAGTGTCAAAATGCCACACAACGACGCAACACCAATAAAATTACTTCACTCTGACAAAGCTTATGGAAAGCCAATTTTGGACTCGGTACGGTATTCAGCACACAAACATCGACCTTTCGCTTATACATTTAGTGTTTTACTATTACTCAGACAGACTTAACTTAGTTTTCACAGGGATTAGTCCACTGTACCAATAACTGATAACTTGCGTACAGCGAAGTCGGGCATTTCAGGAAAAAATTGTTCGTGGCATGGTTTAATCAGGGGGGCAGCGACAACGTTGTTGTCAAAAAAAAAAAAAAAAAAAAAAAAAGGTTCATTTTCTTATTTCACGAGCTGAGAAGCACTTTGCCAAGTCTTTCATTTGTGAATTATCCCTGTCTGGAGCGGATGATAAACACTTTCAATGGAGCTGATGACATTCCGTGCAAAGAGATGACTTTCGAAACTAGAAGCAGTTCCGATAAACCAGGAGTTAAAGCACTTAGATACACATGATCGAAGGCAGTGATTTACTCTCGCGATTCACAGGCTGAGTGTATCAGGACATGCACCAAACGTAAAAGAAGTCGGTTAAACGAAATTGCAAGCCACCGCCCCCAGAGCCCCTAGCTCCGCTGCAAGCTCCACTCAATTCGCGTTCCGTTAACAAAATGAAATGTATAATTGGAAACGAGATCGATGAACGATAACTAAACCATCTCATTAAAAATACTGCCCTTACAGTAAATCGCAAATAAACATCTAAAACTAAACTAAAGCAATCGCTGGATCTCTCGTGTCCGCTGCCTTGGAACTAGAAATCTCGCGTGGAAAAAATGAGTAAAAAGATCACTTTGGAAAAATCCATAGCTGTTAGGCAATGTATATAATGAAAAACAAGGCTAAGATATTGCACGTTTCCTAGTGGAGTAGCGGAAATCAACGAGTCAATTTAACTACGCGGAAGGTAAACCTGGGAAGTCCCATTACACTGTTAATTCAAAGCTAGCTGAACACTCCGTGGGGATAACTTCATTCATGTGTTCATTCATTCAAACTACATCACAAAAGCACGAGACGCTAGCGCGAAAAAGCTGAATATACAGAAGACTAGTTTTGATTTGCAACAACGATTTTGTCACTGGTCTACTCACCACTCGTTGTCTTCTTGACCGTGTTTAGTTAGCCACTTTTTCTCCAAATGCAACCCCAGCCCAGGTAGAGTCCCGGTTTTGAGCATGAAGTGATTATTGGTAACCTGAGCGCAATGTTATAGTTTGAATGACGAAATTAGAGATCATTGGCCGATCAGCCCGATGGGGTAATTCGATCTTATGACATCATCCTAGATTCCATAGGGGAATCTGCCCAGGCATATTGCTGCATGAATGCTATAACGACATGTACAATTATTAAGAAACCATCTGGCATTTAGCCAACAATAATGAATCTATTTTGATTGAGTTGATATCGGCTCTCTCCTTTGCAGGAGAGCTCCCGTGTTAAGTTAATTTCCAGTGATAACAAATCCTCTGCTTTCACTAAGCATTCGACCCGCAAATATAATCTGTCATCGCGAATATAATTAGTTAATTCACAGACGAATAATTATCCGATTTGGTATACAGTCTGATGGGTAACTCCCTTCTACGTTTAAAAGGTCATTGCTGTGAGCTTGTGTATCCGGCAAATTTTGTACGACGGTCGCCTCTTGCAACTTTGTTATCACGGTTCATTTGGATGTCCCCCTACCATTTTGGTAAATAAGGTTTTAAACATGCGAAAACTGAAAGTTTACCGATCAAAATAGCAGATATTAGATATTAGTGCGGTAAACCACCATTTGAACGTCCGCAGAACGTGCGAGCTGGGACCAAATACACACATTAGTGTGTAGAATGATCCAGTGACAGTGCAACTGTCAATCAACCAATTCATCAAATGAATACGAGTGAATGCCGAATCTTGTAGTGTGCATGAATTTCGGAAGGACTCTGAAACTGTGTCAGTGAACTTGTTTGGTATTGCATTTTTCTAGTGCGCAGAAGGCAAGATAATGTTACTTCTAGTAGTTGGCTGTGTGCAGTGAGAGATAACACTAGTTATACACCTCATTATCATCAAATACCGTAGTATACTTCCGGGTTATTGAACTTGGCCAAAAAGAAAGCAACATTTTGGGCCAAAATATCTTTTTCATCTGAAAACTTTATTTTACTGTATTTACATCTCGCAGCCTCAGGGTAAAGAGAAAGCTTTGTTACTGACTGGACTTCCGGTGGTTATATGATACGGAAGTGAAACAAGCACTTGTGTCAGTCACGACATGGTCACTTTCGAATGCCAGAGTAGTCGTGCTCTGTTTAACAGCGTCAACAAAATGCGGTGCTATATAGCACGAAATGTACCGGCTAAATGATAGACAAACACCCCCTCAATTGCTAGTATACCGCTACTTACACGATGACTGAAACGCCTTTCATATCTATTTATAGGACCTCAACCTCGTTTCAGCTGGTCATGAGTGCAAGCTATTTCAAACACGCTGAACGTTCGAGAGGACTTAAGGGTCAGAACAGCTCGTCTTCGGGATTGTGGAAAACTAACACCTACCACATTTTCTCGTTATTTCTGGTCTAATACCGAAGATGGGACCCTTTAAAGACACTCTTTGTCATAGGAAATGGTAAGTACCAGTCTGGATGTTTTTACCGGTCCTATTGCCCGTAAGCTTGTGACTTATTTGAGTGGCCGTTTTGAAAAGGCACTCGCGGGCAGTTACGTAGTAGAGTTGCAATGAATGGACTGTGTTTTACATAATTAGAAAAAAACTGACACACTAAAATGTCATCTTCCTCTTAATATTTGTGGCTGTGTTGAAATGCTGGTATGGAATATATTACTTCAAATTTGCACATGATTCAGTTATGCTGTAATCTATGGAGGGTGATCCCCGCCAAAATTAAACATGTCATTATTCAATGCTAAAGTTTCATGTTGCATTCCATCAGTCACATAATTACATCCTGGCTTTTTAAGGTATCAGTAGACGTTCGATGGCTGAATTTTTGTAAAATCAGGTTTTTGGTTATTAAAATATATTGACATATTCCCTGCCCAACTGGTCCTGTATTATTTAAGTTCCCATTTTACTTTACGCGAAAGTTACACGAAAGCGAATTTCGGTCAAAAACACCACCCACCTGTCATCACTGTAACGAAAATAGCACGTGACCCAAGAGCCATTGTTTTGACAGCGTCTTGTTATGGCAGCGCGTTGTGTCGACACAGAAGCGATCTGAGCGTTTGTTGTGTGGTATTTCTTTACTTGTTTCGATGGACAAACCGTTACTGAAACTCAAAAAAGATTGCCCGTTTTCTAGCGATCGGGACGATCGAAGCGATTGCCATAGCAAGGATCGCCCAGATTCTATCTCAGACGATCCGAGCGATCGGCGCGATCAAACATTTTTTAATGGAAACTATCCCGGACGATCGGGACGATCCTAATGTTACGGATTCTTGCCGAGAACGTCACGCTTCTTGTCATGAATGTACTCAAAATGGCGGCGGACAACAGCGAGTTCTCTCTTGAATTATTCATGGCAGAAGTCCAGAAATGTATCTCAATGACAGAATCTAAAATCGTTCAAACTGGAACAAGCAAAAACAGGTCTGTTGGCTCACCTGTAGAAATATTCCCTGTCATAACACGAAGCTCTTGCACAAGAGTGTGGTAGGCACCGAGCTGCTCCCCGAGCTGGAAAATCTGTCTCACCCAGAATCTATGCCTTCTTGGCTCAGCACGTCGCCGCCGAAGAGCCGCAAGAATGATAAATAAATACGCTTCGAGTACCAAGCGTCTGTTGATCGCTGGCATTTACAATTTGGCGCCAAAGACCGCGAAGTACCGTAGGTGCCAGCGAACGATCGCGGCCGTTGGTACTTTTTCCCAGTCGTCTTAGCACTACAGAGATCTATTTAAAACTAGATTACCCTTGACGGGTTCAACTAGGGATCCAATTCTTAAAACGTCCTGCCAGACTTCGAGTTTCGTCCACATTGGAGGGTCTGGGTACGAGATTGCTCAGATTTTCTCTTACTTTGGCGCAAAAAATTTATCCCAATCAGGCAGTATAACATATATGGGCGACCTACAGCGGCCACGCTGCTTTGATTAGAGTATAATATGATTTTGTTTCTATTATTTCGTCTGGAATGCTATTCCATATTCTTGGTCCTTTGCACTTTAGTGAATAGTGACCATAATTTGTTCGAGCGAATTGCTCATGGATTTGTTTGGCCTGTCTCGTATTGTATGTGTGCAATTGTGCGTTAATGGTATAAAATCTATTAAAGCTATCAGGTAATTCACTATGTATTGATTAAAACATGAAAAGAATAATTTGTAGATTATTTATCTGATTAATATTGAGTATATTTAACTCTTGAAATAATGGTTTCGTTGGTGCAATGTAAGAAGAAAAAGTAATTCCACGTAAAGCCTTTTTCTGCATTTTTGTAACCTATCTAATCTTGACGGATAGTTATTGCCCCATATGATATTCCCATAATATAGATATGAGTAAACTATGGCATAATACAAACTAATCAAAAGATTCCTATTAATAAACGAGCGCACTTTGCATAAGAGGCCTGTAACTTTTGCCAATTTATTTGTTACATAGTTTATGTTTTTTCCAGGTTAAATGTTCATCAAATATCACTCCCAAAACCTTAGTTTCTTTCGTCTTTTTTATTTCATTTTCATCTATCTTTAATTGAAACTCTTTACTACAGAATTTCTTATGCGATTTAAAGAGGATATAATTTGTCTTTTTGAAGTTTAAAGTCAGTTGATTGTCTGTTAGCCACTGATGTACCTTCTTTAATTCGTTATTTATTTGTGATTCGAGTTCATTAATGTTTTTCCCTGACAGAAATATATTAGTATCATCTGCAAACAAAATAAAAGAAATTATAGTTGCGCTAGTGTAAATATCATTTATATACAAAAGAAATCGCAATGGCCCCAGAATTGACCCCTGAGGTACTCCACATTTCATTATTTTCTCATGTGACTTTGTTGCACAATATTTGACAACTTGCTTTATTTCGTTTAAATAGTTTTCAAACCACTTTCTGCAGGTGCCTCTTATACCATAAAATTCCAACTTTTTAAATAAAACTTTATGATTTACAGTATCAAATGCTTTTGATAAATCTAAGAATACTCCGATTGTAAATTCATTATTTTCTATTGCTGTTTTGATTTGCTCAGTAAGATTAATTATTGCAAGTGTGGTTGATCTTTTAGTCCTAAAACCAAATTGATTTTCATACAGAATTTTATTCTTTTCAATATATTGCATTAGTCTTTTATACATAAGCTTTTCTAAAAGTTTAGAAAAACACGTCAGGACAGATAATGGTCTGTAATTGTGAACTTCTTTTTATCATCTGCCTTATATACAGGAGTCACAAGCGAAGTTTTAAGTTCATTTGGAATAATACCAGTGGTAAAAGTCAGATTACATATGTGACACAAAGGTTGACTAATGTAATTACCTGCTATTTTTATTACCTCTGGCTTTATGTTTTCTATAGAGCGGTTTTCGGATGGCTGTAATCGTGTGACTGCTTTGGTTTTGCGTTTGCTTCGCTTTCGGATTGGTCCACACGAGTTTGTCAGCATGCTCAGCCAATCAAGAACAAAACCAAAACCAAAACCAAAACCAAAACCAAACACTTCTCACGCAAGCGATGGCGTGTACTGGCACTGCTGATTGGAAAGTAAAACCAAACGCAAGACCAAACACAAATTACTTTGGCTTCCAATTGGCTGAACTGTTTTCTCTCAGTCTCTGTGATTGGCCTGTGTGATTACTTTGGTTTTGGTTTTCGACAGTCATCCGAAAACGGTTCTATGACATGCTATCTTTCTTTTATTCGACTGCGTTATGACTGCATCGCGCGATGCTTATGTCACATGCTTTCTGTCACTCAGTTCACCAGTTTTAGACAAAATTGCGAAATACGTTTCACAGCGTATGAATAAGAATGTCGGACAACGAGCAGCGATTAGTAAGAACTCATCTTCGAAATGCGATTTCAGGGATTGTAAGCATGGCAACTAAATTCGGGAAACCTAGATTCAGACAATGTGGATGGTTTGCAGTTTAGAAGAGGGGGGTGACAGGCCTACATAACTCCAGTCGTGAATATATTTTTGGCGCCATTTTTTTTTTTCCTCTGACGAGCATGTCTTTAAGAGATTTGCCTCTCTTATCCCCGAGCGAAGCGAAGCGAAGTGAGGGTAATAATCACGGCGCTAATGCAGCAAATTCGCTTTGTGTGGAGACTCCAAGCGAGTCGCCATCTCGAAATCTAATGTTCGTCAGTCAGTCTGTCATAGGGCGACATCTAAAGCAATGACGTAATAATAATTATCGATTAGCGTCAAAGCGAGGTCAAACAAAGGTTTGAACGAAGCAACAACTGTACGTAACTGCGTTCACGAAGATGAATTTGAAAACTGGAAAAATTGACACAGCACGGTCTCGCGAAGCTCGTCTGCAAAAGAGAAGGGAACTAGCCGGGCAAAGCGAAATCGTGAAACAATCGAACAGCGCCAAATAAATACGTCTAGAGAAAAGACGACAAACATTTGATAACCGACAGCATCATGAACGGAAGCGTGCCGAAGAAGATCAAGCAAATCGGGAGCTTCAGACGCCGTCTTGTGTTAAACTCAGATCCTTATTCAGAAAGGACAAGCAACAAAGGTTAGTCAGTGGAAAGCGAACAATCACCGTGACAAATATATTCTACCCGTATCTTGTAACTCGATCACTTCAAGAATGTATTAAAATCTGTATGCTGATCATTTTCCCTCGAAGTATTCTTTTAATACGCTTCTGTCGCCAGTTTTGGTTACTGTATTGGCTCAGAGCAATCGGAACTTGGAGTCTTGAATGATTTAGTCAGATGTCTTATTATTTCTTTCAAGACTAAAACTGTAACAAATACTGTAATTTGACATGCGGTGATTGCAGCGAGAATCGTTCACAAGCTCTTAGAAGTATGACTAGGTCTGAAGCCCGTGCATAATTTGAAGTAAACCGTTCAAGTTTTGCTTTGATTCTGGGAGAAATCATTTTGTTTTGAGCGCGTTCACGTACAAAACAATTCGAGCTCATTAAACATGCATGCCTGAGAGTCTTGTGCATGCAACCCAGAGTAAAAACAATTTGCACAGGAAGCCTATTTAATTGTACTGCCTATGAATTCAAAATTGGAGAATCAGTGTTTGTTTTTTTCCCGTACTACGACGGCCGACCAACTTCAAAATTTGAGTATTAGATTTTGAGAACGTGCTTGGCAGACTGTATAAATTAATGTGTCGTGCCGACCGACCGTGGGAAATACGTACTTCGTCACGCAATCGATTCTTTTTTTCAACGCAAAAGTATAACACACACCATTCTTTTTCTCCTTCCTTTGCGTGTAGCATTTGACTTCGAAGAAAAGATTGAGTCAACATTTCGGTAAAACAAAGGCTACTCTTCTTGGGAGTACCAAAGTAAAAGTCCCATCAATATCAGAGCGAGGGGTATCTGCAATTATCGTATTTCTAGTAAGATATTATGGGAGGTTCCGTGAATATCATTTTAAATAAAGGTTGGTTTTGTATTAGATGCCAGTGTTTCATTAAAATTTCTTTTAAGTTGTACACTGACGGCTGGTATTGTGTTACAAACGGCAAGATCCTGTTGTTCGCTCTTGACTTGGGTTGAAGTGCCGACTGCCTTTCTGTAAATTCCACATCAGAGATTGTTCTCTCCACTAGGTGGTTGGGGTATCTCTTGATTCAAGGCGTGTTTTAAAATTTGCGACATTCTCTTCAAAAGTTGCTTTTGAAGAGTTTGTTCTTAGGAGTCTTGGGGTTTGTCCTCTTTTTTTTTTTTTTTGTAACGCCTGGTGGGTGGTAAGAGGAAAAATGTGTGTATTGAAAGGTTTCAGTCGCCGGCTTAAAATGGGTGCGAACATCAAAGATAGGTTGATTGAGAAAGCGTTCACCTTTGTAAACGGTGGTGTCCAGAAATGTGGTTTGTTTATTTGAGATTTCAGCCGTGAATTTGGATAGTAGGGTGAAAATGATTAGCACCCTCAATGAACTGTTCGATTTCCTGCATGTTATTATTCCACAGAGAGAATATATCGTCGATGTAGCGTTTCCATGCAAGTGGTTTTATGCTACTTTTGCTTAGAATTTGTGTTTCTATGGAAGCCATGTAAATGTTGGCGAAGGCTACTGCCATTTTTGTGCCCATAGCGGTTCCATGTGTCTGTAGGTAATTCTTTCCAGTGAACTGAATGAATTTTCCTTTAGAATTAAGCTGAGCATCTCTCTGAGAAAATGTGACTGGATAAGAGGGTTATTGCTGTAAAATTCCTCGTATGCATTGCACACTGTGTTTATTCCCTCTTCCTGCGGTATGTTTGCGTACAGGCTCGTATAAACGTTCATTGATACAATAGTTGTTTGTTCTGGGACTTTTGTCCTCTCTATGAAGTTGATGAAGTCTGTAGTATCTTTTTGATACGACTTCTGTGTTTTGGCTATTGGCTGAAGTAGTCTGTCGACAAAAGACGACAGTTTTTCTGGAGGGCCTTCGCAGCCGGAAATGATCGGTCTTCCGACCGGATTTGGCTTGTGGATTTTTGTAAGGGTATAAAATTGCGTTATTCGTGGAGGGTTTGGTGTTTGCCTCGCGTTGCAACCTGTCGCCTAGAATTTGAGGACGAAGGAGCGGCGGGATACGGCTGGATTTGCATTACGCCACCGGGGACGGTTAGCCCCTTGATTCTGATCAGGAGGGTCTCTGTTGGGAGTTCCAGACCCCGACGGAGACGGATGAATTTCAGAGCAAACTTGTTGCTTCCAACAGATTGACTGCTCTTGAAAATGAATTGCCAGTAGAGTGCCCTTCCATGCTTTCCATGTTGATAAACCGTTTACGACAACACTTCACCACAGGCGGCCCAAGCTAGCTTGGGGGGGGGGGGGGGGGGGGCGTGGTTGCGTGAAGGGCCAAGATTATAAGGAAATGTATGGGGATTTTGACGATGGCGATAAATCATAGGATTTGCTAATAAAACACGAAATAAACGCACTCTACCTGTTAGTTGTTGTCTCCTATGTCCCTTGTGTAAATTTAGAGCCGCTACGGCCAGTATTAGTGGTCGAAATTCCCGGCGGTGTTTCTCCCTCCAAAAGAGAGAGAAGGCTGGAAACTCCGTGGGCGAGTCGTCGTTAGACAAGCGCCGATAAATGCCGCCAAAATCTTCCAACGTCGAGAGTTTCTCCACCACGCCATTCCTCGATAAATTGCACTCCAGCACATCGGTGTTTCGGCAAAATCGCGCTATCTTCAAGCCCGCAAAACAACGACATTTGTCGTCAAACTGCCATGAAATTAGATGCTCCCATGCTTGACTCTGATAAGGTGGCAACATTCCGAAACAACCAACCGTCGCTCTGAAAGTGACATTCCCATTGGTCAATGACAACAAAGGCAATTTGAACAGTTGGCGACAAAACGCACTCTGTCTGGAGTGGTGTAAAGAATACGACTCTGCTCACCCTCTCCCGGCGCGTCGGTTTTTTTTGAAACCCTATCGTTGTCATTGATTGGTACGTGAAGACAAAGGCTTTCCTTATAATCTTGGCCCTTCACGCAACCACCGGACCCCCCCTCCCAAGCTAGCTTGGGCCGCCTGTGATCAAATGCGAGCTTTGCCATTTTCAGCCAATGTGAACAAGACACGTAAATTGTAACGCATATTATTAACAAGTAATCACACAATTTCTCGTTCAATTTTGGAATAAGTGAAAACTCGTAAAAGTTTTGCTCGTGCAATTTTGTGGTCTTTGAAAAATGTATGCTCATTTATTCCAAATTGCACTCGAAATCATGTGATTACCTTTTTTTTCCAAGCGCATGAGGCTCATCTATGCAACGGCCATTGCATGATATATTAGCTAAAAATTATAAATACAACAAAATGGCAGACACGCAATTTCCGAATGTTTACAGTTCGACTATGCACTCTGCAGCTTCCGTTTTGAGCTAAATAATTATTTATATCAGTCTTCTGCAGGTCTGGTTCAAACGTCGCTCCTCATAATTACGCCGAACCTAATGCAAACATTGGCTATTGTTCATTTGCAATATAGGTTCGGCTTTGGTACGGTGACGTGTGAGAAGCAGAGTGTAGGAATGCATATCCAGTAAATGTCCATTTTTAGAAAATCGACAGTAAACTGTCAAAATCGTACCTCAGTTGTGTCGTCTTTTGGGGATTTCTGTGGTTTGCGCTGGAACGGTTCTCATGTGTCTCACGAGGGGGACCAAAACTATTTGGAATAGACACGAGGAACTATCAGGATAAATTTGAAAAATCGCCCGGCCATGTGAAAATAACCGCGCTAAGCGAAAGAGCGCTTCAAACTAAGTAGGAAGGAATTCTTAGTCCAAGTCTTAGACCAATGTATACATTTTTTCATAACTGGATAACTTCGCAAGGAAAAATCGTATCACTCTAAAACTCTGCGTTTCCGTTTATCTTGAAGTGCTCTCTCATGCCAAGGTATTATATAAATTGCCTTTCTTCGAGTGAGATTTCAAATCTCTGTTAAAACTTCATTTCTATCGTAAGTATAAAGGAAATATTGGACAGAATAGTAAATTACATGTTGTTTAATCGTTTTATAAATCAATCAAATATAAACGCGGCTTTAGCTTCTTGTCCTCTGTTCAAACCAAGTAAGCTCTGTTCTATTATACAAATGATAATAAACGTATCAGCAACTGTAACAATATAATAATAATAATAATAAGAAAGAAAGAACTATCTTTCTCTCTCTAAATATGAATGGTAAGAACGTTGGAGGGCGGATAGCTATTCAAGCCAGGGAGTTCTGTTTTGTTATACACAACAGAAATGGGCCCGGTTATTGAAAGCCTGTTAAGCTAACCCAAAGTCTTCCTCTCAACCTCATGGCCAACAATACACAGCCGGGTTTTGGTTAAAAAAAAGAGCTTGTTTTCTTGTGTCTAAATTATCGAAAGAAGTTGTATTGTCAGATAAATCTTTTTTTCACGCATAGTTTTGATCTACAAACTGTAACCAGGATTAGCCAACGGTAATGGTGTTTAAACGGTAACTGTAATAGTGTATGATAACAAAGAACTATATTTCCTACTTAGAGTATTTCTCCACAATATTAACGGAACGGAATGTACTGCATGTCACAGGGCAGACATCTGAAAAAAAGAAATGCAGTTCTGGGCTATGCCTACATGTACAGTACGTGTCATAATTTTAGAAGCACACACTGAGACATAAGAAATTCCCTGGAAGTGAGCCACAAAAGTCTGCTCATAATCACTGTCTTCGTAAAAAGTGGTAGTCACAATGTACTAACAGTATGAAAAAACCTAAACCAGCCTTCTCTGCTTTTTTCGTTTGTCGCCCTTCAAGTTGATGGCACTTCTAGGAAGTACCTGACTGTCTTTGTCATCTTTCCACTGTGTCTGATCCTTGTCCTTCTTCAGCCAGAATTTCTTTCATTTGCGCTGTCCATGATTCAGCTTCATTGCCATACATCTGCAAACAAACAACAAACAGTACATGTAAGTATTGTGCAGTGTGTCATGTCACTGTGTAGTTATTATTATTGTCCTTCATCCATAATATTCTACCTACTCTTGTCTAACCACAATATTCAATTTTTAAACTTTTCATGGCTACCTGTCTAAAGTAACATCTTTATGGTTATCACACTTATAATCTATTGACACATTGGTTAGTTTGTACATAAACATAATCATATTCAAGTACAAATAAAGTGTTGTTGTTGTTGTTAGAACATATCCATGTTCATTGGTGTTACAGTACAAAATGATGCTGCTGCCTCATCCTGTAACTGCTACTTTGATTAACCAATATTGAACATTCCACTGCCAAAAACAAGATTTAACTAAACCCTGAAAACTTCCAGTTGCTGAAATGTAAAGGTGTGACCACTCATGCAATAGCTGAAAATGTGTAAATTTTAACAGCAGTGTTCACATTTCATTGTTGAGCAGAATTCTTTGCAGTCTTGCACTGGACTTGGACCAGTAAAATTAGAGTGAAAGGGTTTTAAGAAGTGCACAGAGTACCTCAGCCACAAACTCCAGCACTTTTCTCTTAGTGATTTCTTTTTGTGCACGAGCGCCCCACTGATACTCATACTGTGTCTCTTCACCACCAACAATCTTCCTCCGTTCCAGGTACCTGGAAAATCAGAAATGTGTTCAGTGCCAGGTGAACCACCTTTCTCATAACATTTGTCTACATCGATATACTCTTACACTATTGTGCTCAATGCATTCATTTACTGGATTAGTTGCTAAGCTTTTCTTGAAGAGTTTTCAAGTGGTTGGTACTATTATGCATCACATGTATGTATGTAAGTACAAGGAAAAAAACAATGTCAAAAAAGACTAAGATTGAAACAAACTCACGCTTGTCGTGCAAATTCCTGAGTTATCAGTTTTTCTGGGTCCCCAAACACAGGATGCTCTGACCTTGGGGAAAAAAAGAAAAATGTATTGTGTGGCATTCAAGTGAGAAGTGGGGAAGGGGGGGGGGGGTTATAAAGGGAAGAATATTGGAATGTATATGCACAATTATGTAGTAAGGGAGCAACAAAAGTCTGGGTTAAAATAAAGGGTCAGACAAACAAGACACAGCAGCAAGGGAATGGAGGTGAAATACTGGAGTGATTGATGAAACAGAAGACAGCAGAATGGGATGACAGTGCACAAGATCAAAATGAGTGAAGGGTGTGCTAAAAAGTAATTCATTACTGGTACTTACTTGGGCTCTATACCAAGCTTCTTCAGGGTATGCCATAGCAGAGCTTATACACAAACAAAATCAGTTCATGTGAATATTAGTGTCAAAAAGTTGCACTTTAACCTTAGAGCTCCCTGATAAGAATATTCAACTTAATTTGATAAACTTTGGGCATATAGAAACTGCAATAATATTGATAACCTGATGACTAGCCTGCGAAGCAAGCCTTTCCTTAGGTTTCTGAGCACATACGACAACTTTTTTGATTGTCAGCATTTTCAGATGGTCAAAAAAACAAACAAATTGTTGTATGTGCTCAGAAACCTACGGAAACGCTTGCTTTGCAGGCTACCTGATGACAACTTTTGCTTTCCCAGGGTATTCAAGCTACAGTAGCAAATTTTTCAAGCCCTGATGATCAATACCTTAATCTAAGGTGCTGTACACTTACTTTCACTGATTACGTTGTCAGACATGAAAATTATACTGAGGACAACCATAAGAAAGCCCATCTTTGGCAGCTCATCACCCCTATATGCAAACAGCAAGGAATGACAAGGAATAAGAATTTCACAGCTTGCACTTTTTTGAGTGTTTTGAGTGTCCCACATACTTTCATTAGGATTGTACTGTAGGTACACTTTTTCCTTTTGAATGGTTGAGATCATTTTGTTTAAATGAGCTACGGAGGCAAAGGCTTATCTTTTACCAGTGAACAAGTTCCTGTTGTCCTTCTTGTTCCATTGCATCAATCAAGATGTAAGACTTGGTCTTCTCTCCAATTTCTTCAACATCAATGCCAAAGACCTACAGGAGAACCAAGATCATATTCACTGTTGTCTATACCCTATTGTTGACATCATATGTGGCTGGTAATGCCTCCTACG
The DNA here is from genome assembly GCA_964036295.1 of Plumapathes pennacea. Classification (NCBI taxonomy): domain Eukaryota; kingdom Metazoa; phylum Cnidaria; class Anthozoa; order Antipatharia; family Myriopathidae; genus Plumapathes; species Plumapathes pennacea. The sequence continues at coordinate 3,730,965 of OZ038465.1, read as the reverse complement.
GTACAAAGACCCTTCTTCTGCGGAACACGATGGAAGGAATGAAACACAAGAAACTACATTCACTACATGAGCAAAGTACGATGGGAAGGGAAAAAGCACAGAAGAAGAGACTGCAATTTTAATCAAGTGTTGAAAATCTGTAAATTTGCTTGAAGATGTGACAATCAGTGAAATATTGAAAATGGAAGAGTTCATTGAGGATGAAGCACCTTTACAATCATTGGAAGGTATCTTTTGGATTCGGTTGACAATTTGGAAGTTTGTGGTGATCTGGGGGAAACTACATGTATATAATCAAGTTATATTCAAGTTTAGATGGGTGATTACAGTAGCAATATTCATTTTTTGTGCTTGTTTCCCAAACCATCAAAGGAAACAAGTACATCAGAATACACAGCCTGGGCAGTGGATTGGTGTTCATTGTGATGACTGGGTCTATTGTAGTAGTACTCACAGGTACTCCAAATAGGATAGAGTGTAGGGACGAGGCAGTGGCAGTTGGTATGAACAAACCAATGTTGATATTCAACTTACTTTTTTCATCTGTTGCTTAGCCAGCTCAAAAACCTGCTGAAACGCCCTGGAATGTTCCTTCAGCACTTGCTTTGTCAAATCTGAAATTATAATAGTTTAGCATCAGTGTTATTGTTTTCTTACTGTATACAAGAACCGGAAAAAAACTCTTACAGTACAGTAAGGACCATCTATTGAAAATCATATGTTGGCACATGTAGTTTCTTGTTCAAACACAGGGTAAACAAAGCAACCCCCCCCCCCCCCCCCCCATCCTAAAATGACACCTTTTTCTAGTTTTTCTTTTTATGACTATTATATATGGAAAAAATCAGAATGCAGCACAGATGGAGACTGATGTGAGTTCACTGGAGAGTGGGAGATAAGGGGTGAAAACTGGGCATTGGCAGTTCTGCTGTCCATATACTGTACCTCCACGCTTGATTGGAAATTTCTTCTTGTCAGCAAACAGCATGAACCTAACCATTTCTGATACCTGGTACAAAAACGACAACAATAATAAAATGAATCAAGCAGAGCATACAAGTACTACCCTATGCAGTGGGTAAGCAACAAAAGAATATTGTGTAAGTCGATTCCTTAGCTTCAGTGCCACAATGCTGAAGCTCACTATACACCACTAACTCATCAACTGTGGACATGATTGGTACTTTCAGGCAGACAAGGTAATCTAGAATTTTTGTAAAATAACCTTGGTAGCCTTGAATTATAGACCCATGGAGACCTGGGTACTAGAACATGTTGATTAGCCATATGGGCCCAGTGCAATTGTCACACCAGTCTTGGTTATCTGGTCAATATTAGGTTCTGAGAGGTCAATAGGTACATATTCCCACTGCAACTAAAATTACTAAAATCAGTTCTCATTACCTTCCTTTTCAGCTCCTCGCCACTTAGCTTTTCCTCTTTTTCTTCTTGGGTCCTAAGATCAAGACATGATTGAGCAATACTACATACATATATGCATATAGCTTATAACCTGGGACCCCACCTGCTGGAGATGAGGTGCAAATCTCTAAGGGTGGGGGTAGAGGAGGGGGGAAGGTGGGCGTGAGAGGGGGGATAGAGTAAGCTGAAATTTACAGCTGAAGGTGACTTTTCCAAAAAAAAAAAAAAAAAAAAGAGAGAGAGAGAAGTGTAGAATTTATGCCTTTTTCTAGCTCTTTTATGCCATGTGGGAATGCTTACTAGGCAAAAGCCCCTTTGAGAAATAATAAACCTAAGATATAGGGAGGGCAGAGAGTTCCAAATTCTGGGGAGGTGGAGCTCCAGCACTTACGGAAAGGATTTGATTATTTTTGCTTGTATGCTGTGTGCAAAGCGTTGCTATAACCTCAAATATACTAAGAAGACTAAAACGACATCTGCCGTGCACACGGAAGCCTTGCTTTTCCTACCTTCGACCACGAGCGCCTCGTTTCTGAGACATCTGCGAATCTTGTGGTTCATCTTCCTGTTGATGCAAAGCAGACTTGATTTAGAAGCGTGATGTCAAAGCTCACTGAATCATCAGATTCCTTACTTCGTTAGTTTCGTCACGATGCCGCTTTTTCGTTTTATCTTTCGCTTTTGGCATGGTTTACAGTCGTTCACAGTGGGAATAAATCGAAAACGCGCCAAATCGCAGCAAAGGCAAAGCGCACGCTGTGCAATGTGCGTTGGGGCTCAATATTTTTCCGAACTTCGACCGACTTGTACCGACTCGCGGCCGAATAATTTCCGTGAAATTCACTTCCTGAGCCTGCGATGTGATGAGGGTGGCCTTCCTCTGGACTTCCGCAGATTGCCCGCAGATTTGGTGTTTATGAGAGCAAGAAGATGGCCCTTTCTGGTAAAAGAGGGACAGGGAAGATGCCTCTAGATGATACGGCTCCTCTCAAGTGCACGATAGACAACATAACGAAGAAAGACCATGTGGTAAGTAGAGAGAGTGAAAGAGGTTCTGCTCGTATGCAGGGTAATACACACTTAGTTGAATCAGGAAAAAAAGACCGTCCCGGATGTTTGAACTGATTTCCCTTTCTGTACAGGAGTACATGATGAGGATCCAGCGAGGAGCAAGCCCGGAGGATGCTTGGCAGGTGAATTTCGCGTACTCCGTGTGGATTTCATTTTCACCATAACATTTTAAAAATTAAAGCGGGCTTGTCTGATGTATGAGCGCTGATCGGTCGCAAACACAGAAACACTGGCCATCACTGCCGAATTATTTCCCGTTCGGCACTCTTTACCATTATGCTGTTCAAGCAAATCCGTCATACATTAGAGAAGTTTATAAACGTCAGAGTATAGAAAAACACCCGTCTGCTCAGATCCAGAGGCTCATGGATACACGTCGTTGCAAGTCGATTACAAGGATGCGCAAAACATTTTGTTCAGAAATATATGTATAATATCTGGTGCGATAATCAATGCTACAGCATCTGCAACACTTCATCTGCATATAATTTTCCCACCCGACCCCTCCCCCTTGCCCCCTTGCTATGGATGAGGTTGCTTCCCCACATTTTTTCCCTGATTTTTTTTTAGGTGTACCTGGGGGAGGGGGGGGGGGGGGGGGGGGAGTAGGTGTGGGGGAGGGGAGGATATTGTGGTGGGGACTCTTTGATCTCCCTGTAGACTTGCCTTGAAACTGTACTCTCTGCATTAATTGATCCAATGTTGTATTCAAAGGTCACTCATCGTTATAGCGATTTTGCTGCTCTGCACTCTACTCTTGAGGTGAGCAATGTTTTAGAAATTCATTTTGCTGAAACATGCCCGGCTACAATACTGCAATACTGCATGATGGATATCTGACTAATATTGTATGTAATACAAGTATGTCTTGTTTGGTATATTGCAGGCATCAGGCATTGAGTTGCCTTTGCCACCAAAGAAAGTGTTTGGGAACATGGACAGTGCATTTATTTCTGAAAGACAACAAGGGCTTCAGGTACTGTCTACTGTCTGTAATTAAGTTGAGTATATTGCGCACTTACTGGTGTTATACTTCATATTGTTTGCCTTTGCTGGAAATAGAATATATTTTAAAAATTATTTTTGTATCTTTATTTTATTTTTTATTTTTTATTTTTACTTGATCTTGGAGGAAACAGGAGGGACTGCTCACTACACACTTTTGCTTCTCGTTTACAGCATTACATCAACTTCATTTTGGCACATCATTTATTGTCTAGACATATCTCGGTAAAGAAGTTCTTAGATCCAAGAAATTACTCTGAAAATATTCAAGGTAAGTGAACTAACTTACTCAGTCTAAACTAAACTAAACAACTTCTATTTATACATGGTAAGTAATTCAGTGTAGCTGGTGGGGCAGTGTTGGTGGAAGACCTGTAGAAAGCAGACAGGTTCAGAAGTGAAAAAGCATTGGAGTTGCCTCCTCAGACAAAAAACCTACCTACTACTGCTGCCGTGTGGATTGAACCCACAACCTGGTGGTTCAGAGCTTCATTACGGATTCTGGTCCACCACACCAGACCACTTGGCCACTGAATCAGTCTCTATCTGACCTTGCTTTGATAACCAATGTCTCTGTGGAAAGAGCACTGCAGCTCCATTATCTCCCCTGTATGACAGCATACAATATACTTTTCTCTTATCATTACAGAAAAGGCAGTACAACAGGTTGCTATGTTTCTGAGATCAGTCCCTACTTGGGAAGTAGTAGAACCTCTGCCAGACATTGGTGAGTACGTTCAGTCGATAGACTGATAATTCTGTGGTGTTGTTGGCATATGCCACAATGTTATTTTCTCACGAGACTAAAATTGGACACTTGTAATTTTCATCAGGCTGGAGACTAAGGAGACAATACTTCCTAATAAAACCAAGTGACCCAACCAAGAAAGATGTCAGAAATGTTCTTGCATGGGTATGCTTGTTTATGTAGACATGTATGATAAAGTTGTATAATTCTGCTCTGTAAGTGCTTGTCTGTGGGTGTGCATGCATCGATCGGGTCTGTGTGCATGTGTCTCATCACTGTGTCTGTCCACATTTCCCTTGCACCCAAGCCTTATCCTCCCTGGAATGGTTGGGCTAACAAGCAGACTGACTCAGGCAAGGCTACCTGTAACTGTGGAAGTTCTGAGGGTCCAGCTACCATCTTCATTTATTTACAATATTATTGTTCTCAGCACTGTTCTGTGAACAGTACCATGTAGGAATTCTGTGAACAATACATGCAGGAATTATTCCTTAAAATCTTTTCCTTATTTTTTAACTTCACCAGACCAACTATGGACCTGACTTCTTCCTTGAGGAGAAAGACATTGAAGCTGCTCTGAGGCTTTTACCAACCATTCAGGTACAAAATGTTATAGTACGGCAGCTCAAGATCATTGGGTTAGGAGAATTTGCATTATATAACGTTAGGGATGTGAGCTAGAGCTAATTCCATCATGAGATAATATTATGATTAAATTGCGTATTAATTCAGTAGATATAGGCCGTCATGTAAGTTAAGCTCCTTCTTGTATAATAATTCGTGTTTACAGCACCCATATCTGGCACCTCCTTCATTTGTGATGAGCAATGAGCAGGGTGCTATCACGGTCAGGAGTTTCTTTCCCAATGGAACTTTAAAAGATTGCCTGTGTCGGGTGAGTCATTGGGACTGTTACAAAATGGTTCATTAATCAAAATTTAGTGTTTTGACAACATTCAGGGCATGGCAACAAAAGCACCAACAACTTCCCTACTCAGAGAGCTGGCTGTTTGAACTACTGGGCTATTGAGTCATGGCTACAGCTTGTTCTTTGGCAAAAAAGCTGCCGAAACAAATTTCATCATGCCCTTGAACATTTTGTTTGACTATTTTCCATGGCCAAGTCAACCTTGCACTCTTTGATACTGGTAAGAAAGCATTTTCAACTTTTTTTTTTACTCTTGGTAATTACAGGCAAAACCTAAATTATCCCAGCTGAAAAAGTATGGAAATCCAAAGGCCAGAACTTTCTTCCAGCCACACCAGATTCAGCTTTATGGCAGACAGATATTAGAAGTAAGTCAATATTATTGTCACTTGAGTTCAGTCATGCATTCAGTTGCTCATCTTTGGATGTAAATGCAAGTACAGTATGAGAAAAGTACATTACCATATTACAGTCAACTCTCTCGAAGCGGACACCTCTCTAAAGCGGACACCTCTCTAAGATGGACAGCATGCAGATTTGGTCCTTGCCGATTTTCGCTTGTTTCTCTGCAACTGAACTCTCTCTAAGGCGGACACCTCTCTAAGGCAGACACTAAATCTAGTTCCGAGGGTGTCTGCTTTAGAGAGAGTTGACTGTATACAATGTATAGTTTGTTTGATGACTGGTCATTATAATATTGTAAGTGCCCTTTAGTTTCTGTCTGTCTGAATCTGTCTCTCCTTATCTTTATGATTCCTTATTTCTTTAGTGTGTTTTTTTAATTTTTCTGATGGTTGTCATTTCACGAATTGTTTTATTTGTCATAGGCCTTGAAGTTTTTACATGAGAAAGGCTTGCCATTTGGTAAGTTAGTGTATGATCCAGCTCACAATAACACTCCTAGTAATTTTGTGGGGCTGTACGTTGTTTGTGACACTTATTAGGGCCATCTCCCAATCTGCCCTTTATCAGAGCATATGATCATATGTATATGTGGTTTCCAAAAAACTCTTGGACATGTCCATATTTGGTGTGGATACATTTACATAATTTATGCTTGCTCAACTTAGTGGTATAATGGTCTTTCTTGCAGGCCATTTGCATACAGGAAACATTGTTATGGATGGAAATGTCTGTAGGTAGGTGGCCATGTAGTATTTGTACTCTCAGATGCACTGACAATAATTTAAAGTAGAGAAAGTCTGAAGATGCCTCCTGCAGAAGACAATCATTTCACTCATATCACCCCAGCAGGGGATAAAGGGAAGATCAGAGGTAAAATAAATATGATGATATGTTAGCAAGCTGGACAGAATTTTATCAATATTAATGATATCATCAATCATGAGATATCAATTTGAAAAGCTCCAGTGTGACTGAAGTAAACTCGTGGATTACCAGTGCATGTAGTTTCCCTACCACAGACACATAAGTAAAAATGTCAACAGCATATAAATATGTGTTTGAGGTATAGTGCCCTATTTGATTGCAGCTAGACAATTTGATATAACTAACTCTTTTTTGTCCCCAGATTATTAGATATTGAAAATGGCCTGCTGGGACTTTCCTCCATCCACAGACATCGCTACGTTCCATTTAAGAAGATCCAGGTAAAAGTCAGTTGTATTCCACCCAATGTTTCAGGGCTCCGTATTCACAAAACTTGCGTACGAACGAAAATGTTTGCAAATGTGACATCGGAACAGTGACTTACTGTATGCATACTATATATAGAAGTTTGGCATGGCAGCGATGTTGGATGTTAGGAACAATGAAATATTTATGCACAACAGTAGCTTTTCTTTCCCAGAGGAACTTATAAATTCTATTGTTCCTGGCATGCAACATGGCTGCCGTGCAAAACCTCTATTTGCGTAAATTATAGTTTCGAATATCTCCGTTCTTGCGCAAGTTTTATGAATGCGGGTATATATAGTTCTCGTAGTACATTTGGCCTGGAACATCTGGATGTTTCAGTTGTCAGGAATTGTGTGAGAATTCCTGAAAAGATGCAGCCAAAGTACCTGATGGCAAGTGGACACAGTGGAAGGTTAATTAGAAGAAAAAAAGTTTGTCTTTCTCTCTCGCCGTCTATGTCTTTATACATGTAGTTTGTCTTTCTTTGCTTGGTCCGTAGAGATCTTTATTTGTTTCATCATCAGAAACAATGAAACAGATAATGTACAAACAGTTTTGATCAGGCTTACCTTGAGTTGGTTTGTAGAGAAACTTGAATACCTGTTTCATCATCAGGACAAAGAAACAGAAGACGTGTACTGCTTTGGTCACGTCTTGTTTGAGATGATGTTTGCTGAGTGTTTGCGCACCTCTACACTGCACGAGATTCCCCCTGCGTGCCCAGCAGAACTCGGTGAGTGCCGTGAACATCGTGAAACGTCAGTGATGTATACTCGTACACGTATTTCTCATCGTATGACCGCAGACGTCCACTTTTATTAGTTACTTGAAGAGGGCCTAGATGGGGTTTACTGTTAAGTGTTATGGGCCTGAATTTTTTACTGTTAAGCGTTATGAAGCCCAAAAAATTAATGTTAAGTGTTATGTAAAAAAATACAGTTAAGTGTTACAAGACTAGATATTAATAAAAGAAGACAAGAGGGCCTACATGGGGTTTACTGTTAAGTGTTATGGGCCTGAATTTTTTACTGTTAAGTGTTATGCAGACCCCCCCCCCCCCCCCCCCCCCCGATCTAGGCCCTCCTTGAAGTAGGAAAGGCGAACATCCTTGTCAACACAGGATGTCACTGTTTTGATTTCTCTCGGCTCTTCTTTGATTCCGTGAACATCCAGGTTCCATTCTTCAGTCCATCCTCAGTGACGATGCGTGTAATAAAAATGGTCTCCCTTCTGTGACTGATCTCTTGGCTTTACCGTAAGTGCAAAGCTCCTCTGCTCTACGCAATTTTTACCTTCGTGTCAGTTCCCCATAACTCTAGTATAAGCCGGACACTGGTTGGTTGTTCCCGGCCAGCCAAAAATCACTCATTTGTCTGAATCTAAACTCTCTAGAAGCCGGACAGCTCTTTTAGACGGACGTAGACCAGGTCTCGAGGGTGTTCGTCCCAGAGTACTGTCTTTGACTATCGATTCTTCTCATTCTGTAATGTGTGTTAGGTTCTTCAGTGCCATTGACTTGCCGACGATGGAGAAACCTCAGCTGAAGGTGAGAGAATGATTAGAATTACTTGAACTCTGAACATCTTTCGTAACATTTAAGCGGCATATTTTCGTTTTCCTCAAAAGTCAATTAATGCGGTTGTGGCTAATTTCTGAAGCGAAACACCAATACACTATACGACTCCAAATCTTTGAATAGCACGCAAATCACAGAAAGCAATTCTATTACTTAATCCTTTTAGTTTCCGCTTGTCTTTCTCTCAAACGAATATATCTATCGGTGCTCTCCTTGTCTCGCAACAATCGTTTTTATATGCGTCTCTCCTCCCTCGCCGTCCCCCTAAATCCATAAACCGGCTGAAGGTCGACAACCCAACACGATTTTTTTTACCAGCAGTCACTATCGATTTGATGCGGACATACTAAAGCGTGTGTGATGTTTACAGGTGCCGAGCAAACTGAAAGAAGCTATAAAGATCGGAAAGGAGAAGGCAGAGCAGCGTCTCAAAGAAGATCAGAAATTTGTAAGTTTTAGTCAAACAAAGTACAAATTGATTACAGTTGCACCGGTGGGGATGTGGTCGGTAACGTGGTCAGTAACGTGGTCGAGACATGGTCGGTATGTGGTCGGTGCATGGTCGGTATGTGGTCGGACTAGTAATGTAGCGCAGTGTCTGTTTACCTTTGTTTCCTTGATAGTCATAGAAATAGAAATACTGATCTAAAGACACAGAGGGGGAAAGACAGAGACAGCTAAACAGAAATTCAGAGAGACAGCGACAACGACAAACAGGTAAACAAAGAGAAGAGGTGGAAATAACATTTCAGTGTTTAATATTTCGTATCTGCAGTTACGTCAGATCAGACGAGCCTCTAAAGCACACGCGCATCACATGTCGGAGGAAGAGAAGAAGAAGCGGAAGAAGTCTGCTAAAAGGGTACGAACTCAACTTATACGTATGCTGCAAGACTTTCAACGTCTGTAATAGACCGCTTTCAAATTCCATTGTTTTTCTGTTTCAAAATGCGGGTATAAAACGCTTACCAGCAGAAGCAGAAATCAACTCAGAAACTGCCTGTTAAAGTTTACAAGCTAGATCTTATGTTGTTGTTGTTGTTGTTTGTTGTTGTTGTTGTTGTTAGAATAGACGACACCAAGGAACATGTAAATATCTCGTGTTCCTTGCAGCTATAGTAAGTACAATTGTAAACAAAACAAGTAGCAGACATGCGATGTGCAGAGCTGTACTAGTGATTCATAGTCCGAGGTTATTTTCTTGTGTACTGCTCTAAGCAATTAAGCCTGGTTCTGTATCACTGAAGTTGCCGTCTGTTGATGAGCAGTTGTTGTCTTTCAGTTAACGAAAGCGGATTCCATGCCAGAATCTAAATCAGGTAAAGCGAGCCGTCGCCGGCATCCTTACAATTACATGTCAAAAAAGTATTTCGGTTGTGTACTGAACGTGCGTGCGTGCGTGCGTGCGCGTGTACCGCGTTTATGCGTGTGCGTACATATCATGCGGATGAGTGTGAGATTGCGCGTGCGTGAACTATGCGTGTTTAAACGCTGCGTTGTGTACCGTAACCTGAATGACTCGCTTCTCTTTTCTCCATCCAACTGCGCCTTCGTTCGTAATCTTCAGGACTGATCAGACCAAACAACTTTTCTTGTCGATTCCTAATAGAAATACGTGCTAGCTTTGTATGGCATTTCTTGCCTAACCTGCAGCCAAATTCTTACACTCTACTATAATCATAATGTTTAGCGCACTTGTTCTAGCGACAATCATCGTTACGTCACCTACTGTTATTATTCACCACTTGGCTTTTAATACCAAGAGTCAGTTCTATTTCTTTACGGTTGGCAATTTATAATAATACAGTCATTATTGCTATAACACATGTAACGTGACTGTATGTATACATTGAAGTAATGCACTGATTTCTCATCCTGTCTTTGTCCTGGAGATGTCGGCGTTGGTAAGGCACAATCTCCGTAACAACAAAACTTCATGTAAGTTTGATTGCCTTTTTGATTGAACTAACCCACTGGACGCTAACGTAAAATTACTTTAATACTGCAAGTTGATTGAAACGCAATGAGGAGTAATTTCTCTGAGCAGATGCCGTTTTGGTAGACGCGATAATTTTTCAACCATTAACAATTGTTCACGTAGGATTGTCCCTTCATGTTAATGTTCTTTTTGCTTTCTTTCTGTCCTCTATCCGCTACTTTGCCTTGTAGTTTCTCCCTTGTAATGTAGTTTCTCCCTTGCTTTTTTCCTCTTTCCCTCCTTGCTTCACTTCCTCCCTCCCTCCCTGCATTCTCCCTTCCATATTTTATCCATTCGTCCGTTTCTACCCTTCCATCCTTCTCACATTTCTTCCTTCCCCGCTCCCATTCGTACTTTCTTTTTTCGTCCGTATTTCCTCTAACGTGATACGTAAACTGAGTGTGGTTTCCTGGGCTTAAATTTAGGCCTGAGGCTACTGAGTTACTGAGTCGCGTTCTCAAAATGGCATCTGTTCCTCAATAGTAGGTTCAGTACTGACTTTTGAGAGCATCTTATCGAGTCTGGCAACGGCTATGGGCTTTTCAAGAACATAACAACGCTTTTTGCCGAGTAAAGAACTCGTTAAATATGCTTTACTGTTGTTGGGTTTTTTTTCGTGTGAGTCTCAAAACCCTACATGTTTTAAAATTTGGTCTACAAACTCGAACCCCATAGTTTACACAATATTTAAATTGATTAGAAAATGTTGACTCCTCAGGTCCAGTAACGAGACCACCGCCGCTGTCCACGAGATCAGTTTCTTTGGGTAAGAGCAATCAAGAATTCAGTTGCGAATCGTGACACTGATTCTTTTTTTAAGTTTATTTACGATGTACTAAGTAAGCCTTGCTTTCTTTGTTTCTGTTCAATCGATTTTACCCGTCAAACGTTTTTGTCAATAAGCTCCCGGTTGAGAAGTGCGCAAAGCATTGTTGTTGATTCACCACACACTTATGTTTCAAGTGGTCGAAAACCCCGACCGCGGTGACCTCTGGATAACCATGATCCTTTGTGCTCGTGAATCGCTGAGTGATGGCGTTCAGGTCTCGTTTTCTCAGATAATTACTAAGACGACTACATGTGTCCTGTGGAGTCACTTTTTATTCTGCATTTAGCCTGTTCTAAGCTCTCATAATACTGAAACGGCTGCAAAAAGTGGCACGCGAAAGACTGAGGCGACCTCCCATCTTCGCCCCAGTTTTTCGCGCGCCACCTTTGCAGTCATTTCAGTATCATGAGAGCCTGGAACAGGCTATTCTGCATTAAAACAGTGGTGGAATTCTTAGCAATTGAAATACTTGTTTTTGGTAGTCCAGGTAGAGTGCTTGCATTCAGTAATTTTCAGGACAAGTGGCGTGTACTGTTCGCTTCGTCACTGTTTCTCTTTGCATTGCAGCCCAAGCTCCGTCGCCTCCTCCTCCGCCCCAGGCTCCAGCCGCCCCACCGCCTCCCCAGGCCCCCGCTCCGACTTCTTCGCCAGCAAAGACCGCAGGGCGTGGGGCTTTGTTGAGTTCCATTACTTCTTTCAGCAAATCAGGACTAAAGAAGTCGGTGACGAACGACAGAAGTGCGCCGAAGGTTTAACCGAGAGAAAACGAACCTTGAATTAGGGTAGGTTAGGCTTAGGGCTTGTATAACACAGGCTCCGAGTTAGGCTAAAGTTGAAACTTGGTCAGTGTGAGTATCCAGTTTATTCCGCACAGTCAGACGTACACAAGGACAATAAGCCACTTTCACACTCATGCGCAGATACGTCTTATTTCCTGTATAAATGATCACCGACCACGTTCCGACCAGGTAACGACCACATACCACGTACCGACCATGCACCGACCACGTACCGACCATTTTGCCGACCACATACCGACCAGTAAAAGTCACAATTGTCGACTGGCTGTAAAGTAAAACTGTCTATTAACTCTGGTGCAAAATTGCATGATGAACAATGTATCGGTTCTCCACTCTGCTTGCCAAGTTTGATCGTCAGAATATCCTAGCCTCGTTAACTGCGCACGAGTGTAATGGTCAGTGGCTTATTGAATGCATCAATGAAATAATACTTTATACTCTTTACTCCAGATTTATCTTTCTTGCACAAAATTCTGTGCAGTCATTCTAGTACGTATACTTTAACACTTGACTTTGTCACTTCTGTCAACATTTGAAGTGACTTTCCCCACTCGACTTTTTGTAACTTTCGTAAGGCCTACAACCTCTTATCTGACCGTTCATACTTTATACCACCGTTTAAATAAATAGACAACATCCGTCTTACCTTCAATTTGACTGGAGGCCTTAGAGTAATAAATGCAAAAATAGAGCGATTGTCATTGAATAACAAAATAAATACTAGATAATTATAAAGTACGATAAAATGCAGCGAGCACTGGGAATCTTGTGTTCGCTATGAAAAAGAGGCTTGTGCTACTTGTAATAAGACAGTTTGATTGTGTTATTTTAATCAGAGCATCAATAAAATGTATATTACTATCAATAATGTATTGAGTTGTTGCCAATTAGGAGTCGTGGAGGAAGACAGGGTTTTAACAGAACGCATAAGTCTGCATTTAGTCTCACCGTCGAAGAGTTAAATGTGATTGCGTGGGGTTCAGATTTGTGCCACATGCAATACCAAATGCCGTGGCTTTATTAACCTGCTTCGAGTCCTATCAACGCTCAAAATATATTTTCTCCTCGATGTCTAAGAGCAGAAAGACGGAGCATGGTATGGATAACCTAGCATCTGATCACTTTCAGTGTGCGACTGAATTCTCTTGACGTCACCCATACTGTCTCTTTATTATGGTGGGGAGAATTTATATTTGAAGACCCAGGATGCATTACAAACGAGTTAATTTACAAGCTGCTCTGTTAAAGGGGCCCTCTCAACCACAGTCCTTTGCGCGCCGAAATCCTTGGTTTCGCCATTTATGGGGCCCTCGAAAGACGAATAGCAATCCACTTCCATCCGACTCGTCGTAGGAGAAGATTAGTTTCTTTTAATCTAAAAGTGCTACTAACCTATTTTTCTTTTGATTAATTACGTTCTTTCGTGTTGGGAACCAAATTTAGCCTTGGATTTTCAAGATGTAAACAAAAAAACATTGAAAAGGCTGAGAGGGCCCCTTTAAAGATCTGTCGTCGCGCGCGAAGGGAATTAGCGGTGTGCCTACAATGAACGAGAGCGCTGGCTCGCGACAAAAACAAAAGCTTGAGACAGTCCCAGTAATATGCTCTTTTTATTAAAAAGTCAGATCATATGACATGTTGTAGACCCTGCCGTACATTCAGTGCGACTGATAATATTAAAAGTGGCAGAAGTAGGACCATAATTTAGGATAAAGTATAACTTGATTCGTAAGGAAGTATCTGGAAATATGTATACTCAGTTCTCTGCGGTCAGACGAAGGAGATATTTAAATTTATATAACGTATCTTGTTTTGTGTATGGTTTTGGTAAAAATCCAGTTCAGTTAAGGTAGATAAAAATTTAACCTGCTTGACTAACTACCAATAAAAAGGACGCCTGACTGAAATAAAAAGGTACATTAAAAATGTTTCAATGACACTTTTAACTCGTCGTGAGGCATATTTGTTAACTAGAAAGTGTGTCATTTACAATTGAAGTATCACTTGGTGTCGATTTTAGAAAACAAAATCGGTGAGGCGTTTGGCGCGGTGCGACTCAAACGATTGAAGTTGCAGTTGGAATCTTGCACCTATCAATGTTAAACTCAGAGCCACGGGGATTAAACAATCAAGTACGTGCTACAGGAACTTTGCTCCACGTGCCAATTACTAGATTTTTCGTAAAAATACCCCAACCCCTACAAAAGGGAATTTAACATTGATAGGTATGAGTCTCTGCAATAATAACTGCTGACTACAAGAACAAACTGTCATTATCTGCGGGTTATAAATACCAGAGATAAATAACACGTGGGTGGTGTAGAATCCAAAGATAGCGAGTTGGGTCAAAAAAATAGTCTGTGTGAAAAAAGTAGATTGCTGATATAGTTCATAGATAAAGCACTCCCAGGACATTCATCAAATGTACGACAAGTTTTCTATCAATTAGTTCAAAGCTCGGCGGATGTGACGTCAGTAACCCATGATAGCGCCCCTTTCGTCTCGGTAAGAAGTTGGTCTATTGTTTTCGGACACTGGGTAGAAAATTAAGTAGACGCAGTCTATGCAAAAGGATACCGATCTTTTGCACAGGTAAAGCATCAACAGAATACAAAATGCTACATCCATGTATGTGCCTGTGACATTCTAAATGTTGTGATTATATCACCTTTTTTAGGGTTTTCTCTTTTTTGGCTATGCAGTTGGCTAAAATATCTACGGACAAATGCTATAATATAGCTAATATATCCCATATATATATATATAATTATATTTATATTATATGCTGGCAGGTCGCGGTTGAAGAGCTGAAAATCGTGTGATGGCTTGAAAGAAACTCCCAAGGCCGGCCCGGCACTTGAAGTTAGATTGATTAAGCGCTCGATTCAGGCTAAATGCGATCCAAGTGTCAACTCAGTGATTGTAGACATCATTGCACAAACACAATCTCATAACTGGTCCATTCAGGATCGATTTAGTAAAACTTCAAGTGTGAACGGGCCCCCTAATGTTTTAGTCTATTGATCAATTACGGGAGTAAAAATTTCAGAAGATCCCTGTTTTAGCACGTCACATCAACAACTGATATGGATGGCCTAATGGCCAACAAGCTAAACAGTTTGCAACCGAAACACGAAACGCGTAAAAATCACACGAAAATTTTCAACTCTGTCAGCCGTTTTGTGCACTTGTTCGGCACCAGACTTCTTTATCCACGCCTGTTCAAAAGCGTGTCTGGGAACGGTGCTTTTAAAGCGACGATTACTAAAATACTACAAGCACGGCAATGTTGTATTACACGGCAATATATACTTAATGACTATATGTTTATAAATGCTGAATATATATGTCTAGCCTAGTAAAGCTCGTACATGTAAGCAACGCCCAATAGTGGAAGTGACACTACTTTGGTGAAAAATATGTGAATGTCCTATCTCCTTCATGGCGCTGATTGGGTATAATTTCTTCAGCCAATCAGCGCCCAAACAGAACATTCATGACCAATCAGGGTGTGTCGGCCATTTTGGATTAGGAAGTGCATGCACAAATAAACGGGATCTACTTGTGTTGCAAGTTCTTCTTTCTTTTATAATTTTTCTCACGAAAATACGACGCTACAAACCCACAAGTGTATGACGACGCAAGTTGACACATAAATTTTCGGGATAATTAAAAAATGTAACAAGGTTCGATGTGGTCGATGTAAAGATTGAACAGAATCTAAAGGACTAAGTTTGGATACCTGAACTGCGGTTAGGCGTTGCATTAAGCCTGGTCCTCACTAGCGCATAAGCATAAGCATAACACAAGCATAAGCATAAGAATAAGAGAGCGACAGTGGCGACATAAGCATAAGCATAAGGATCAAACACGTCCGTTCCTTATGCTTATGTCGCCACTGTCGCTCTCTTATTCTTATTCTTATGCTTGTGCTTATGCTTATGCTTATGCGCTAGTGAGGACCAGGCTTTACCAGCTGATTTGCGCTCAACTTCTAGTAATATATGAGTTGCGCATGAGCTAGGCCAGCCTTTGAACGGCATTGGATTGCAGCAATCCTTTCAATAGGTTACTCTGTTCATGGCCTAATATACGTAGTTTCTATATAATCCGTTCCAACCTTTTTATGGTTTATGATTATACTCACAATTAAAAGCATGACACGTACATGTCTAAATTTGATACACTTGTCAGAAATTACACTGTGAGAGGATTTCTGATCTTTAGCAATACCGATGAAAAAAATCGAGAAATGCACGAACTGAATTAAAATGCACGTGTCGACTGAATTAACTGCGACTTCGTAATCACAAAACAAAGACCCACTATGAAAACAAATTAAATGCTATTAATACAACTACTCGGCAGCGTCCAAAAACAGATCATTTGAAACTTCACAGAGCAAAATTGCGATAAATATGAAGACTTAATTGTGCAAAAAAAAAAATTAATATAAAGTGCGACCTACCGGCTTGTACGATTACTGCTCTATACCCCAACTAGGTAAAAGCAGGCCTCGTGGCATGGGAACCATATCCAGTAAAGTTCTAACATACTTCCTTCTGAATTACACGGCCATGAAAAGTAAGGCCGGACTAATGCAACACCACATAATTCTCTTCTCTCATTAAGCATTTCACTTTCACTTGTTATGGCTTTTTCATTATCTCATCAGAAAAACAAACTTGCCATTTGAAAGCTTCCTATAAAAGATGAAAGTCTCAATGATTGAACCATCCAACTATCATGGAACTCTCTATGGGAATTCATACTTCAATCAACATTATTGAACTATGGCTTCTTACGTTATTACTCCTGTGTTATCTGAGGGAATTTGTATCTTGATCTAACTCAGGGGTGAAGGTGCAGACGTTCAACCTGGATAAATGGCAGGCAATCTATTGCGCGGGTGAAAGTTAGACAAAACCTATAAAAAATCAAGTAAAAGTTCATGCGGGAAAGCTAAACGCCGTTAAAACGTTTTAAGCTGACGCGCTAGCTCTTTGTCGGAGCAGGTAAACCAGGCTATCAATTCCCTCAAAATTCCTCGTTCACTTTAGTGAGGA
Organism: Plumapathes pennacea; assembly: GCA_964036295.1. NCBI lineage: Eukaryota > Metazoa > Cnidaria > Anthozoa > Antipatharia > Myriopathidae > Plumapathes > Plumapathes pennacea. The sequence goes on along the minus strand of OZ038465.1, from coordinate 3,713,904 downwards.
GAGAGTGCCTAAGATCAAAGATCAAACTTACTCTGCACTTTTTGCGAGCACGTGCTCCTCACCAGACACACCAGGTTCATCCATACTAACCAGCACCTCGGGTGATGTGAAGCTTCGACTAGCATCCTCTTGGTCCGTGTGCTGCGATCGAATGGGGAACAAATTCTCGCGCTGGTCAGCGGCATGATCTCCATGGGAACTGCTCCGGTTTTCAGCACCAGCCACGTGGTGATCCTCTTTCATTCCATCGGATCCTTCGTAGCCTCCGTCAATGGAGTCGCTTTGGCTCATCCTCTTCCGTCGCAGGTCAGGAGGCAGAGTCTCTACGGCGGTTGGAAGGGGTGACGCCGGCTTTGTAACGAGGAAGTCCTTTTGTTTTGCGTGCCAACGCTTGTGTTTGTTGAAGTTGGATGGATCGCTGAAGCTTCTGGGGCACAACTTGCACTTGAAAGGTCGATCCCCCGTGTGCACGCGGACATGGATCTTGAGGCTGCTGGAACTGAAGAATGTTTTAAAACATACGTTACACTTGTACTTCTTCTCGCCGGTATGCTTCAAGAGATGCGACTTCAAGGACGTAGATTTTGTAAACGTGGAATTGCACTCGTCACACTTGAAAGGCTTGTCTACAATGCCTTCCTTAGCAGCAAGTGGAGACCTCTTCTCATATTTCTGGTCTTCATTTAACGTTTCACTCACTCCTTCCTCGGTCAACTCGACTCTCATCGGAGCGAGGTCGGACTCGTTCGGGTTGCAGTCGAGGGGCTCGCACGTGTGGAGTCGGAGTTGATCAGCTTCGTCAAAACCAGCGCTGCAGCGTGAACAGTTGTAGGGTTTGTTGCACGACAGCTTCACATCCGTATGGGTCGTAAGATGAACCTTCAAGCGATCTCCTCTCGTGTATTGTTTGCCACAGTATTGACACACGTGAGGTTTTTGTCCACTGTGTCGCAGCATATGACGTTTCAAGTCGACCGCTTGAGTAAACCGTCTCAGGCATATCTGGCATTCGAACGGCCTCGCTCCCGTGTGGACAAGTAAATGCCTCTTGAGCCGACTCGAGAAGGAGAATTCCTTTTCGCACTTCTTACAGCGGTATACCTTTGTTCCGGATGTAGTGACCAGTTCCTCTGTCAGCTCCTCTTCGGTCAGACCAGTCTCTCTCGGTCGCACGGGGCGCCCTTGTGTGTGGGGAAAACACACCTGTTACCAACGAGTGCCTGATTTGCAGTGTGGTACGCGGCACGTGTTTTTGATTGTAATCGTTTGTGAGCCAATACATGGGTGTGTAAGTTAATTCGGACTCATCTGTTAATACTATATTTATGTTGTTCTCTAAAGCCTGGTTTTAATGAACGACACAAGAACAGGCGAAAGCACACTGAGAGAGTACGTTCGTGAAAACGAGCGACGCAAGCATAGGCGCGAGGACAATGGGATATTTTGACCCTTGTGCTTGCGCGTGCGTCGATGCTTATGCTTCTACCTGCATCGCTTGTACAAACCAGGCTAAGAAAATACACAGTAGAATCACGCTGTCTCGAACAGGATTCGATTTCTTTTGGTTGTGAACTTGATAGAAAATTCCTTTCGTAATCTCCCCACTATCTCGATTCCCCGCTATCTCGAACTATTTCTCGCTTGCCTCCAGAGTTCGATATAGCGGGGTTCTACTGTATGACTACACAGTGACAACTGTTATATGTTACAAGATTTGTTACTGACCTCTTTCTTTTAAATGCACCAAGAGTGGAGGCGGTGGCGGTGGTGGGGGCTCGCTCACTTGCTCTTTCATCGCATTTGCCCGAAGCTGTGGCGACATCATCGCCGCGCCTTCCATTCTCACCGAAGCAAACCTGGGCCCATTCCACACCTGACTGAGATTACCTGGAGCGCCTGGGATTTGCGTGAAATGTGTAGGGTGCATGCCCGCACCAGTGACAGAACTAACGACTGGCATCGGTGGGTATGACGACGCTACCATCGTTGGAGGGGTCAAGTTGCGGGGACTCCCTACTGGGCTGTTGCTTGGACTTGATGCTGACATGCTGTCTTTGGAGTGAGATCGCCGTATGTCTGTGCTTGGGTAGATCGGGGTACCTTGCTTAGGGTAGCCATTCGGGTGGATTGTTATTGGCACTTCCCCTTGTACTGGGAAGGGTCTCAGTGGCACCGGATATGGTTCCCCTGCACCTGTCGATGCGTGGCCTTCTGGACTTGAAGGATGATTCACCTCCGTGAAAGTGGACACTTTCCTCGCTATGCCTTTTCGGTCATGCTTTCTGAAATTAATAGTAATGTATCAATATCGATGTTTTTCAGCTCACAGATCGCGGCTGTGTGCGGATTATACCGATTTAAAAACCGCACTGTCTTCCTTTAGGTCGATTGTGCTGACATTTGTTTCAATGAAAACACATAGTTTTACGAAGTAGCAGCGAGTATTAACCCATTGTAATCGTAGTCGTTATTAGTGGAGGTGGTAGTCAGTAGTTAGTAGTATAGTAAACTTTATATACATACCGTTTGGTTGGGCTGTGCGGGTGGATAACTTCGTCGGACCTGTCAAACACCTGAAATAATTTCATGTGATTAAATCTTAGCTAAACTTGTTTCACAAAACGCCCATGTGCTCTACATCAAACCGAGGCTCAGTTCCATTCCCCTTCCAAAAATGACGACGAAGTGGCGCGAGTCTTGAAGAAGACGACACAATGGGGGCGGCACCGTGAAACTAAATATGAGCCAAGTATCATGGCTGACCTGAGTTAAAAAAGCTGTGTACAAAGAACTTAGACCGCTGCTATCGAATGGAGCCGCCGTATTAGGTGAGTACTGCTTGTATCTTCACACAATCGCCCATCAGGTCCACGCGACGCGTGGTATGAAGTCGTCGAAAATATATCGGATTGGCGACTTTGAGAGCTTTTACGCCGTTAACTTTTCGAAAGGAAAGCTAAGGAAATGTTCGGGTTTTACCTTACGAGCCGAGGTATAACTTGAGTTTGCTTGTGATTCATGGCAATGGCAATGAAGACAGCAGCGTCGGTCGATATATACCCTGCGAGCAGAACCTCCTTTTTTTGGTAGTGTATCTTTCTAGCCGTTCATCGCGATTTTTCTCGGTGACCTTTCACTCGCGGAAGTTTGTGTCCCCGTGTATTAAAAAATAGGAGTTTGATTGAGCTTCATGTAAAACTAAACAGCTGTCATGCAACGACGCAGAGAGAACAGGGAGATTGTTCCATGAAACACACATTTTAATGCGGCCACCAGTCTGGTGCAAAAGACTGCACGAAATGTTGTGAGTTTCTACAATGTTGAATTTGTGCTCTTTTAAAACGTTGAACATTCGACACGACCTCACAAGGTTGTCCGGTAAAATATTGGGGCAATTGCGTGTCTGTTTTCGAAGTTGCAAATTGATAACTTCACGAGTGAAATAGGGATGGCTCTGAGACATAATTTTGAAGTTCTCTTTTATGCTACGGAATCATAGACCACATTAATGTACCATATGTCTATAGATTCTGATTGGGGCAACTGGCATTAATCAGTGGATATAACATATGTGGTACCCCTCTCTCCCACCCAAGCTTTGCTGAAAAATTACATGTACTCCCCCTTCCCCCCCTCCCCCCCCCCCCCGGGGATGGTAACAACTGGAACTAATTATGTACAAATAACACAGTACCTCACTGCTGCCACTGTTCACAGAACTTGCAGCTTCCCAAAGATGTTGCCTCCTATGACAGTTTCTTTCTTGTTTATGTGTCAAGTATCTTTGTAAATTTGTAAACATCTGTTTACATCTTCCACACTGAAACATATCTGGCTCGTCATCTTCTCCACTGGAGTCGTGCCCTGTAAATAATTTAAGGGGGTTTTAGCACTGTACCAGTTATGTATCATGTACATTAAACAACTAAGTGTGTTTGCATCGTCGCACCAGCTTAGCGATCAGACTGCATGGTTGCATGTTTTTATTTCTATATAAATATACAGTGGTCATTTAATAATAAATTCCTTATTAATTGAGCTTGGTCAGTTGGTTTGGAGGAACATCTTACCCTCGGTCTGTACAAAGACCTTGTGTTGAGCGAAATATTCCTCCATGCAGGCCTCTAGCTTGGTTAATAGACTATAACATTGTGAGTGTCAACAACAACGATGATGAAGATGATTTACTTGTACTGTATCAAGCTGGAAAACTGCAGTTATATACTGTGTGTGTATAAACAGACATTTTGAAACATCTTTGACAGTACCACACTTGCTCTGATTGGTTGAAGACCTTGTTCATGACAGACAACATAACATGGGTATTTAAAAAATACAGCAAAGCATGCTTAAACACGCATGTGTTTTGTACTCCTGGGTGTTATGCAAGTAAATAAATGGTGTTTGTAATATGCACATATCCTATATGTTTTTCTCTCTTAGAGAAATGTGGGATGTTGGAAAAATATGAGGAACAGTACAGAGTCAACAGCTGAACAGCTGTGGCTAGAGAACAAAAGACACTGTAAGTGTACCACATGCAGTCCGATAATAGAGCTGTTTTTGGATGACTGTCAATAATAATCATGAGATTGCCTTGGTTTTGTGTTTGCTAAAGTATGCTTTTGGATTGATGCAAATAAGTTTACAAACATTGTTGGCCAATCACAAACAAAACAAAAACCTCATAGCAATCTTTTTAAGCAAGCATGCAAGTGGTGACAGAGTTCCTTGCATTGCTAATTGATTTCTTCTTGACAGTAAAACCAAACTCAATATAAACTCAATATTTGGCTTCTGATTAGTTAAATGCATTTCCTACAGCTTCTGTGATCAGCGGTGTAATATTACTTTGGTTTTGATTTTCAACAGTCATATGAAACTGCTCTATGTAAATCAAGATAGAATAAAATATATAACAATACTGTTTATGTTTATGCATTCATCCATAACACTCTTCCCACATGAATAGTCAGATGTGGTAAGTGGGAAGAAACATTTCAACTGTGTTTGTTGATGACATTCTGGTAGTTATAGCCATAAAGGCCACAAAAATATTGTTTATTGCTCATAACTAGGCAATGATATTGGCATCCATGAAAGAACAGCATCTCTTTAGATCACAGTTGTGACAATGGAAAAATGATCATGCTTAAATAATTAAACATGAGATGGCGAGGTCATGTATTGTAGGTGAGGCTTTGTGTGTGTTACACTATTTGTCATTTAAAATTTTATATTTTAATGTACACAATAAAAATAGCAATTTCTAAGAGTTTAACATTGTGACTTTGTCAGGACTAAGCTAAATACTGTATCCAGCACCTTAAGCACCAAGAATGATCATGAAACCTGCACAACATTTCCTTTCAATATTATGATTAAACAATTCTTAGACAAGAAGTCCATTAAAAGCTGCTTCACTTTTTCCCTGTGTCATTGTACATGCTGTTCACTGAAGCAAGTAGGTTGGTTGCCCTTCATACTGTACTGTAGATTGACCTTAAGCAATAGAAGGTTTCATAATTTCTGGCTGCCTGGCGCTGAATTAACCTGCGCAACCAACATTTTTGGTTGCCCCGGGCCTAGCGGGCAACCATTTATGTCGAGCACTGCTTATATAATGATGCCCTTTTTCCCTGAGGCAAACATTGGAGGCTTTCATTTGGTGCACTCAGTGATACCATGCCATGTGTAGTAAAACTTATTCATCATGATAAAAATAGTTATTACAGCTTCCAAAATTACAGACAAATAGCATAGGTCGACACTACAGAAATATGGTTTTCGGTTGCGTGGTTACCTTGCTTCTGAGTCAGCGGTTATTGCACTAAACCGTGGATTCAAGTGCTGATTTTGTAGTTAAACGTAATGCTTGTAAAACTCAAGACTTAGTATTGAGTCCTAGTATTGAGTTTCTTGGCTAGGACTCAATACTCAACTATAAGATACTCTATAACACATGTTGTGCACAAGAAAAATGAGGCTTGCACACAATGTGAAATTTGCCTTGACGTTAGATAGCCATAGCGACGAACCCTGACCAACCGAAATGACGTCAAGAACATACTTCCGTGATGTCACATTGGTCTGGGTCGGCACCTGGCTGTCCCCAGGTGTATCAAAATCTGAACTGTTTGACTATTCAACCAAATGTGACTCTTGTCAGATGCATACTGAGTTGAGTGGTCGGGAAGTTTATTGGACAGAATACAAAGACTAGTTGGGAAAAGTTTCCTGGTGTTTAGACTGTGCCCTTACAGTGGCGTTCTTGTTATACTTTGCTATTGTGCAACATTGAAGTGCATTCTGGAAACAAGTGTCCAGCAATACTGTCTGTTATATACCATAGAAAGCATGACTTTCACACAGGTGAACATACCTTCATTCCCAATGTGAAACATAACATTTGTATGATCAAGCCCTGAGATCTGTAGAAAAAGTTGTAAAGATTAGTGCTAGACTATATTCAGAGTTTGTTACTTGATTGTTTTTAGACAGTATCATTCATTGGTTGTTTTCTGCCTTTTAGACATGTGCAAGTTTAATCTATGGAAATCCATGTCTGATAAAAATAGTGTCCAAAAATTAACAGTGATGAAAGAGAGAGAGAGAGAGAAAACATGCAGTTTCAATCTCACAAGATTGACTATACACTCTACCCCATGTGGTAACACCACCATTCAAATCAAACAATTTAACAACAATGTTGTAGACAAAAACACTAAGAAGAGATTACAAACAAATTAGACTGTACACATAGCTGCTGAATTAGATAGCTAATTTACCAACTGGACTCTGGGCAACCCAGTTTGGATATTTTTCCCAGTCAGTGGTATCTGGCCAGCCGAATACTAATTTAGGATATTGTGTGTGTGTATATGGCACAGAATGACTAAAATGCTTTTTTGGTTTGCTGAGTGACATTTACAGAGTGCCCTTATATTGCCTCTCACCATAATGATGTCTAATTTTTCTGAAAATGGGGAACTTAAGAATTCCAAGTCTAAACCTTCCTTAGTTTACTGTACTCACAGTATTTGGAATAGTACTGTAGTATCTTATATGCACTTGCATATTCTGACTAGTAACTTGAGATATTTATCCAAACAATGTTTCATTTGATATTCAAATAGATACCAACTAAGAGTATAATACATCTTTGTTATCCATTAATGAAACTGGCACAGTGACAACCTTTGGTAAAATGTAGGCTTGCTGGAATCATCTTCCAAATGCAGTCATCTTTTGTTTGTCATCGCAGGATAAGAAGCGTGTAACATAAATAGTAAAATACTGATTGGTAAATAATGCTTTGTCTTTCACCATTTTGTCTTCATGTCAAATATACAGTACAGCTGGAGCTAAATATTACTAAACACTGCTTTGAAAGAGTTCAGTTCTTAACAAAAAATATCAAGCTTACAATTCAAGTGAATCATACTAGGTGTGACTAATAAGATGCACATTGTGATTTAGCTTACATGTATATGTCTATCATAAATGTATCTCATGAAACTGTCAGCACAAGAACAGTTTGCAGTGACAATTTGTATCTAAAAGATGGCTACAGTGAGTCGTGAGGCTTTAGGAACGCTATGCTGAACTCCAAAATCTGCACTTCAATCCACAGTTTTGTGCAATGACCGCTGACTCGAAGACAAGGTGACCGCATAGACGAAAAGCATATTTCTGCTGTGTGGGTCTAAAAGGTGTTGTGAATGTATCATATTAGGTTGCACACTGAATGATAGGCTAGTATACACAGGCTAAGATCACCGACCTGGTTTACAAGTACTCTAGTCTATAGCTGGATCAAGATTTGGATGCAGACTGTAAAACCACAATAGGCTATTATTACATGGCCCTTATTGAAGTTGTGTTTTGTTATGGTCTGACAAGCTTGGCTATTGTCTGCTGTTCATGCACGCAATTAAATTGCAATGATTATGCAGAAACATGATGAGTAGATAAAGAATGACCAATATCTATTTTGACTAGTGAACGTCTTTATGTTACGCACAGCTAGGAAGGAGATGAACTAAGATTTGAATTTTGAAATGCTTCTGAAAACTACAGTACCTAATAGTGGAAGTGACCCTCATAGTTATGAAGCAACTTAGAAGTTGCAAGCCAGGATAACCCAGAAAAAACTCAAGATTCAACAGGAATCGAAACCTATGACCTTCACGATACTGGTGCGACATGGTCTAACCAAGCTCAGTATATGGTTAAATTTTTTTTGTACCTGTCACAGTGGTTTCGTGGAGTGTGCACAAGAGCACTGAAGGGATGGGTATGGGGACCTGCTCCCAGGAAATTTTTTGAATTTGGGGCTTGGAAATGCCATTTCCTGTGTTTTCCAGGGGACATTTTCCATAAATCAACGTGTAGTAAAACTCAAAATGCTGCTTTTTGTTCTTCAGTTATTTACTTTATTTTCTTTGAGCGTGTATTTTTTTATTAAAATGCCATATATCACACAGGAGAAACATGGATCACACAAGTAAAACTCTGGATTTTTAAGACAGCGATGACAACATGGGTCGTTTTTAGCAGAAGGTGTTCAATAGTATTTATAATGGAAGAGAGTCGAGATAAAAAAGGTCAAATTTCACAAGTATGCATGTGCATAAAGGAAGCTACGCCCTTGATAAACCATGATTGTATGCACAATAGTAAAATCTGTCAGTAACTATATGCAGTCTGTTGAAAGAAACAAATAATATTAACTACATTTTCTATCCCCCCATTTAAGTCTGACTTACATGTATACATACTGCAATTTATTATATAGACACGAGTGTTTTACTGGAAAATATACCGTGCGTAAAATCCATACGAAACTACATGCGGGACCCGAGTGGCGTATTTTCCATATCCCCACTAGTGAGGATGTCGTTGGCATCATTTCCTGCTTTTGCACGGTTGTTTGGGCAATTTCTCATAAAACACTCGTGTCTAATATAATAAAAAGAAAATTACACGGCGGCTTGAAGATATGGATTTTATTTTCTCGTAGTAAAAACAATATTTTACTCACTCGCGAAGCGCTCGTTCGTGAAATATTGTTTTTACCACTCGAAAATAAAATTCATATCTTCGCACCGTCGTGTAATATCCTCTATGTATCTTGTGTAAGTTCACAGGAAAACTTCCCAAGTAAGTCAACAGGAAAACTTCCCAAGCTTTCGTAATTACAACTTGGCTACTTCAGTGTACTCGAGAGTTTCCATGTGGGTTTATCAAAAGCTTCATGTTGGCAGAAAGTATGGCAGCTTCACACATCCCGGAACACAACTACATAATATTTTGTTAGTTGGCTATATCTGGTTTTATCTGAAGATCTTATAAATGTCATGATGCAATGTGTATTATTTTGTGGTTACTCATAGCCCAAATTAACAATCTCCGCCAATTAGGTATCTATATTCAATGTCTCTATAATTGTTTCATGGTGCCACACCTAAGCATCAATAGTGGTTTTTAAGGGACTTTATTTGAATGCTGCTATCACCTCCGTAGAAAAAAAAAAAAACACATAAAACCTTTATTCTCATCCTCCTTTCCCTTCCCTTGTAAAAAAAGTTGTGCTTCAGTCATCCCAGAAAAACAGATTGATTTTGATTGTACTCTTCAGCACATCCACTGTGCAAATACAGTACAAGGATTCATTGCAAATTTGTATCAACCACTTGGGGTGGCATTATTATACCGACATAAAGTATTGGCATAATTTCTGTGATCTTGGACTGACTTACTGAATGAGACACCATAAGCAGCTGATTCTTGAAATCTCTGAGATTGAAAGCTGTTAGAAGCAGAGATTCCACTAGACTTGTCCATCAGCCGGTACAGAGTACCAGTAGGAAATATTTTTTCGGTACTGAGCCACCTGGAGCCGGTACAACATACAAGTGAAGCAAAATAATCGTTTCTTCTGCTGCTGCGGAACTGGACACAAAATAATCTATATCATTGAGTTTTTGACCATTTCAGAGCCTTTCTTCTGTTGAATGAGTAGAATATCCAGCGTAGGCTTCCTTTGGACAGGAGAGACATCAGAAAAAAATGTTGTACTTCATATTTTCCGGTATGGAATACTGGTAGCCTCAATTTTTTTCCGGTTCAGTATGATTTGTAACAGTAAAATATGCCAGTCTAGCGGAATCTCTGTAGAAGTGATTTACCTTTGGCATTATTTTAATCAATTAAGTGTGAATAACAAAAATAATAACACAGGATCCGTATCTCGTTATCCGTTATTTTGAATCTCATTAGTCCATGGACACGATCAGTATAATATAACATAACCATTTAAGTGCTTCATGCATGAATAATTCGAAGTGTTGACTAATGCATATTTGTCTGGCTTTATGTCTGAGTGCAGTGTTTTTCCGGCCCGTGTGCTATTATGCACTCATATTGCAAAATTAATTCAGCGAGCTAAATCTTCCATAAGCATGTCTATTAGCATATATTAGGATTGATTTTGAGTATGTGGGTAAATTAATATAACTTGTAGTACTTGTTAATTTGGGGATCTTGTATTGTTCATTATATGTTAAACCTGCATACTCTTTCAACTAGTACAGGGCACTGAAAACATGAACACACATACTGTATGGATGATTTTTACCAGGCAGTAAGGTAAAGTAATCTCCTGTGGACCCTGAATGATCCGTTATTATGCAATCATCAGCTCTACAGAGAGAGCATATACTCTACTACAGTATGTCATGCACTACATGTGGTTATTTTATATGGGTATGTGTCCATACAAATGTGTCAAATGGAACTTCAATCTATGTGTGCGGTGAATAATCTGGATCTTTTCTGAATAAAGTATGGGCCTTTCAGGGTATCATCCCCTGTACTGTAAAGCATGCAGAGAAGAGGAGACAATGGAAAACTAGCACTAAAGAGAACTATAGCTTTTGATTGCGTCGGTGTAGAGAATAATGCGTATAATGAATTGACTACTGTAAGGGCCGAGGTGTGAAAGCTGTAGATGCCATGAATTAATTTAAAGCTGGCCTTTCGAGCTCTAAGCCAGCCTTCATCGGCGCAAGTAACTCTAAGAGAAGAGGAGACACTATGTGTAGATTGTATGGTCAATGAAAGGAATATGTCCTGGATGGATTTAGTGTATTGTAATTTGCTGATGTCTTGACCTTCAGCAGAGTTCAAAAATATGTATCTCGAAGATCTGGTGTTTAAAATACGGTTAAGTATCAGTCAAAGCACATTCTTATTGTGGCTATTTCATGTTAGGAAGGAGGGGGACATTTAAAAACATTATTTTGTTCAGCATTACACCCAACCTTGCATCGACAAATATTACATTTCACTGCGAAGATGACACTGACAAAATCTAGTTCTCATGATTTTTATAACTCCTTTCATGTAATAAATACCATACTTGCACAATTACCAGCAAGTATTTTATTAACTGTTCATGTTTGAGACATTTATGGGCGTCACAGTTTAGACAATAAGTGCAGTGTGCCAACAATGCATGAAGCTGCAAGTTTAACACATGAATTACGGGATTACAATGCTGGCACTGTTTGTTATATACACGTGGAAAGTGTACATGTTGTGTTGGATTACAATGCCAAAAGCTGTTATTTTGCACGATGACGTTGGATTACAGCGCTGGCATGACTGTTAGTTTTGCAATATGTACAGTAGATAATGTCAGGTGCGATCCCAGGTAACGATGTTGTACTACAATGCGGAAGCTGTCAGTTTTGTACGTAGGCGATAATGTTGTATTACAATCCCGGAAGTTGACAATGTTGGATTGTATGCTGAGAGATTATCAATTTTTCTGTTGGATGATGGTGTTGGGTTACAATGGCGGAAGCCAATAGTTTTATACACAGACAGTGGTGTGGGATTAGGGTGTGTTAAATTAGGCATATTAAGTCTATTTTAGAACTTGTCACTATCGTGGAACTATATAATTATCAAATTTGAGTTTAATTGCATGTACTTGACCTACTAATCATAAAGAAACTCATCACAGATTACTTGAAAAAACAGATAATCCTGCTCGATTTCCGTGAAAAACCCTTCAGAATCAACACACAGTAATTTTATCATAACTAAAGTATGACACAGACTTGTTCACAGTTAGTATGGGTCATATGTGCATTGTCTTGTCTTTGCTATCAACATTGATTGTGCCATAAGATTATATTACTCAAGGAAGGAAATTGAAGGTGTGTGCAAATACATGTACACAGCACGTGTTACATATGGTTTGATCCATAGTTTGCTGTTCATGCCATACATCCCTGAGCATAAACTGGAGCATATAAATGGCAGAAAAATACTTTGCTTTAAATGATGAAAAAAATACCTGCAATGCCAAAAAATGCCTCAAAAAGTGCTACATAAGCATAAATAACTTGAGAATCACACACAATATATATGAAATTGCTGTGTTCTATCAGTGCTCATGCCAGTACAATTTATCAGATCTCCTATTACGCTAATGAAGCAATGGTTACACATGTATAAAACTAAAACCCTGAGAACCATACTGCTTTTTGGTTAATTGTAGTCACCCTTTCATCTAAAACTTAATGTCTGATCATAGCAAATTTGAGAACTGCAAATACTGTAAGTCCCTAATTCCTTCCAAATTTGTTATGTGAGTTTGACATGCACAATTTAACTCATAGAGTACACAGATTGCAATCATATTTGAACCTAAATTTTACTTACGATGTTCCTGAATTGATAAAATAGACCTTATACTGTAATTTATGCCATGTGCTTGTGAATGGGTGTGAGTATATGCTGATTTATTCTTTAGTATATTTTCTATACAAGGAATTTACACAGTAGCTGAAACATTAGCTGAATAACACTGAAGAATCACATACCATTATCTTCATGATGAATTCATGGAAAATGTACACAGCTATCCTGAGCACTGTTTGATATTAACTCATCGGAAATAAGCCAGACATCTCGGCATCAATGTGCCACCACTGAATAGGTATTATCTCTTCAATAAAGAATATCACTGATCATCCCACATGATATTCAGAGCTTCTTATCTGGTCAATACAATGGAACATGCAGTACCATCTGAACATCAAAATTTTGTTTTCATGCTTGAAAACATAGTTTCTATTAATATATGATTGGCCTGATCTGTTAAATGGTATTTGCATACTGTGGCAGGCAATGAGGACAATGAACATTGTTCACATGATCTCAGACAAAACTGGATTCCCGCCAAACCTTGGTTCTACTTTTGTTACTTGATAATGCACTCAAAGCTTTACCCACATGGTATGATATTTAATATCACCATCTTCTGATTTCAGTGAGGCAATATTGTGGACTTAAGCTAGAATACTTCTCATAACAAGTACACAGTACCTAAGGCTTGCCACCTGACAAGATCTTATTGAGCCAATATTGTCATAATCATACTTTGTTGAGAGCAAGTTGTTTTTCATTTGGTAAATGTAAATACCTGAAATGCCATTTGTAAGTTCACATGGATTATTTACTGTGAGCCTGATCCATAAATATGCTTTTCAAGATCATTTCACAAAGAAATGTTTGCCAAATTTATCAATAAGTAGTTGAAACCCTCCAAGGCAGTTAACCTCTCTTTCACTTCCGGGATCTCATGTAAAGTACGTGTATGTTCTGACCACTAAATTCTTTATATATTGTATATTGGTGGATATTTCATTCTGATGTGGTCAATCAGTTTCCTTTTGTACTTTGTTGTTGGGGAATTTTAGCATGGAATTTTGGCATTGGCCTGGGTCAAATAAACAAGTCATACTGAATAGATTCTATACCACTGGTTCTTTGAGTCAGACCAGTGAAGAAAGATATACTTTACCAATATTCTGTTGACAAAGTAGCAGTGACCTGATCTGTTAATTCCATTATAAGGTCATGCGACAGGGAGTTGTTAAGTGATACACATGGTTTTATGCTTGTGAGAAAGCATCCAATTTGCAGTAGTCGAGAAGAGCGTCATGCAATAGAATTAAGCATTAAAATCATGCTATTTATAAGATTTTGATCTAACAGTAGAGTTGCTCTCTTTGTTTCAGTGTGTGGGCACTATTAAAAAAAAAAGCAGTCGAGACAACAGTGATCTACAGTAAAACAATGCATTCTCTGCTTAGCCTGGAGAGCAGGTGTTGAGTCTTATCTTCTGTTTTCTTTTTGTGGTTCCTAGACAACTCCTGGGTTTCCCTGCATGGGCAGTGATGCTTTTATTTTTGATGGCTTATCTGTTGACAGACAGTGGCCATTGCCAGACATGAAAATGGATTCTTGTGATGCCTGACATGGTTTTTCACAAATGTATAACATTATCATGCTACCATAATGGTCTCGAAATAAATACTGTATGTTGCCAAATATGTCCCGCAGGATTTTCAATTTTTTATCTTTTGATAAGAGTGATAGATGTTTTGCTGACACAGAACTTGTTGCCAAGTAGTCTGAATACTTCCAAATCCATAAAAAGCATATGGAAAATAATACAGCAATAATTATGTACATTGTGTATACTGAATCGACTAAGGGTTGATATGTGAAAGCAAGATGCAGTAGCATTTTTCACACATCAACCCTTAGTCAATTCATTGTACATGTTTATATAGTCTCTATGCCGATTCAGTGCTATTTTCTGTACATTGACCTTTGACAATGCCACCGCTGTACCGATTCTCATTGGCCAATTGTCATTCCCGCTTAGGAACATAAATTGTTCACGTCACCTTATCGTCAGCCAATTTTGCTTGGTTCCGTAAACTCTGAATCACGTAAGACCACGTTAAAAATAGACCAGTTTGCATAATTATGTACTTGAAAAATATTGCTCTCAGATGCTCCATAAAATGATAAAATAAAACATGAAAATAAATATTAGGACTTTACACAATGAAATAATGTGGATGGCTTGAGGTACAATGAACTCTATTTCAGCCAGCTTGTGCTAATTTATAATATATCATCACTCTTTTTTTTTTTTTTTTTTTTTTACAATACAGGTATATGCTACTCTCATGAATTCAGAAGGTCAATCTTTATAGCTGTACATGTACTAGTTCTTTAGCAGTATTTTGTTAACTCAACATCACCATAAAATGGAAATACACAGAGCATTAATTTTTTTGTTTGTTAAAAACAATTCACATTAGTTTAAGTTTCTGAAATCTAGAATTAATCTTCATTTGACTACACTGAATTTTAGTTCGGTGTAAGTATACATACATGTATAACAAGACATTCACTGTAAATGTTGACTTTGTAAGTACCAAAAACTACAGTATTGCCTTCGTTTATTAACAATAAAACTCGACCCCAAACTGTGATTATAGATTTAAATGAATATCCGACAAAATGGCGAAACTACATCCCTTGTCAGCATGGAAACCTGACGCCCTTTGGGAAGAACGTCGATGTTAAAAAGATCTATCCGCTTTCGTTCGTAACTTCGCATAGAAGCATACCGACCCAGATTAGAACGTTAAACAAAAAGAAGACGACCTTCAGTGTTTGAACCAGAGGTCAAATGAACTTTGCGTGAGAGAGGTTACTGATGAAACCGAAGCCTTTTTCACCGACTTGATTAATGCCTTCAAGGTTACATGTTGCCAAAAGCAATGGATCGCACTCTTTTTTTTACACGGAAAGTAGAACAGAACCGAGCAATAGCATTACTGAATATACATACAGGCAGCTAGCTGTGACTTCTCGTCGAATAACTGGCGTATCTCCAGGTCTAAAGTAGTGAAAAAAGGGGCGCTAGATCGTCATGAATAATGGCTACTGGTTTATCGCAACGAATGCATAACTTAGAAGATAGACAGTGACAAAGAACAACCCAAAAATTTCAATTGCAGATTTCTTGACACTCGACACAAAAGGATGCATAAAGGGCTTTATTATCTCGTCGACAATCATAGCACGCAAACCGCATGGATGTGCCCTGCATCTTTTATCTGGTTCAGCCAAGCTGTGACCTCCACGCGCCTTATAAAGCCCCGCGTGGTTTGGCCAAAACAATTTGCCTTTGCGAAAAAGCCTACTGTATTAATAAATGCCGTTCATAAACCTTCCAGCAGCGACTGATTTCGCAACCCCAATTGTCGAGATCGAAAGTGCGCCTTTGTTCAGCACACACACAAAAAGCATCGACCACGGGCCAAACCGAGTGTCGACGAAGCAAATTTCACTCGAAAGGCATGAAGAGATTGATACACGTAAATGATTATCGATTTTACTGACAACTGGCGCTAGTTTGACGACAGTTTACCGATAGTAGGTATTCAAAGTACGCAATTCATCTGACCGGTTTTGTGCGACGTATGTGCCTATCACGAAACGGACAAAGCACTCGGCAACAGGGCTGAAAGGCATGTTAAAACCTGCCGACGATGGGCGCCAAAGAACCGTATTATGAGGGCTTTACGACGTATGCACCCTTCTGAGCATGTAAGCAGTTGTTTGTGCAGTCTTTAGGCAAGAAATGTTCACCCGCGGATCGATGCATACCAAATATTATGCCATTCCACACACATTCACGGCCAGGCACCGCGTACACAGAGCAACGCCTCGGCTTTTGTTTACACTACGTACCAGTAGATAGCTGCTGCCACGTCCGTTTGGTTGGTCCTTAGATAGCTTGGAAATGATGGTTTCAAGGTTCTGCCTTCAAATGGTAAAAAAATCGAGCGATGTGTGAGGAAACTTGGTCGAAAATGCATGCGTGATGCACACAGTTCGAGGTGTTGTGAAACAACGGCAACACAACACGCATCGTGGTAAATGCATGCAACCTGTAAGCCCGAGTACAGCTTGTCTTACCCTTTCTTGGCTTCACCGTTGTCTCCCATGAAGGCGATTTCACCAGCATGCCATGGAATCGCTGCTACTGCCCAAACACAGCGGACTTCTTGTTATCATCGAAAGGTCAACAATGTTTTGCGTCGACCATCTAACATTCCTGGCCGCACTGACTGGAACACCTGGTCAGCGGTCACCTATCACGCGATCTCAGACCGAGGGAGGCTGGGCTGAGGTCAATGACCGCGGGATTTTCCCGGTGTCACGAAACCCGAAAATTCAGTTCGAGCTCGTTGGAATTGTCCTTCTTAACTGCGTCGTGTTTCGTTTTCTCCCTCTTTGAGGTTTCCGTTGAAATTAAGTGCGACAGCTTGTCCAGAACAGCAAAATTTTTGAGAAAAAGAGCTAATTCCTCTCCCCAGTGGGGAGGGGTGGAGAGAAAGACTTGCGTGTTTTGTGCACTTCCCGTGGACTCTACTCCACGGAATGTTCATTTATCTTTTTTTTTTTTTTTTTTTTTTTTTTTAGTTTGGAGTTTCCCTTGCTAACGTGGGACTTCTTGTATGTACCAAGAAGTATAAACGAAAAATAAGTTACATCGAAATGTTGAACCTTGTCTACTGGAGAATCTATCGCATGATTCGGGTCAAAGATCCTATTTCCGGTCTTCGTTAAGCTATTCAGGTTCGTTGCTAACTTCTAAAACACGCACATGGACTTCCAACCAAAATGGATATGTTAAGGAAAAAAAACGAAAATATTGGATGTTATTGTGCTTGATTGAAAAGTTATAATACGATTTGTACAAAGTATGATCCGAGAAATAGTAGCTAAACTCTGTACAAGTAAACAATTGACAAACAAAAATGTAACGCCGCACAGCAGGTAGTTTACCGTCCACACCTAGTTACTGTATCGGACCAGAAAGCTGTACAGGAGCAATACAGTAGGAGTGAGTATTTTTGACCCTTTGTCTCTCGGATGTTTTATTATCATTATTATTATTATTATTTTCGGATGCGCTAGAAATGAATTCTATAAATTCCGGTAAAAAGCTAGAACTGCTAAATGAGCTGAGCAATGGACATTGCATAAAGGCAGCAAAACGCGCATTACAGCCTTCGAACTTTCATCTGATCCCAACAGATTGGATTTTGTATTCTTTGTGATAATAAGTGCACTTTATTGGACTTGGTCTCCGTCTTGCTAAAATAGAACATAGCGGTATGATAATGGTTTGTCAATCCCTCTCTAAAACATTTTAAAGGATATGTTTTAAAGTAATATCAATTAGAAACGTGAACTGGGCCACCGCCTATATATGATCATTATTCTTGCATGGCGACAGTTTTATGCAAATAATTTCACTTTGTGGTGTCCATGGCAACGCTTCGACTAATGTTCGCTTTACACGTTTGACACCGCCTCGGCACGAGATCCTTACACAAACTGTGCCTTGGACTAAGCCTATACCCGAATTAAACCGCAATAAGAAAGATAAACGACAACAATTACGACCGCCGTTATATGATATGTCTTCTGTATTGCTTTATTTCATTTGGTGTTTTTTATGGTGGTGTATTAGTGTACGAAGGGTTTATTTTATATTGACGTCTAACAACCATAGTAAGTACTTTATTTCCTTTGGATGTTAAACCTTTGGTGAATTTGTGTTTCCATTTGGCACTTTACCTGCCTCGTCAGCGTGTTAAATAAAATAAGAAAAGCGTCCGTAATTATATACGGCTGCAAAAACAGCTGCTAATGGTGTGTTTTGTTTTCTTTATTGGCAACCAGGACCGACATTTGTCAGATATTTGCCATTTTTCTAGTGTCTGACTCAAATATTGCGAAGTGACAAGTGTAGCTTCTTTTACTGGCATTAAATAATCGGTGCATGCAATTTAGTTTGGAAGGACGTTAAGATATCAGATGACACGTTTATAAATCCTGACACTGGATATAACCCTTCGCTTCAAAATATTCGACCCCAAAATTGTCGAATGAAATGCCAAAGGTGTGACCTCTATTAGTAAATTCTACTAAGAGAGCTTATACATTGTTATTGGGCGGAGTTCGTGCTTTTACATTTTCAAGTTAAAGTTGGATAAAGCCGGCAAGCAGTCCAGAATTTGTTTTGACGATACTAATCGAAACATTGTCGGTTTTAATCTCGACACAAACGGCAGCGAAATCGAAAAGAAGGTAACTTCGAGAGATAAAAAAAAATCATTTAATTTGAATATGAACATGCATATAAACAATGCTTTGCATGGTGCATGACAAAAAAGCTGTACTTAAGATTAAATTGAAAGTGTCGCCTTAGTGACAGTGGCACGTCATTCGTAAACACGCTATCAGTAAAATGGGAACTGGGGAATGAGATCAAAGGAGCCGACAGAGAAAAATCTTGTATGTTAGGTTAAGGGCAATTTTTATGGGTGTACAACTACAACTAATCCTAACCATAAAAGTAACCCTAAACCAAAACCCTATAAGATTTAGCTCTGTCGGCTTAACGTTTGTGATTCCATTCCCCATTCCTCATTTCTCGTTTAGGAAAATGCTGATTTGTGTAGTTGCATCACCTATTGATGATCTATTTATTATCTTATTTGAAATATAACCGAGAGAAAAGTTTGTACAGCATGGCTGCGGGAAAGAACAATCGGCCATCTACTTTTGTGTTTACAATTATAGTGCAGTGTGTGACGAGTTAGCATGAGCTTGAAGTATAGGCCCCGATTATCTCTGTCAGTGCACAAGGGCTCTTGGGCCACATTTACCTTTTATTACCTTTTTTTTTTTTTTTTTTTTTTTTTTGTCGGAATGAATTGCTTATTTTTAATAAAGTTAGGAGTTCTGTCTTTCGCAAAGCACCGGCAGTACAAATAATCACGCATACATATTAACTCTTCTTAGGCACTGTTTACATGAAAGGAGGGTCACCCTTCTCTACTGAAATTCCCTGGTCCGTTTACATGATAGGCAGGGTCACCCTATCTCCTTGCTAGGGTAACCCTCCCAGCAGGGACAACTTTTGGCCATGTAAACGCTCGAGGTAGGGTTACCCTCCCAGCAGGACTATCTTTAGCGGTGCCAGGTTACTATCTCAAATATTGCAACCTCGCTATACCTTTCAGACTGTTGGCGAGATAGCCCTAGGGATAGCGATTGGCATGTAAAGTGGGGCTATCTTCTGAGCCTTCAAGGAGGGTGTCCCTCCTAGGAGGGTCACCCTCCTTCCATGTATACAGGGCCTTAGTTCTAAGATTGAGAGTTTGCCGGGAGTGAAAGCCTTAATATAAAAAGTAATCACGCTGCCTCTGTGCTTCGCTTGGATTGTAAAGAACCTCTTTCTCTTGTCCTCTCACTAAAGTTCGGAGGTTACCGGAGATTTCCTTCATTGAATCCTTCAGATTATCCAGCATGAAGTCTGCCATCTCTGTATCTTCGTTCTCCTCTTGTGTCTTTTCTTGTGCCTCTGCGAAAGAGTCGCACAATATCGCAATAAAGAAATTCATTACCAGTATGGTGATGAAGAAGTTGTAAGTCAAAAGGTAGAGTGGACCAATAAGTCGGTGTCCCCCTTGTAACTCTGCAAAATCCACACCTTTGCCGAGAATCATTTCGAAGCAGTTTACTAAAGTTCTAACAAATGTTGAGTACATAAAGTTGCCAGAACCGAATAGAAGGTTTCCCAGCAAAGCAAATGCGATGACTTGGACCATGAATATGGTCGAGTACGACGCCAGTGGTCCTCTTGAAAATCTCATGGTCCACGCCAGAATGGAAACGTGCTCGTTAAACTTGACGATTCTGAGTAACTTCATGGTGGCAACGAATATCACCACGGCCAAAAGGACACTTTCAATATCTGTCCACAACGACACAAAGTCGAAGCTCATTCTGGCGTAAGGGTTTTCCTGGATCTTTCTCACAATTCGGCGAGTGTATTCTGCTTTGAAGAAGAACACTACAACGGCGGCGATAGTGGTGATGTTGAGAATAATCTCAATGTAACTCCAAGGATCTTTAAAGTAGTCGCATCGCTGATTTCGCAGACTTTTTATTTCTCTATAAACGCTCAGGGCCACTAGCACCACAAGGAAGATGTAGAAGAAATAAACTAACGCATCATAAGTTGGGTTTCCTGATCCATAAAAAGACAGAGGGTCAACTCGACTATGGGCAGTAATCCGTCCAGTGGCCATGTATTCAAACGTGAAACGCACAAACGCGAATATGTTTGTCGCTGGTTCGAACAGTACCATTTCAAGGAATATCACCCTGGTTTGCCTTGTGATCCACTTATCTTCCCTGAGGTTAAGGACAACCTCTTGAGCCGTTGATAAATCATACCCCAAATCTGCTACGAGTCCCCCTCCCTCGTACGTTGCGTGGGATGTGACCACTGGGAGGGTACCAAGTTTCTTTGCGTCCTGGAATTTGAATGGCTCCTCACACATCCTCTTTATTCCTATTCCTTCTTCAGAATTTTTGGTGTTCTGAGTCAGTTCTGTTGAATTTGCGGAGGTGGCAACTGGCGTATCGACGTTTGTGCTTGAATATTCCTTGAAGCAATGCGGGAACCAGCGCTTCAGATTCGAGAATTGATACCAGGCGTCGCATGGCTCTGGTGAGTAAAAACGCATTAATCAATGAAGTTAACTTAGAATGAACACTTGATAAATGTGCAGTGTGATGGGTTGTGTTGTTTTGGTCAACTCTAAAAACACAACAAACCTCTTGGTGTAAGACAGTACTTCCACCAATAAATTGTCCCAAAAGTTGAGAAATGACGCTAAGAGACTTACCATGTGTATAGAAAAGGAAGGGGTATTGGGCAGTGTGCACTAAGTACATAGCTGGTATATCCTGTAATTCTTGTGTTGAAAGAATACGAAACCCACTATTTTCCCCCCGCTGAATACGGTGGGGAAAGGGAAAAAAGACTTGTATGTCGACCTATCAGTCTGAGAACATGCTAAAGTCCCTTCCGTGAAAGCCTACCCGACTTCTGAGAGAAAACATGCTTTTCCGTGACCGAAAAAAAAAAAAAAAAAAGCGTTAAAATCTCGTATCCGGGGCCGGTAAGCCCGGGACGTGTAAGCGACAGGCATGCTGCATAACGGATGTGATGGATATTTCCGAATCTCTTTGGTATGTTGGCTGTTTGCCTTCGTTAGGAGTTTGTTCTCCGTGACCGAGATCGCCTGTGTAGCTGGCCCTCCAGGGGTGGGGAGGGGAAGGGAAGGTCGAACTGGGGTTAACATGCACGAAGGGATGCGGCTTAAGTTTCTTGCTGTTTTTCTCCTCTTTTCCTGAAGGGTCTCCTTTTCAGACCATAAAATAATACTTTCAACTGTTCTGCGGCAAGGTTTACCTGGACGAACTCTCGCTTGCCGAAGGCGTGGCAAACTAACCAAAAATAAATTTCTGTCAGATATCAAATTTTTCTTGACATCAAATTCTTGGCCGTTGTACCACGTGTTATGATATATACCGGGCAACATGACGTTCTCGCTCCAGTACCAGAAGGTACGCTCGTCGTGAATCTGAGGAGACAAGTTTGGACGAGAATTTAAAAGAATGTAAACTTATGAAATGAAATAGAAAACTAAAGTTAATATTGGATAATGTACGAATGAAGAGTTAAAGGTATTCAGCTAAACGTTGTAAACTAATACTGTCTAAATGAGGATAAGGGGAAATTGAAATTCAATTACACACGTGCACAGATCAGGAATATGTTCAAGGGATAAATACTGAAAAGAATTTTCTTACTTTCATTGTAGAATCGGTAATGAACTGATTTGAAAAAAAAAAAGAACAGAATGACATTCGCAAGCCAATAGACGAGTGTGTAAAGTGCAAAGCAGATAATTCGCATTGAATGGTGATGTTTTGGGTGTGTTTGGGGGTAGGTTCTTACTTTTTCAGTTTTCTTAAAGATGTCCAGAACGTGTTTATTCATCAAGTAGCGGTCGCTTTTTCGAGTACCGTAACTGGCCAGTGCCAGCATCAGTATAAACAGGAGCTGCAAACACATTTCAGAAATGATCGTCCGCATCATACGTTCTTTCAGTTTCTTCTCCGCTGCAGCTTCTACGCTATTTTGATCCAGAGGAGAATATAAGACAGTGCTGATCGTCTTTGTATGGTCACAGCCGATCTTGTTATCTTTTAGAAAAAGACAAAATACAAAAAATAATGCAAGTAAGATAGAAAATCGTGCATCGCGAGAACAAAGCCTTTCGATCAGGTAAACAAACATTGTCTTTCCGTAAGGCTCACTCAGGGTAAAGTATAGTTGCGGAAAAAAAAAAAAAAAAAAAAAAAAAAATATATATATATATATATATATATACTTTATAGGTGAACAGTGATTGTCACTCCTCGACATTTGAGGGTTCACTGGTGATTAGTGGAGCCGAATAAAGCCCGCGCACGCGCAATCAATTGTCGCTTTAGGAAGGATTACGGGCTCGCCGAAATGGCCAATGAAAATAATACGAGCATACCATTCACATCTTCATCACCAACATCGCCATCGTCGTCGTTATTATCATCACTGGGACATGAATCCTCTTCGGGCAGCTTGCGAAGAATAAGGGACAGTACAATGGCAACTACCAGGACCTTAAGGGGCTGCAGGACCAAAATATCTTGAACCAGAGAAATCACGACCGACAGCAGCCACTTTTCCGATTCCTCTTTACCCCAATTCATGCTGTAGGCAATAGTTAAAAAACCTGACACCAGGGAAGTAAGAAAGGCTAAAGTATAAGCCACATACAAAATCCAGTGTGGCAATTTACTTTTTGAGCGTTCTTTGCTACTTTTGCCGGGGGCATAGTCTTGTTGTCGCTTCCCTTTGGATCCAACATTACGAAATATTGTAATGATTAGAAGGTTCACGGGAACGACTACCAAACTGCTTTCCAGCCCAATGATTATTTGCGTCCAGTTAAATTTAATCGGACCAAGTTCTACTTGCATGGATGTCTGTGCCACATCGAACTGGTAAAACATTGCGCTCGCAAGCATCGCGCACAGGAGAAGCGACAGACAGCAAGTTAGTCGTTGCACTCGTGTAAACGGGCTATTGGGAGGTCTGGTAAATATCGACATCCACAGGTGTCCGTCACCCAGATTTTTTGACGCTCTGGAGTAGAATAGATTCTGAAATCCAGTCAGTGTCTTGTGGTCAGAGATGAAAAACATTCTTTCGATGCGCCTGTCAGCCTTATCCACAGCCAGCCAGCGGTTACACACAAAGTAACTCTTTTTGTTGCTTCCCACGTGACGAATAACCACTTGCTTTAGGAACCAGGCCGGGCTGGGCCCTGAATTGTCGTGCCACAGGCGAATGTAACTCACGAGTCCCAGATTGCTCGACAGTTTGGCAACAAATTTATTAACACTCGCACGGGCAAACAGATTATTCTTTCTGTCCACAGTGTCAACCAGTGGCAACACTTCACTCTCTCCTTTGTCTCCGCATATCACCATGGCAACATTCGCGGTAGTTCCAGAGGCGCCAAACATGCCGGTGTAGACGGTGATCTCGTATTCGTGTGAACCGGTGTTCTCTGTCCGGACAGGGATGGAACTCGGTGCCTGCAGAAGTCAAAACAAAAACATAAAAGAAAAAAAGTACTAGCAAACCATTTCCATCTTTCTCTGTTGATAGGGAGATTCGTTTTATTTGACACAAAAGTGTTATTTTGTCATCGATTTCTCTGTATTGTTTTGTGATGGGAGCCAAAAAATCACCATTTTTCGGTTTTGCACATTTCCAGGTGTAAAACAAAATTGGCTGAGAGATGGCCCTTTATAACCGAACGTTCCTTTCCGCGTTGAGATAATCAGAGATTTACGAATAGTGGTGGTTAGGTCGGTTAGGTTATTTCTTACCGCTAGAGCTGGAAGAAAGTTTACTTAGTTCTTTAGGCCCACAATTAAGCTGGGCTTCTCTTACCCTCAACGTATCCCTGCGATCCGCTCTTTTCGCCAAAACCACACCGATGAGGTAGAGTAAAAAGAACGAAGCGACTGTTGCCAAGACTGCGATGTTGCCAGTAGTGGACAGATTGGAGAATCCGGTGATTGTTTTGTCCAAGTCTATGGGATTTGGCGCTACAAAAAATCCTCCACCGAATGATGTCAGATGGTTACACATGCACTGCAGCATCTCAGCACTGGAGTTGGGGCCCGGCTGGGATAAGAGACAAGTATAAGTAACTTTTAACATTTGGAATTTCCAAGAAATGACTGTTCAGTTCTGGGAATGCTGTGACGTGAATGCATCGCCGTGCACAAGGCGTCAAGGCTCGATGAAGACAGCTCTTCACTGAAAACAAAATGCTATCTTTTTTAACACAACGTTTTTGTTGGGGAATCTTTATATGGTAGACCTTTAAGTTTGCGGGGTTTTTTTTAATATGAACTAACGCATTAGCTAGAAAGTATCGATACAAATGATTTAAAAACCAGAATGAATTTCTAATTGATAACCTAGTTTTAATACACGTTAGCGAAGTAGTAAATCATACAAGATTTGTCGACCTGAAGTTGATTTGGATTTGATAAGCACTTGTCAACTTTTGTCGGAGCAAAGTTCATAAATATGCAACATTACTAATAAGCCTCAAATAATGGCGTCTTACCTTGCACCCAGATTGGCTCCACCTCTCTTGAACTTCATCAAAGTAGAGACAGTTGAATAAGTGCACACTGAATTTGTACAAAGTCGAATTGTAATCCGGTGTCTTATCGTCATTCTTATCATCATCTTTGGGAGGCGGTGGTTTTTCTTCGACCACGACACACTTTCGTTGGGGTTTTTCATTTTCGGGTGCACTTGATACCGATCTTTTGTCTCGTCGTCTTTTCCTCTTATTCCTCCAGTTCCTCCAATTCTCCCACCATCTTTTTCGTCTTTGTTTTTCTTCTACTTCATACGTATCCAGCAGTTCAGAGCACTTTTGGTCGTTGATCTCGCAATCCTCCCAGGATACCGACGATCCCTCCGCAATGCTTGCATTTCGAAGGAGACTTGCCTTGTATTCCAATAGTGCGTTTTCGATATCAGCCGTTTCATTCCAACCACTTGTCATGTTTGCGTCGTTTTGAATGTCTGACGGCATGTAATAGCCAACTGCCACGAAGTAATCACCCTCTCTACCGAAAGCTGAAGAATTGAAGAAATACAGGAACGGATCTCGCAGACACTTGCCGTATTTCCCGTAGAAAAGACGGGGCCTTTTGTAGAGAATCTTCTTACACATTTTGAAACGATCATAAGTTACGGCTGGGTAGCACGATAAGAAATTAACCTCATCTTTACAAAGGTTTTGCCTTTGACAGTTCGCTTGCTCGTTACTCCTGGTCATATCAGCACAAGCATTTTGAGTGTAGTTTGAACCGGAACAGTTGCTGCTTGACGCACACGTCACAAAGTTTACCAAACGGCGACATGTCTCGACATCACGCTCATTACTCCAGATTTTATTCATTAAAAATGAAATGGGAGGAATCATCGTGCAACTACAATTAATGCATGATATGTTATTGTAGACGCAGACTGGCGGTTGGCAGGGATAAATAACTGTCTTTTCGGTTGGAATGTCCTGTTCGGTTCCCGGGGGTAATGGTGGTAACGATGCCTCTGTTGTTTCAGGACAACTTGTTGGATCCACATACGATTCTACATTTTGGATTTCTGGGTTAGAAATATTTAAACATTCAACGAACTCAGATGCCAATGTGCAGTTTTGGTCTTCGGGTAGCAAACACGACGAAAAATCTGGAAGGGTGAAACTGAAATCGTAGCTAGTCCGATTAGGCCGTTCACCGTATTTCACATAAATCTCAACGATTGTCTCGTTTAAAGGCTCGACTCGAACGTGGAAGGCTGTGTCGTTGAATGAAATGTGAAACTTGTGGGCGTGCATTGTTCCATTTCCAGGATAAACAGGGTACGTTTTTTCGTCTTTGTGTATTTCGGATTGTTTTGTGGGAATTAGTATTTCAATGTCAGAAGACAGATTCCTCACGGTGATCGGCTCTCCGTTTGAATTAGAAAAGTCCAGGCTGACCACTGAAGTGTCAATGCTCTTTGTTTTATTCTCTTTTTTTGCCCAAAAGAAAGGATTTTCAGCAAAGAATTTGACCTGCAAACACAAAGAGAGAGAGAAAGAGAGAGATAATATACTTTAAGAGAATGTTTACTTTTATTAGCATGATCTTTTCAGATATTGCCAAAGCAATTTACAATTTTCATAACGAAGTAACGATTGTTACAATAAAGGTTACGATAATGATAAAGCAATTATAATAGTAACAAAATATAGCTGCATTTCTTACTTATTAAAACTAACTGGCGCGGAATATACACCATATATCTGTATCTACATTTAAAGTATACACTGTACTATAACAGCAAATTCTACCTGAATATAAACTTTCCAAAAATAACTCTTTACCATCTGCATTACGAACATATTTGTATGTGCTGACCTTTTTGTCCAGGTATGATTGGCCGGTTGCAGACCCGAATGGCATATTTGAGGGCAGATTGAATGAACCACCCTCAATAGGAATCTCCCCTGAAACGTTGTCTGGTCGCTGACGAGCAAGTGTCATAGCCAAAGCAGGACTTCTGATAAGTTTCGATGTTTCCCCGACGTACATCTTATTAAGAAAAATGATCCCTAGCATGTCGCTGATTTTCAGAGCTTCCTTAGCTACGTCTGCCATCTGCATTTAAAAGACACAGATTTAATCCCCGAGCTCTGCAAAGGTAATAATCATGACGCTGATAGTGTAGTATCGCGCTTTTGTTCAAGTTTTAACCATTTCGATTAGAAGCGATAGAGTACAGTCAAACGGTGTTGTGAAAACGATCAATAATCTCCAAGCGGAAAAAAGTTAAGAATCCCGCTTCCTGAAAATCCACTGAAGTGCGAGGGGATATATGCGATTATTGTATTTATAGTTTAACTGCTAAACCCTCCTCCTTAGAAGATCTGGGATCTTCTCGACGTACAATTTACTTGTTTCTAGTACAAGATTCGTACCGCGCTATTTTTATCTACAAGTCACTTAACAATCATTTCCTGCATTGATTTCTTTTCAATGTTCATTTAACAAGGACTTTCATAATTATAGTACTAGATCTAGGAATAATATTCGTAAAACTACTGCTAATAGGAGATGGGGACATTTGTCCACCATTAATTTCGTTGCCGACGCTTGGAACTCTCTGGATATTTCTACCAGGGAAGCACCCACATATTTAGCTTTTAAGCGTGGCCTTACTGGAGCTATTTTTTAACTTTTTATTCCACATATCTATTTATCTCATTATTATGACTCATTTTATGGTTCGTATCAAGTACCTTACTTAGGAGATTACTACTTAACATTTATTTTACAATCAATTACTGTAATTTGACATTTATTTATATACTATTATTATCATTACTATTTATTTTTATTACTATTAATTTATTCTACTGAACCCCTCTGTAAATCACTTTGTCGGTGAAGTTGGCTTCCTCATTAAAGATTATTATTAATTAGTATATTTCATGTTTCTTACCATTGTATCGTTCTGGGCTGGTGATGACGTTGCTGCTGTGTCCACGGCTGCACCCAGAACATTTCCGCTAAGAGCAAACAACTGTGTCCCCGCACCAGTGATCGCGTTTACGTCATCAGTGACGTCAGACTCCTTCATCAGAGTTGAAGTCATGTTTGTGGCCGCGTTTACTGACAACACCTGAAATTGAGCAGCAGTACAGTCATCATGCCTAATCCCGGGGTTGGGCTCGGTAATCCTTTGATTAAGCAATAGATAGATAGATAGATAGATAGATAGATAGATAGATAAACCTTTATTTTACGTGATCAATTACACTTAGCTATAGATAGTGTGCCCAGAATACGGGAAACACAGGCTAATTTACAGGTAATCCCACAAACTGAATTAATATATAAGAATAGAAATAATTAAGACTATAAATAGATATATACACAGTAAAATTAACTAAAAACAATAGAAAATATAATTATTATAATTATAATAATTCAATGCCATGGAGACCTTTCTTGAAGGCTTAAGGTTGGCTCCCCAGGCCCTCACGACCATCTTTAGTTTTCGAGGCGCGGGAGGGAAAGGAGGGCCTGATTACAGGTTAATGTCGTGCATGTTTTTTGGTTATACCTGGGACGTCAAGCTGACATCTTCTTTTTCGTTTGTAGCATCCAGCAAAACTCCGGCCAATTGGTTTATTCCCTTTGTGTCATTTACCACTGCCTTCGTCATTTGCTCGATAACTGCTTGTTTTACCTGAATGAAAAACATAAAGAAAAATAGAGGTTATGTAGAGTCGTAACAGTAGCAGTGGTAAAATCAGCAGAAGTAGTAGTAGAAATACAGTAGCTAGTAACATAACTAGTAGAACAAAAAACTGGTATTGCAGGTAGCAGTAGTTAGAGTATAGCAATACTTGTTGCAGTTAGTTAGAAGTAATCTAGTTAATGATTAAAAACTGTAGCGCCGTTCTTTTTACAGAGGATGTATTCATGAAAAGTTGATGTGGATTAGCTGTGGCAAGAGTCGAGCGTTCGCCTTCTGTTTACTCTGATAAACTGCCAGTTCACTGAACATCAGGCAACACATTTCGTACGTTCTTTAGCCTAGTGATTCTGTTGTACGAGTTTATATGACGCTTATCATTACTGATGCTAATCTTTAACAAGAATATTCATGCAATCAAAAATGTAAAACTATTTTTGACTTTGCGATCTTACCTCTGTTTTGTTGACAGTTTCGCTTCTGTTATTTACGGCCTCACCCCCAGTTAAACTTAAAACGGCAAGACTTAGTTGTAATGCCGATTGAATGTCGCCCTCATTCATGAATTTGGCCAGATTACTGTCTTCACCTTCAGTCAGTTGCAGCAGTGCGTTGTTAAGACCCGTTATGTTTGGAGGGTGAACCTATATGAAAGAAAAAGTACCCATTAGCTCTGCATGTTTTTTCTTAGGGCAAAGCGTGGGAGTATATTTTGTTAAAGATTAGGAAAGTGATGATATCATGGTACAGTCAACTCCATCTTACGGACACCCCTGTAAGACGGACACCTCAGCTCTAAGATGTACACCTGATAGGAGCGGTCCGTGCCGTTTCTTCGGTCACTTACTTGGGAGCTTAAGCAAACTAGGACGGCGACGGCAACGCGAGGAACCAGGAAAAAAGTGTCTCCGTATTCCTTGTCTTTGTAACTTTGCCTATTCTTAATTTGTTCAAATTTGTTCCGTTTTTCCGAAATTCTATTGCTTTCATTGTCTCATGCTAAGAAGAACGACTGTCGTAATTTCTCAAAATGTCGTCCACTTCCTGACAACAGCCTAAAAAAGAAGCACTTGGAGTCGCACGCGAGAGCACGACGACCCGAGATCATGTAAATTTCACATAATCACGTGCGCCTTTTGTCTTCTGGAATGAGTTTTATTGTTTCAACGACGTTGCCGTCGTCCTCTCCCGTCCTGGTGCTTAAGCTCTCTACTCTAATGGAGATGATCCCGACGGTATCCGTCTTAAATGGTAGTAGTAATATATTTACCCACGTATCACCGGTGAGGAGAAACTCCTTTATAATGTGTACGTGAAAGGAGTTTATCAATAACGGTATGGGGATAATTGTACCGGTCGATGTAATGATGGTATTGATACTGATAATACTGATACTGATGATATTTCTGAAATACATGGACACGAGTATTGAGCAAAATCCTTGTACAGCTCTTCAACTAAGCTGAATAATACGAGTGAAGATATTGGTACTCAAGATGTCAACCGACTGAGAAAAATCCCTCCAGAACACACAACTGACGTAGAGAAAGGCAGAACAAAATGATAAAGGCAATACCGTTACTGTCATATTTTCCTTCGTTTCCGCTCCAAGCGCGTCCACTATCAGAACTGTAAGCTGCAGTCGGAAATTATCGTTCTGTTTTCCAGCAGGAAATTTGACCCCACAGGTGTTGTTGCCGCCTCTGCACAACGGAATCACTGTATTTGTTGCCCTGTGAAGTTGAAGCTCATATGCCAGAGGCATGTCATCATCTTTCCAGTCTTCGCATGTCAACATAAATTCGTCAATTAATGCCAGCCCAACTGTTTTGTTAAACCGACATGACCCTCCCAAGGGAGGACTGTTAGTGCGGAAGTCATAACTGTTGTATCCAACAGCACCTTCATTAGTAGTGACCTTAAAGGTGGCCCGGTAACTTGTACTTCTTTGCATGAAATTCTCTACCAGAAGTAGCTCAGTCGATGAGCGCGACCCCAATATCATAGAAGAGAACTCCTTAACTTTTTCCCACTTCTCGTTTTCTGGATAAATGGAAGAAAGTATTGTTTAGTTAATGCTATCGAGTGGCGCTAATTCACCAGTACATCCACTGACACATGACCAGGTATATTGAACGTGAATTAGGCGGCTAATACAAGGAAGATGAATTCTACTTTTGTATAATTCTCCGCCTTGCTTTCGTTTTAGTTACCCGTTTTAAACAATTGGCTACGAGACCTGCTAGCCCTTACTTTTTCTCCTGGGACGCCGGTTTTGAATGACAAATTTCAAATTTCAGAAGTATTAAAGATGATTTGTATGATAAAATTATGCTTGACGGCAAGCCCTGCTCTCCCACTTAGTGACTTAAAATTGCCATGTGTCGATATATGATTGATAAGCTAAACATTTGCGTATGTACTAATCTATATGCGTTGTTGTCGTTTTTTAGAAATAACTTTGTAAATATACATTATCTTTACCTCGTGAAGCATTGTTGTAAAGTGCTTTTACATGCATGCGCGCAGATAAACTACATAAGACATGGTCTTAACCAGTCGGTTGTACACTACTCGCGTAAAAGGCTGCTTGAACCAGACCTCTCATGAAACTACTGACGAGTGCATTATTATTATTTGTAATCGTAGGAAACAACAGTGAGGCTTACCTGCTTCCCTTTTGTTGCCAATGGTAACATAGAGGTCCCAGTAATAACTTATTTCCCGGGCGCAGTTTGGCCCGACACAGCTCGCTTTAAAACCAATACGTAGCTTAGGGTTAGCCGCCTTGTTACAGTTTTCAGTGCATCTGCAATGATAATGATGCGGAATAAAACAGCAGAACCTCAAGTCCCCGACCAAAGGTTGATTTGTAAAATATATATTCACGGCTGTCTCGTCTGCAACCTCACCACGTGCTTAGATTAAACAGCGCAAAAGCAGCGCGTAATCAGTGCAGTAGGCAATTAGGCAGAGATGCTCATGTCGCGTTTTGAAGCAGCTTTGACAATTGTATTGCTGTTTTTAAACAATATATAAAAGAGTTTATGTACCTTATGTCAAATTCCGGTGGCCTCTCTGCTATTTTAATTGTCTGAGTGTACATATTTATCCGCTTCCTTTTTTGAGCGATGAGGGTGACTACAGAAGTCTTCTCTCGTGACATCATCGAACTGTTGAAGGCATACGTTATATTTGACGTTGGAAAACGGCCTGATCCCTGACCAAAACAGCCTCCATTTTGCTGCGTTTGGTTTTCTACTGGGACAATCTCGGGTAAACTGGCAAAGGAGTTGAGGAAATTTTCATAATTCATGGCGCACACCCATGTGAAATTCATTTCAGTGAAGTTTCCTGCATAAAAAGGAATAGTATAGCGCAGTAAGACACTGTGTCTGAACAGAACCTAAGAGTTGTTTCTTAAACACTTCATCACTTAACTTTAAATATATTTATAACAAATTTAAGCATATATTAATTTGATTGAATCATACATCTTTTATTAAAGCCCCATGCAGCACGAGCAAATTTTCTATGACACGTTTTCTGTGACAAGATCTTTTTGCTCGTGTACATGAGAAAATTTGGGCAAATTTTCTGTGACAAATTCATTTGCTGAAAAGCTGGCGTGCTAGCTTTTTTATGACAAGGAAAACTTGTCACATGTGGAATTTGATCGTGTAAACGAAAACTTGTCAAGTTTTTCGGAAAACTTTAGTTCCCATGTCTTCATTTGCAAGCGTGTTCGCACGGTCAAGATGGCGGCATCCACAACATTGACAACAAAGCCTTTGAATTAGCCAAATAATGCAGTTAGCCTCTTGCTGGAGGCTTTGAGATCACGCGAAAAGTTTATGGAAGTCAAAGTCAGAAGGAAAAGAAACAACGAAAATTTGTCAAAAAACTTGTGAAAAAAAAAGTTGCTCGACCGTATACACGGGCAAATCATTTGTCACAGAAAACTTGTCATAGAAAACTTGCTCGTGTGCATGGGGTTTAAGACAATGCGATGACCAGATTGTTGTCATGGTAACTTGTAGCTTTTACAGGACTTTGAGAGATATACTGCCGTCAAAACTTTAACGAATGTGAAAAGAATACAATGCAATAATCCCAATAAAATGCGCACTAATTAAGAAATATATAACGCGTCACCGTGTAATATAGCCTCCATCTAAACACGCGTATATCTCTCAAAGTCCTGTAAAAGCTACAAGTTACCATGACAACAATCTGGTCATCGCATTGTCATTTTTTTTTTTTTTTTTTTTTTTTTTTGGCAAGAAGATACACAATAATATATCTCTCGTTTTCTGCTGTTTACACAAAAACAGAAACAGGAGCGTTTTGAAAACAATCCACTTTTAGCTGCGTTTTACGTTTTAAAGGGAGGTAAAGCGTATCGTAAATTACTCCGCCGGCTGAGATTCCAAACACGAGTGTTTGATAACATACCCATGGTTACTATTCGACCCCTAAAGATGTAGTACCTTTTAGTTTCGATTCATTATTTTCCGTTTGTATGGGTTTATGCTTCACTGTCAGTTCATTGTACCAAGTTTTTATAACACATGTACGATTTTATAGCATTCACCTGGTACTGCGAACCAATCGGGGTCATAAGTCTTAGTTCCATTGAGAAACAACATTTCATTTTCAGTCACAACCCGATGGCTTCCTCCGTCGATGAATACTGACAAAGGACCTGGAACTATCTCTAGGAAACCATAGTCGAACCCAATGCTGTTTAGGTTATTAGGAGTGGTGACCGTCAGTTGAAGGAAGTAGAATCCAAAATCGAGCGAACGAGCATTCAACACGTAGTCACTCTCCGAGGAAACCACCCTTCGGTTTGACAAAACCCTGTTGTCCTGCCGTGTGAAAATAAAACACAAATAATCAATCATAAAACTTTAACCTTTTTACAACAACCAAGAGTGACCAGCTTCAATTTTGTAATTTTCTTTCCCATCATACTGTATACGTCATTCAATGAAGTCGGTATTCGATAGCTTGTTAATTGCTCAGATGAAGGTGATTCAACTATTATTAGAGCGGTTTTCGGATGACTGTCGAAAGTAATTGTGTGATTGCTTTGGTTTTGCGTTTGCTTCGCTTTCGGATTGGTCCACACGAGTTTGTCAGCATGCTCAGCCAATCAGGAACAAAACCAAAACCAAAACCAAACACTTCTCACGCAAGCGATGGCGTGTACTCGCACTGCTGATTGGAAAGTAAAACCAAACGCAAGACCAAACGCAAATTACTTTGGCTTCCAATTGGCTGAACTGTTTTCTCTCAGTCTCTGTGATTGGCCTGTGTGATTACTTTGGTTTTGGTTTTCGACAGTCATCCGAAAACGGCTCTAATATTTAAATCGGTTAAACATTACTCATAACACAAATGAAACTCAAAACATATGTTTGGCCTAAAACACTCATATTAATGATCAGAGAGGATTCTTTTAATCACGTGGTCTGTTTTTTAATCGTCAGGATATTGGGCAGCTTGGAACACGTGGGTGGAGCAGTGAAAGTTGCGATGAGGCCTGAAGCTCTGTGTAATAAGTGAGCAAGGTTTTGCTATTACGAAATCAGTAGCAGGTTTTGGATGACCGTCATTACACGGCCATCACAAAGATGAAGCTGTAAAAAAACACTTTTAACCAATCAAAAGCCGCCAGTTATTTGGCGGGAAGACGCCATCGCTACTTGCCGACAATACTGGCAAAACTGTTTAGACCAATCCAAACGCGCAGCAAAAAACGATCACACGATTACTTTCGACAATCATCCGAAAATTACTCATTGCGACACTCATATTTTAAAAATATGTTCTTGCTCTTCAAAGGTGCGTTTGATTGACCGTATTCCGGAAATTGAAACTTCCCCTTGACGCAGACATTTAGAACAGCTCCCGATGCATCTTGACATAACTCACCTCCAAAGCAAAATATTTTATTGCCATTCCTATATTCCAGAATAGACCCAATCGAACGCGCTCCTACTCACTACTTGCACTTTTTAATGTTTATGAATGTTTTGTCAAATACGACAAATTATGCGAGTTAGTTAGAATCTGGTAATTGTCATTAGTTTGTATAATGGGCAGGTTTTTTTTTTTTTTTTCTTCCTTTCACATGGGGAAATGTCTATGTTTACATAGTCACCATGGTTTCTAGAAAATCAAGCAATAATACAGATTTTCTTGAAGCTTGTTTTACATATTTAGTGAACAGTTTCTCCTGGACACGTAACTCCCTTTCTTGTAAAATTGTCTTTTATTCTGTTGCCCCTAAACCCTCTTCTCCACTTTTCAATCATTGAATGAATTGCGCTCCTTTATCCCCGTTGGGGATGGAGGTGCGATACCGAACATTTTGAGCCGTTATCAGGGTAGCCAAGGAGTTCTGACCTTGAGTTAGTGGAATCCTCGAAGAGAACATATAAGTTTTTTTTGACTCAAGGTTAGCTGAACATGTGGTAAAATAGCGGTTCGTTCCCTGGACGCAAACAGATATCTGGCTGTGACCCTCCTTGGTTCCAGCAGGGCGCACGAAAGTGAGCCTTTTTTTTTTTGTTTTGTTTTTTTTTTTTTTTGTTTTTTTTTTTTACGCGAGAAACCACAATTTGTCTCGAAGGACAGAGTTTTAAGGCAGGAACACCTTCTCATTGAAAACGGTTCACCGTCATTATAAAGAAATGTATTGATAGTTGGAGTGGACAAGGTGCCTTAAAGAGAAGTTATAGTTATCCTTTTCATTCAATCTGCGGAGCCTGAGGAGTGATATCCAACACAACGTTCCTAACTGGACTTACAGAGCGCAGACTCGCAGGCATGCGAAGGGCTCTCTTGATCTGAGGCATACGCCAAGCGTAAAGGAATGGATTGATTCCAGAGTTCAGCAAGACAATAACAAAATGCAAGTCGCGCAGCCAGTGATAGAGGAAGCAGCTACACTGTTTACAGAATTTGAGGACATAAATCATGATACATGCTGGTGTGAAGCAAAGAAAGAAAGCTAGTAGAACCAGACCGAGAGTTTTTGTTGCTTTTTTCTCCTTTTCCATGCTGTTTAGCTTCTGTTCTTTATTTTTTTCTCGAGTGTCTGTTGCCGCGTCTTGTCTTGGGCGGTGAAAAGTCTTTATTTGTGCGTGCAGTCGTTTATAGATGCACACGCAGGTGAAGAGCAGCACCAGTGTTGTACACAAAACGGATGTGTTGACGAAAATAAACGAATAAATAATAAACTCAAGCTTGAAGTAAGCCATCGATGTTCCCAAGGCAAGAACCCAAATCACGGCAGTCGCGATGAACGCCCTTCTTGGAGTTAACAGCGTTTTATACTTCAGAGGCAAACAAACGGCGCAACATCGATCCAAAGTTAACGCAGACAATATGAGAATGGACGCGCTACAGAATATAAAGAAGAGGATGTGTAGAGCTTTGATGTTGATCAGGTCCGACTGTAGTCCTTCGCTGAAGTGAAAAGCGGCAGAAAGCGGATCCAATACAATTCCGACCATGAGATCAGTCGACGCCAGGCCGAAGAGCAAACAGCTGAAAGAGGTTCTAAGTTCGTGGAATGGGTCTCTCAGGAAAGCCAAGCAGACGAGAAAATTTCCCGGAATGGTAATTATTGCCAAGAAGACAGAAACGGCTCCAGAAAAGAAAGAAAGGACGTTAGTTATGCTCATGGCCATCGATTAACGCCTCTCGTATTTAAAAACCAGTTCGTTTGAGTTTTTATCTTTCGCTCTCTTTTATGCTCGACTAAGTTGCCCTTCTTGCCAAATTTTGTTTCTTCATTTTCTAAGCATCATGTGGTCTTGGGTTACGTACGATTTCAAAATGCACAGTCTGGCAATGTTGCAAATGTTTCTCATGCTCCGCTCACTGATTAATTATTGTTGATTAATTATATCTTTTTTCTCATATGACATTTCCTTTCCTGAGATGCATATTTGTCTTAATTTGCAATCTCCCAAAAATCCTTGTCAATATTCTTTTTCATATTTGATTGAAATTCAATTTTGAAGAATATATTTCATAATATATTTCGGAAGGCAATGAAGAGAAATGACATCGAAAATATGAGAAACAGTCCTTTTTCTTCTTCTTCTTCTTCTTCTTCTTCTTCTCATAAATAAGTTTTTTGCTGAGAATCAACATATATTGTGACTTAATGGTTTCCTTAGTCAATATGGAACCTTAATTGTAGCAAGAAGCAATATCCTACAGGACGAACGCCTTCCTATCACAATTAAAAATTTGATATTATCAGATCTCATAAAGCGGCCCTCTAGATTGTGATTTATTTATTATACTGAGATTCTTAGTAGTTGTAAAAACATAAATAAAAAATATAAAAGAGAAAGAAATTTCAAACGTTGGCCTTTCGATAGTAAGTGCTGGATACTGGTTGTCAAAAGGTCAGGGCTCGAGCAAATATGAAGCTCTTGCGCCCTGGCCTTGTATACCAAATAAAAATCATTCACTGATTATCGTATTCAAAAACGTTTGTCATTTAGTTTAAGGAAATCAGGCTAAACAGTATACTAACCTGAGATGCTTCAAAGATTTCCCACTTATACCTAGTGTAGTTATTTATGGAGAGTCCGCATCTTTGGTATATACTTTTCCAGACGTTATAAGTTGTCTGTCTTAGGACTTTTGTCGGCTTGTCAAAGTTCTTTGATAAGGAGAGCTTCACTCGAATATAAGGATGTGTGCAGTAGTAACCTGAAAACAAGAAGAATGACAAGTAGAAGTAATTGCAGTAATAGATTGTATGCAAACATTAAGAAATTAGCAATCAGCAAAGAGACAAGCGTAATCATGAATTTTACACAACCATTACCATCACCATAACCATGACATCACAATCACAATCACCATCTTTCCAACACACCATATAGCCATCATCACCATCGCCAGCCCACATCTCCATCACTATCACAATTACCATCAACATCACCATTGACATTGCCAGCCCACATCATCATCACCATCATATCTTTATCACATCGCCATCATCATGGCCAACACAATCACATCACCACATCACGTCACATCACAATTACATCACCATCGCCATCACACCACATCAGCATCATATCTCGTCACCATCAGCTTTACTATCACGTCGCTTCACCATCACGATCGCCATCAACGTTTTTTCTCATCGTCACGATCATTGTGACCATCGTCATCATTATCATTGCGGCCAACAGCACATCCGGTTAGAAGAATAAATAATAATAATGTATGTACATAAATAATACTCATACCATAATACTGTTGGACTCCAACCACGGAGAACCTGCCTAGCAGCCCGTCCTTCAGCGCTGAATCGATTACTTTGATGTTTTCAAATGTAGTGGGCATGTAAACATGTGCAATCACCGAATCGTTAGCTAAGGGACTGCAAGTACAAGTTTACGAATTGAGAAATGTACAAGTGTTCCGCTGGCTTAGAATCATTGATGCAAGGTGGAGCGTGAAACTAGTCTCTTTTAATTGCACTAGCTTATTTAAGTTGTTGAACAAAGCATTTCAGTTGCTCAGAATATTTCTATATAGCAGACGATAGATCAAAAATAATTATTTTTGTGGACGTCAGTAAAGCACTCTTACCTTTTTAAAGGCGCGCATTAAATACTTACGTCATATATTTTAGTCTACCCTCGTGAATACCACACAGCTGGTTTGCTTCAACTTTTTGTTTCACCTAAAAGAATATGATACCTGTAATAACTGATTTTGATTGGATTTGGATGGATCCACTGAGGAAGATAATACAATATGATTTAGTGTATGGATCACCGGCCTGATCGGTCCAAAGGCCCCCTTAGAACCAGATCCAAGACAATTATTAAACTAATTAGAGGAAAGTTGACCAGCACTTGACATGAAAAAATGAAACGCAAAGTGTTTTTGCAATTTGCTGTCTTTTCCGACATGTTTGCCGCCAAAAGAAGTGCAAACATGATGTGGTAAAACCCTTTAAGTTGCTAATCGATGCGGTAAAAATTTGTGAGCGTCTAAATAATGCACACTCTGGTTATCAAAGGAAGGTTGTTTTGCTTGGTTGGTGGTGTTAATCGTGTAGTTATGTTTATAATTGTTTTACATTTTGTCTATGAAAAAACTTACCAATCTTTCAATCTCGGAGTATATCCCAATGAAAGTTGGCGACGTCGTGTTGAAAAGATCCTTGTATGAACTGAAGACTTGCGTGAAGCTCAACCAGAGGTAAAAACCGTAGTCTGCAAAATATAAGAAATTTTTTCATTACAATCAGTGTTGCAAAAAATTATGATAATACATTTCAGGTGGGGAGGGGGATTATATAAACTGTAGTTACACACACCGTGGTATCAGCGAATCCCAAGGTAAATTTGACCACGGCAAATTCGCCTTGAATTTCTGGTACCCGAGATGTTTCAGGTCACACAGTAAAAAATTCCTAAGGTGAAATCAGTCAACTAAAACACATTTGTCAAAAATCATGGAAGCTTCAAGAAATTTAACGAGTCTATTTTTTACAATAACACGTCAGTTTCTCGCTTTGTGATTGGCTAATTTTCATTATCAATAAGAGGACAGACACATAAAATCGAGTGCTGACGACAGTGATTTGGACGAAGGTGAATTCAGCTTCAATTTTACCTCAGTTCTTGAAAAGCGACATTCGGCATTTGAAGTAGAGAACCAGAAGTGTTCAGAGGCGAATTTCCTTGAGCTTTGTCTTGAAATTGTCGAGAAAACCGCAGCAGAAAAGCGTCTAGTTTCATTTCTTTCCAACTTCTTTGACAAAATTTTATTTTGCACGCGCGAAATGCTCACGTCAAACTGTCGCTTTTTGGCCAATGAAATGTCTTGAATTTCAACCTCGACCAATTAGAAAGCGGGAAAAGTTGTTGACAACATTTCGGTCAAATCGAACAAAATCCAGTTTTCTTGCGTGTTTTCCCCGCGTCGTCGCTTGAGTTTTGTTATTGTAAAAAACAAATTGACGTCAGTTTTTTATGTGTCTGTCCTCTTATTGATCATGAAACGCGTCATAACATTGTCAAAAAGTTGCGGATCCACTCGGCGAAGCGCCTCGTGGATCCACAACTTTTTGACAATGTTATGACGCGTTTCATGATCAATAAGAGGACAGACACATAAAAAACTGACGTCAATTTGTTAAGTCGATTCTACTGGTTCTTCTTTACCAGCGCTGTTCGCCAGCGTCTAATTGTTACGATTACGAGGAGAAGGCGCCTCCAGTTACGTCTAATCCGTGCAATTGAACTGATTCGCGATTCGCCAGCTTATTGCACATGAGCATGGACCTCTTGCCAGAGCTCCGAGAAAAGTGTTTGGGTTCTTCGAGGCCACAGCTTAATTCGCAGATCAATTTGCGGCAAACTGAAAACAAAATACTCTAGCGTAATGTTTGTGTAAAATTTTCCGAATTCCTCAACTTCAGTCGGCGCTTGCTGATTGGTCTATTTGCCGTGGGATTCAGAAAACCTTAGCGCGCTTGCTCTGGAAGTGTCATGGGCTTTTCTTTTGTTCTTTTTTATGTATCCATGGAGATTACCCTTGGGAAACTGCGGTTACACATCCGGAAATTGTTTCCCGTGGTAAAAGTGCCTAAACTCACGATAAAAGGGCTGTGTGTAACCACAGCTATATACCCAGGCCAGTTTGCTTGCAGTGCTTTATTCGCAAGGATAGTCATGTTGATATGTCAAATTTTAGGTCAAGCCTAACTTGGCATGGAAACAATTTCCTGACATGCTTAAAGTCCTCAGACTGTTTTTAATACAGAGCCATAATGTAGACCATGTTTAGACATATAACTGCAACTCTCGATTCTGTTATTAATGCATAGGGTACTTACCCAAATATATGAAGTAAACATTCATTTCAGTGGATGAGCCGTATCCTTCAAGGCAATACGTGTTGTGAGTGTAGCAGTAGTAATAGTAGTAACAATACCGTCTTGTTGTTATTCTGTATCCGTATTTCATATAAGTTGAACCTGCGTCAGAAGACGACAAGCACTTGCCGTTATCAAACATGGCGAAGTACTTAAATCCTCGTCCGTAGGCTGCTTTCGCACATTTTCGAATTTTGTCCGTCCTGGTAGCGTAAGAGTCTTGTAACAACGGGTCCTGTCCCTCCAGTGATGGGATAGGCTGCTCAGTTTCGTTATATGTCTTGTAGCATCGCATGTATCGATAGTAGTACACTATAAGGAAACATTAAATTGAAAATAAGTCAACTTCACTCCAAACAGTATTTAACTGACCTCTTGACCACAATCCTTTGCGCACCAAAATCCTTGAACCGCCATTTGATGATCGATTAGTAATCCGTTTCCATTCAACTCGTTTGAGAAGAAAATTACTTTGTTGGCCTAAAAGTGTTAGAGTGCTTGTCGGTTGTCTGTCGAAAATTAAAACCAAAGTAATCGCATCACCAATCAGCTCAGCCAATCGGAACCCAAAGTAATTCGCGTTTGGTCTTGCATTTGGTTTTACTTTCCAATCAGCATTGCGAGTACACGCCATCGCTTGCGTGAGAAGTGTTTGGTTTTGGTTTTGATTTTGTTTCTGATTGGCTGAGCATGCTGAAAAACTCGTGTGGACCAATCCAAAAGCGTAGCAAACGCAAAACCAAAGCAATGTTTCAGTTTATAATATTTCGTTTCTGCATTTTAAGTCTCCCCAATTAGCACGGCATTGCTAAATGCATCGAGACTTAAATAAAGTGATTTATTTTTTTTATTTTGTTAATGACATGATTACTTTCGGCAGTCATCCGAAAACGGCTCTATTATTAATTTTTGGACTTAAAACGTTTTTTCGTGTTGGAAGCCGAAAGTCAACATTGGATAATGTTACAACACATTCCTATATTTGAACAAACACACTGAGCAACCTCGTTCCCAGGCTCTTTCATCTCCCGGCCCCCGCCCCCGAAGAAAGACCCTGATTCAGACTGGTCACGTGCCTTGCTCACAAAGATAATCCGTTGGGAGGGGTCCCCCTGTCAAAGAAATTTGTCGTGGTGTGCGTTTGTCAAATCAAAACGAGGCTGGCACAAACGACACAAATCAGCCACGCTTTTTGGCAAGCTTCCTATAAAAGGGCGCTTCCCAGGGAAGCGCAGAGTCACTTGTCAATCAGCAGCGACCGAGACAACAGCTCCTATTAGTAAAAAGCAGAAAAAGTCCAAATTTTGTTTTTCCTTGTACTTGAATACCACGCAAAACAAGATAATGTTGCCTCACCAATTTTGCCATCACATAAACATTTATTTTGAGTGCAATTTGAGTAAAATCCAAGAATAATCTTCAAAGTAGCAGCCAAGAGAAAAATTTCGTTTCAAACCCTTCCGTCCAGGACTCCACATTAAAGTTGCCCGTATGTGTTTAATTTTAGGTATACTTTTAGTTGCTGCAGAGAAATTTCATGGACAGAGCGACTTCTGAATGCTGTGGACGCACGTGCGATTCAACAAACATTATGCAAATTTGATGTCGAAAGAGGCGGCCAACGGCCTTTTATAGCGCACCTTCGTGTTTAAATGCATCTTTTCACCCTTCCGAAGGAGCCTTGACTCTCGAAATTACCTTTTTGAAAGCTCTGAAGTCGTCGAGGCGTCTTTCACATGGTCTGCAGATTAAATGCGGCAAACCTTCGCTCTGTGGCAACGAACTGCTGTAAAACTCTTTCGCTGTTTCGAGAAGTGCCTTATTAGCTCAGTTTTCCGCATACGTTTTTGCAGTGGTCTCCCACAGAACTACAAGGCCTGCAACAACTTGACTTGTTGTTCAGACGCAGCGTAAACTACATGGGAGGTGTTGAATTTTTATATCCAAATTTTTTTTTCTCTAGTAGACAAAGTAAAGCAAATTTCCGACTTAACGGCCCCTCCCTTGGTTTCCTTTTTTGCAACCGGCCAGATTCTGGCCGACACGTGACCAGCCTGAACCAGGGTCTTTCTTCGAGGGCGGGGCCCGGGAGATGAAGGAGCCTGGGAACGAGGTTGCACACTGAGTTGGTAGAGCTGGTAGGGTTCCTTTAGTTTAAGACAATCTGTCCTTCGAATACATTTTGAAAACTTTCTTGAATCTTAAAGAACGGAACAAATCTCAGTCATAGCGTCATGGAACCGATGCTACTTGATTGAACAATACTCATTCCTGATGTATGAATAAATGAATGGGCACGTTAATCAATCATAACTGTTTTGGATAATAAAAGTGCGACACTACTTACAATAGTTAAATCCTTGAGCGTGATCTGAGCAATTCCGCGAGGAAAGAACAAGATCTGGGAAGGAGAAGACCAAAAACACAAGCCAAACGACTGCTCCAGCGTACATGTTTGTGTTTTTTTTTTTTCTGCCGAAGAGAAGTTATAATAAGATTAATTTAGAAAAATGATAGTTCACAGAATTTGCTCTTTTGCATGTCAATTTTGCATTGGAAACAAACGCAATGTTAGAATTTTTTTGTGACAGTTTATAGATCAAAGTCCCTGATTTGAATGTTGAATTTGTCTCACACTTACGATCAGTTTCCAGGTAACATTCAGTTTTAGTCCAAGCAGCAGAAAGCGATTTGGTTTAGTACCAATGTGTTTGCTTGCACCGTTTCAAAGTGTACATATAACCAACTGCGAATTATACGTAGTTTTGGTTTCTGAGGCGTTGTAAAATTTTGTTTCGATCTTGCGAAAGTCAACGTCGTTATTAACATATGACAATGCATGTATGCCCCTGTATGGTCAGTTAATGATGTTCAATTCAAATGGAAACGAATTCTGGTCGACTTAATGTGCTATGGACGAGGATGATGAAACGGTTTAATACAAACATAGAACTTCATCTATCCAGGCTAAATATGAATAGGATATCCGCAGGGCAATAACTGCATGCTATTTTGATAGGCAGTTGAAAACTTGAACTTGAATTATCACGATATTTTATGACTGTGAGTCATATAAGTAGAAATCCGCTTTCTAACTTATTACTGTCAATACATGAATAATTTAATAGATATCAGAGCACTGTATTCCTGTAACCAAAACAAAGTATCTAAGTCGCATTTTTCCGACGTGTCGATTTTGACTTTAAAAGACCATCAATTTTACAGCACGCTTTTACCATAAAATACCTCTTACCAGAAATACCTTTTACC
Source organism: Plumapathes pennacea (assembly GCA_964036295.1). NCBI lineage: Eukaryota > Metazoa > Cnidaria > Anthozoa > Antipatharia > Myriopathidae > Plumapathes > Plumapathes pennacea. The sequence goes on along the minus strand of OZ038465.1, from coordinate 3,669,490 downwards.
AGAAATACTTTAGAGGCACCACAATTTTTTTTTTTTTTTTTTTTTTTTGTTTTGGCTTATATTTGTTGTGCCGCTAAATATACTATAACAATCACTATAGTTTCACTGTTTTTTTTTTTCGTAAGTTATGAGGCAACCGTGATAACATTCTTTCGTACGGGTCTACAGTTTCTGTGAGCATTGCAAGAGAGATCAAAGTCAATTTTCTTCTTCAATTTGTCATCAGAGACATATCACACAGTATGGAGAACTTGGCTTTTGATAGCTTGCTTGGACGAAAGCTGATTAATTAAACAGATCAGTTAGTTTTCAGTACATCACCATACACTTTCTTCTTTAAAACTGGGAGATTCTACAGCGTTTGAGTCTGGGAGCGAATAAGGTTAAATCTCTTTCATTGCGACGGGCGACTCACGACAGCTTAAAATTATCTAACTCCGGGGCCCGGTTCTTCAAAAGCCGATTAAGCTGATCCAGAGTTAACGAAATTTTTTTTCTTGACCTCTCTGCCAATAAGCAGCAGGGTTTTGTTCGAAGATGGATTAAAAAGCTTGTTCCAGCTTAAGACGTATCAAAGAAATCGTTGCAAGACGAAACCGTCACGTTTTGAGGCTTATAAATTGACCAGAAAGTTTAGACGTAATCCAGGATTAGCCTAATCGTGCTTTGAAAAAACCGGGCGCTGAACTGTTAAATGAAACTTGAAGATGTGGTCACTGAACTGAACGCTCTCAGTGCCTACATTTTAGTATAGCAGTAATCACTACAGTATGATATCATGATATATGTTAGCTTGGATTCTAGTTTTGTTAATCGTGTCCCACGAAATAGTTATTCATACAATATTCATGCTGACATGTCGGCAAACTTATAATTCTGGCCAAATCTTTTTTCTACGTTCTAAAGTACTGACAAAGTAGTCAGGATATCTAGTAAAGTTTAGACTGATAATGACAATTATAAAAAGCATGTGATCTGTATGTAAAGTCCCTAATAACAACGCATGTATACCTTTGTCGATTATTGTCAGCGATTGTCGACAAGAAGTTTCTAATTTAGTCCCTTATTTGTTGGAGATACGCTCTAGTTGGCTGAGAAGTTAAATGATTGGTCATAATTAAAACACAGCTCATACTCTTCACTGCGGTTATAGGGTTAGCGAAAAAGTTTGGTATACGAGGGATAATAGATAACCTTAAAATTAGAAAAAAAATATATAGACTTTCTAAAGTAGTATTTAAAACTTGCCAAAGCTGAGCTGGTGAAGTTTTAAGAATATGCATCTGAAGTTATTCACCGCTTATAGACTTCTCTTAGTTACCTTGGCCTTCTAAGCTGTGATTATCGCGTATAAGGGTGATTCTGTTGGGCTCATGTCCTAAATCTTGTATCCCTGCGATTTTCTCTCAAGTGTTTGACCACTAGGTGCAACTTATATCCAGCCGATCGTTTCAAAATCTCCTACCGAGACACCCGGGGCAGATTTTTAAACAAGGTTTGAACGGCGGTTAAGAAAGTCCTGGTGTAAACCAGGTTTATGCAAGGGCCATGCTTGGTCTTTATAAACTGACGCCGACTCATGTTCTAAAAATACAATTTAAGCAGTGCCTAACCCCGGCTGGCTTACAGAGTCCGCCTAAACTTCATTTTAGCGACAAACCAAGTCTATGTTAGGCTTTGTTTAAAAAATCGACTCTTGGGGTTTCACTGAACCCCCACGCAATTATACATTAAGCTATTGCAGTCTTTGTTTTCAGTGCGATAAATGCAGTGCTTGTATTAGTAATCTATAATAAAAGTACACATTGTGGATTGGAATTATTTTACAGAAAATGGGAGGTAAAAATATGTGTTATAATTTCACCACACACTTTGTTATCATAACCTCCAAGGGTACTGGCGTTGATTCTCGCAAAATACGTGCCCGACAGACAAATCCCCAACCAATTGAATATTACATGAGTTAGCTCAACTACATATCTGCATGATAATTGATAGACTGTTAAAAACAATAAATAATAAATATGTTTATTCGTGCACAGTTTTAATGACATACTTTCAAAAAAAGAATGCTTTAGTTAGTGCTAGTGTCACTGTGAAGCCGACATTCGTTTCACTGTTTAACAAAAATAGAACGACAAGGCTTTACTTCTTAGAACTACAAAATTCCTGTTGCTATAGGAGTGTTATTATCACTGAGACGTCAAGCGGCTTCTTTGAAGCAGCGCGACGCCGTTGTTTAAAACACAATGTTTGTCAAGGTTAATGATGTATTCTGATAAAGGTTGTCTTTTGCAAGAGCGTCTGCAATTTTTTAGAGGTACTAATGTTAAGTAGATTGAATCGAATTTAGTATTGACGTTTAGAAAAGACTATGATATGCTCGGGTATATAATCTTTACAATTTGTATATAATCAGTTGATGAGTCCGTGGTCGGGACTAAAGGCAGGTGTTATTTTAATAAAGCGCGAATGGGAACTTTCGTAAACAAAATACTAATTTACATTTTGGGATCTAGAATTTACAATGGACCAATCACAAAACAGACGAGAATGCTCTATGAGTTGCCGTAGTCTGCAAAAAGACTAGTGTTTGTGTGGTGTGACATTCGGTTAATTAACAACAGGTCGCCGCTACACTCTACATGTCCCTGTGAGTGAAGGATAGGAAATTTTGTCCCTGCTACATGTCCCCGTTATATTTCCCTGTGTGTGAAGGATAGGAAATTTTGTCCCTGCTATATGTCCCCGTTATGTGTTCCTGTCTGTGCTCGGCAGGTGTCTTTACCGCTGCCACATGACCCCTTAATCTTACTTCATAGATTAAAGTTTGTTAAGTTGACGTTAAGGGTTTCTGGTGTCAGATTACTTTAACTCCCTTTTAAGCAGGCACCTCTCTAAGGCGGACAGTTAGAGCTGGTCCCAAAGGTTTCTGCCTTAGAGGGAGTTCATTTTATATAGATCCCCGAGGGAATTATTTACCGAAGTTAAAAAAATCAACATAAGTTAACATTCGCGACTGAAAATACTTTTGTAATCGATTCGCAATTAAAAGAGTCATTTTTATACACGTTTGGGCCAAAACTCTTCTGCGTTTTAGGGCCTGTGCAATGATATTTGAACGCTAACGTGATCCGAAGTAGTATTTTATTTGGCTAATCCATTTTGTATTTAGAGCCATTCGAAACTACTTTGCCCGCATATATTTCAATTGAGTACAGGTGTATTTTTTAAATTTACCTTTTAAGGACAAACTTCCTTTCTTTTTTTTTCTTTTTTTTTTTAATTTTATTTAAGTTGGCCTTGAGCCGATCACGTCTCGTCGGGAATCCACAATAAAGACGACAGGAGATGACATGAACCTGATTGTTTGTCAAGTTGAGTTGCTCGCATCTTGAGACGCCAAGGTAAGAGACTGAAATACATGGATAGATAGAAAAAATGGGAAGAAAAATCTCTTCTAGTCAAGCCAATGTTTTTATAAAGCAAAATATTCGAGATCTTCATCATACATATTTACTAGAGATTTTGTTTAACTTTGATGTGTTTTCTTTTATCCGCATTTTAAAACATTTCCTTTAGAATACAACAAAAACTATTTAGTGCCTGGTTTAGAGTGTACCACAAGTAGTAGCCAGAAAACATTTTGAAGCCAATTATGGTCGTTGGCGCAGTCTGTTTGATCAGTTATTTGATCTTTATTGCAGGGCCATTGTGTCCTCCCAGTATTTTCTCTTCGACTGAACTGTCAGTTGTTATAGTCAGCTTTTTTAGACTTCTTGTCTAGTTCTCTTCTAAAGTATCAATTAATAGCAATCTTTGTACAAAATTCTGCCTTTTGCGAAGGTTCGACATGTTTTTGGAGTAGGAGCCAAAGCGCTAGCTACAAAATTGCAGGTGTTGCGCGAAAAATCGTCTCGTGTAACATCACCTTAAAAATAGATGCGAATGAAAGTAATAAACGGTTAGATAGTGAGAAAAACTCTGTACACTACTGACTTCCAGATAAATTGCTAATGTTACTCGATCCATTGCAGGTTCTGACAACTACGTCAGAAAATAGTACAAGTATATGACCTTTGTTCAAGAACCACTGAGCGTTCACCTTAAATTACGGTGTACTCACACAGATGAATGCCAGTTAGAGCATGATTGAAAAAAAAAAACGACAACAAATGAAATATCCAAATTCTCTAATATTTTATTATGAACACTATTTACAAGCCGGTTTAATAGTACACACACACCACCAGAATCTGAAACCGGAAAGAACAAAGAGAAACGCTATGTAGCCAAATTACTCTGGACCTAAAAAACTGTAAATATTGTAAGGCCCCTTTCTAAAGTAGAAATTCTTCGGAGACGAGAAGGAACACTTAAATTTTTTGACGTTTACGTAATAATGATTAGTGTGTCGTGGGTTTCCTTATTCTCTCCGACAGTCGTATAATTTAAAATTAAAAACGAAAAATAATTTTAATTCAGATATTTACGTTCAGCATCACTTGCACTCTATGACTTGACAACATTATTGGGACTGTTTTGAGAGCAACAGACACCGATGATAAAAAAATAAACTAAAATAAAAAGATCGGTTACTATATTTTTAGCCACTTCGTCATTCAAATAACAAACTAAGCAAAACATCATAAAGACTTACAGATTTAAGAAATATATAACGCGTCACCGTGTAATATATAGCCTCATCTAAACACGCGGGAAGTTGGGAGAACACGAGAGTAGCGTAAGGAAACCACGAGGCCGCCGATTGTTTTCCGGCGCTACTCGAGTGTTCTCCCAACTTCCCAAGTGTTTAGATGAGGCTATATTACACGGGAACACGTTATATATTTCTTTTATAAAATAATTAGTCAAGTAAAAAACATCGCGTATCGCGTCAGCATGTAATATACTCTCATCTAACACGGTTATTTAGCCAATCAGGGCGGCGCGTAGTATCATAGTTATTTTATAAACTCTCATCTAACACGGTTATTTAGCCAATCAGAGCGCGCGTAGTATCATAGTTATTTTATAAACTCTCATCTAACACGGTTATTTAGCCAATCAGGGCGGCGCGTAGTATCATAGTTGTTTTATAAATATCATATATAAATCTGTGTGACGAACCATATACTTGACCTGGTGGTTAGAACGTCGCACCGGCATGCGAAGGTCGTGGGTTCGACTTCCGTTAAAACCTTTTTATTTCCGGGCTATCCTGACTCCAATTCTCATATGCTTGACTACAATCAGAGTTATTTCATTTTTTCAGATAGCAATGTCTGCTGGAGTTTATATTGTGCTCGTCCTGTTGGTGTTGTCATCATGCTCGGATCCCATGCTGTCCATGTGGAACTGCTCACAACACGCCAAAAACAATACAGAAAGTAAGCTCATTATTTAGTTCTTCCATGTCACATATGTATTCGTTAATTGATATAACTCACTTGCACTCCCAAGCTGAGAACACAAATGTTCCCAATCTCTCATGAGAAGAGAATGCACGAGTGCCTGTTGTGATAGTTAACAGTTTGAGCCTGATTTTGAGCAGCTTTCATCCAAGGAAGGTATCAAAAGCGAAGTTCTCCATACTGTGTGATATATCTCTGGTGAGAAACTGAAGGAGAAAATTGAAGTTTATCGCTCTTGTGAAAGGCTCAGAACACAGTTTAACATTAAACGTTAGTTCAACGATGCGCAAGCTCAGTTTAGTGTACCGTGAACTCTCTCTCTCAAAAGCGGACACCCTCGGGACTAGCATTTAGTGTCCGCCTTAGAGAGAGTTCAGTTACAGAGAAACAAGTGAAAATCGACAAAGACCAAATCTGCATACTGTCTGCTTTAGAGAGGTGTCCGCTTTAGAGAGGTGTCCGCTTAGCTCTCTAGTTAAAGAGACCCTCTCACCGTAGATGCTTTGCGCGCCCAGTGACTGACGGCGGCCATTTTCGTATCATATGAAAATGGCGGATTTTCAAGTTTTTCTACGTTTTATCGCGAAGTAAATCAGCATAAACTTAGAAAGTTTATTGAATACGGCAAGCAGCGACAGTCAGATTGATCAATCATAACGTGGGCGCCTCAGGAAAGTCGAGCTGCGGATGTAAATAACATAAACATGGACGTAACTGTTAATCGAACTCACACTTGACTTGTACCTACAAAGCTTTTTTAGCTCAGAAGTAAGACTTTGAAAGCCGCCTAAGCTTGTCATTTGTTTTAGTGTATTACGGTCGATATCAGCAATGCTACCTGACAAATAACGGAACACCCCCCGTGCCGTCACTGGAAGGTCTGGACCCGTTGCTGCAAGATTCTCATGTCAATGGGACGCAGAAAATAGAAAATTGTGCCCGCGCTGTGTACGGGCGAGGGTTTAAATACTTCGCCATGTTTGATCGGGGCAAGTGTCTGTCGCCTTCAGATCTATCTTCGTTTTCAAAATACGGTACTAGAAATGAGACTAAAGAATACTGTCATCCCGGATATACGCCTCCGTCTTGCTACGATTATGAAGTGGATTGTCTCGATGGTTTGGGCTCACCAACAATGATGAATGTTTACTCTGTATATTACGGTACGTCTTCTCACACTATCTATATTTCAATTATATTATATGTCCATCTATATCTATCTTACCTAGGGTACCAGAGGTTATCTCGCTCTCGAAAGCTCCGCCCCTAACCCTAACCCTACACAGCCGCCCAGCGTGGAGCTTCCGAGAGCGAGATAACCTCTGGTACCCAAGGGAATATCTATCTGTTATAATTCTAGATCTTCTCAGATAATCTACAGCTCAGTCAGGAGTTCATAATATAAGGAATTCGGAAGTCTCATTAATCGGGCTTCAGTTGAATAATGTACTCAAATATTAAAAGAGACAATTCAACATTATTCGCAACTTTAGCCTTTTATAAACGAAGCTTTTCGAATAGGAGTCATATCAATCATAGATCAATACCTTGCGTAAGCACTAAAAATGTGTATTTAGTTATTCCTGCAAAACTATTTGTTTGAGCTTTGGCTGCCGAACACTGACTAACGCAAATATTTGTTTTGCCTTCAAATAATGTGATTTCTATCCTCCAGATTACGATTTCAACCTTTGGCTGAAGTTGACACCAAACATCAGCTCGTACAGGGATATGTTCAAATATACATCTTACTTTGACGCTGTCAAATCCGATATTTCTATTTGGGTAAGTTGAACAACACAAATATATGGGCACGTAAAATCCTGCTACAGTGTGGAAAAAATGCATTATTTCTTTAAAATGAGTTTTAAGAATGAGTTTTAGTTACAAGATTAATATATTTTTTGTTGAATGAAAGATCTGCATTATGTTTAAGCTGAACAAGACAATCAAGAAAAACAGGATTTGTGGAATCAGTACTGGTTCATTGAGCTTCATGACGTAAGTATTAGATGTGCTTATAAATAATCTCATAATTCAGAAAATATAATTCTTTGCACTTTCTTTAAACTTTTTAATCTTCGATCTGACTAAAAATGTAACTTACAAAATATTATTTGTACATTGATTTTGGCAAATAAATTCTACCATGAGAATTTGTACGTCATAATGACTACTTTTAAATTACTTTGTCTGGTATTTGGCCCGAAACTCATAGAAAACAAAAGCAAAAGAAACTTAAGGTGATTCCCTAGGAAAAAAATCTGTCATAGATTTGTAATGAAACTTGGCACAATTGTATAGCAGCTCAAGTGAGTCACAGTGATGCAATAAAAACAAGCAGACACCGTGCTCTTTTCTACGGCACAAGTTCAGTGATGAATTAGGTGTTCTAGCGTCTGTTGCGCGCACCCCGATACTGGGAAGTAAAGTGAATGATTTTCAATGCAATCTGAAAAATCACCAAACACTCAACTTTATTCTAGTGATTATTCACCTGTGTCACAGCAAAAGATATGTGAATAGCTCCAAATCTATTTTAACAACAAACATTGGTGGAAGTTGATGTGCTGTCTTGAACCGGAAGTGGCCCGATCCGTAGCATTTCTTTCAACTGCGTAAAATCTGCCCATAGATTCCTGCCTATTTTTTTCTGTTTTACAGGGGACACTGTTCTTATTAAAATTATGTGAATAAAAATGGGGGTCACCATGCTCGTTTTTGCGCATTTGTCAGGAAAAGAGTGACCTTTAGAATTGCTGCCATGATCTCGTTTTGTTCACTCAAGTCAAAAGGGTCGCTGTAAACGACTAGACTAGCGCGCCGCTCCTTTCAATCTTCAATTGGTTCCTACACATATATCTCCTTTCCTCTTGTTCAGTCCGTCTGTGAACGAATCGGTGATTGCGCATGTCTACATGCCAACTACATTTAAGGATATCAAGGTGATCGAGGCAGCGCTGAGGAATCAGTCGTCACCTTCGTTTACCGTGCTTAAAGTTCAACAATATACTCAAGGTACAGTCTCATACATATTGCTTTAAAGTTGCGTCATAACTGCGAAGATAACTTTCACGGTCGCTGAGTTAGTAAACAATCATCATCACAGTCAGGTGAACTCCGATTTTCGAGGATAGCAGATAGGCAACTGAAAAATTAGAGTTATGAACGTTTGGCCTGGACGAAACTGGTACGTAATAATATCTGGTGTTTTAAAAGTGTCATTCTTGGATGGTGGTTGTTTCTCTTTGACAACAACACACCATTCTCCAGTTACTCATCATCATCCACGCTATCGTTATCATTGTCGTCATCATTGTCGTTATCGCCATCATCATCATCATTATTATCATCATCATCATCATCATCATCAACATCATCATCATTATCATTGCCCTCATCATTATTATTATTATCGCCATCATTATCATCATCATCATCATCCTCATCATCATCATCATTATCATTATTATCGTCATCATCATCATCATCATCATCAACATCATCATCATTATCATTGTCATCATCATTATCATTATTATCGTCATCATCATTATCATTATTATCGTCATCATCATCGTCATCATCATCATCATCATCGGTATCATCATCATTTTTATTATCGTCGTCCTCGTCCTCGTCCTCGTCCTCGCCCTCGTCATCATTATCATTATCAGCATCATCGTTATTATTATCATCATCATCGTCATTATCCTCATCATATCATTATCATTTCATTTCAATCAACTCTTGTTTGTGATGAACTAAAACAAGGAAAGTGCACTTGAAGAGTCCATTTCGCCATCTTACAAAAACGCACCCATCATGCCAATTGTGCTTTTTAAAAATCATTGGAAAATGCGTATGCCCAAAGCAACAATGTTGCACTAAGGTGGCCAAACGATTGCAACACGAAGCAACAACCCAGAGAACTAAAGAAGTGTTGCATGATGTTCCACGAAAGTTTGACGAAAATCAAATTTCATCAAACATCATGCAACATCGTGCAACAGTCAACAAGGTGGCCAAACGGACGCAACATGTTGCGTGCAACAATTTTGAAAGACGTTGCGTTGAAATGTTGCAGCTGTTTGGCCAGGGCTTAAAACGCCGCATTTCCACTGCTACCTGTTCGTATATACATATATTGTTTTTATATTTTCCTAGGGATCTGTGGCTCGGAGCCACATATTCGCGTGTATTTGAACATTTCAAAGGACTACGACAATCCGACAATCTGCCAGAAACCAAAAGTTTGTCCCATGAAAAGAAAGATGGAGGAAAATTGTGGGTCTTTCGAGGGTCACGCCGTGTTCGAATGGGAACTCTTTCAGCCATCTAATGTGAGTGCCTTAATATTTCCTTCACCCCTCAAAAGTAATAATCTTTGCAATTAAATTGCTTCATTTGGCTGCTAACCACCCGTTTTATCGATCGATATAACGGCACAAAAAGATATATATTTTTATTACATTAACTCTGGTATGATATAAAGATTTCCGCCACTGAGAAATGTCGTATCTGAACACACGTAAAAATACGATATTTTTACGTGTGTTAATAGCAGCCAAGCAGTGATCTTGCATGTTTTTGTTTTTCTTAGTGGCGGAAATCTCTGTATCTCACCAGAGTTTATGAAATAATCAGAATAATACACGGACGCTTGGAGATATGAAATTTGTCTTCTCGTGTTCATCTCGTTCGCTTCACTCACTCGTGCGATATCGAGATGAACACTCGAAGAAAAATTTCACATCTCCGCGCGCCCATGTATTATTCTCTCTCTCTCTCTCTCTCTCTCTCTCTCTCTATATATATATATATATATATATATATATATATATATATATACCAGAAGAGAGAGAGAGAGCCGTTTTCGCATGACTGTCAATAGTAATCGTGTGATTGGTTTTGTTTTTACGTTTGCTACGCTTTCTGATTGGTCCTAACAACTTTAGCAACGTTCTTGGCCAATCAAGAGCAAAACCAAAACCTGGTTGCGATATTCTCGCGCAAGAAAGCAAGTGGCGACGGCGTGATCTCGCATTTCTGATATAGTAAAACCAATCGCAATTAAATGGTTTTGGTTTTGGTTTTGGTTTTGCTCGTATTTTTGACTGGTCCGACGTGCTTTTGCTCGCCTCATTGGCTGGTTCTGTGATTGCTTTGGTTCTGGTTTTCGACAGTCATCCGAAAAGCACTCTATCACATATAATCATTTGATCTTGGGATACGTTTGCAAAATAATCGAATATGGCGGATAATGTCTTGAACTATAGAGGTTCACTTATGGCTATCAAGGAACAAAGTATACAATGGACATTTTATTATTTCCATATGTGAATTTGTATCAACTTATCAACATTTACTGCAGGATAACAAAACCTTGACCAACCGAAGGTTGCTGTCTTCAAGCGATAATTACAAGCTGGATGCCCTTTCACTGAGTGTCGGATTTTACTATCTTCAACTGACAGTTACAAATTCCAGTTACCCAAATGCTATTGGATTCGACTATGGCTTTCTTGAAATTACTCCAGAACCTTTGCATGTTTACATCAAGGGAGGAAACTTCCGCGTAGTAATAGAGAACACCATCATTGTCCTGGACGGTTCTGAAACTTTCAATCCAAACCTATTTGCAGGACCAGGTAGGAAATACTTGCTCCGAAGAGCTAACGGCTAGAAACATCAATACAAAAACTTTTAACAGCGTCCAGTTTTCACAGATTTACTTAGTTAATCTTAGTTCTCCCAAGTACTAACTTATTGTATCCAGATAGAGTACTGTGCAAAACTAATGTCGGCGAGAATATAGCGAGAAATCATTTTGGCGAAATTTTTTGGTTGTTTCCGTAATATAGGAAACAACCTTACTCCCGTTTGTAACAAGTGGGTGCAACATAGCAAAGTCGTTAATCTTTTCTTAGGCTCTGTTCAAACCCCCTGAACTTCGTATTTCGGACGTTATTTAATTTACCAATCTGCAGGATTTGAAATTAAACGGTCCTACTTTTATTGAATAACTATTTTAACTTTAGATTAAGAGTTTAACCAATATGTGCATGTGTTTTGTATGACAGGTAACTACAGTGGAATGAACTTCACTTGGCTGTGTACCACGAAAAATGATTCCGTGGACCTCCTTTCCTTCAAAACTCTTTCTGTGATTGCTCCTGAGGACGTCAAAACGGTTCTGAACAAAACTGGCTGTTTTGGGTCTGGGCCGGGCCGACTTCCAACATCAAACATGTCTTAAGTTTTCAACAATTCAGTTATGCAACGAGGGTCCACTTACACAGCCACTTTAATTGTACAGCAAGGAGATCTCACAGGGATGTTCAACCAGACATTTTACATTGCGGAAAAACCACCTGATTTTAAGCTTACGTAAGTCTGTGATAGTATCAAAGTCGATTTCAGATTAAGGAATTGTGAGGCATTATTATGCGCTGTTAGGAAGGCCTTTAAAATTGAATGTCGTAATTCAACAATCTCAGCAAACAAGTTATGTTAACCATAAAGTAAGAAAATGAATGAGTGATGAAATGAGAATCGATGTCTCAATCAGCTTTTATGTGATTATTTATCAAATGCCAAGTTCTCCATACTGTATACTTTATCTCTGGTAAAGACTAAAACGTCGAGACTAAATCGTTGACAACACCACACATGAGAGTGAATTCATGGCTTTAAATAATAACAACGACAATACTGTCTTACTGAGATTCTTTATTATCTCTCTTTTTATACCTTATTCTGTTCATTTTCTTTGTTCATTTGATTCTTATACAGATGCACATCAAATTGTAAAGTGGCAAAAAGCTCAGACTTGGGCAATGGTTTGACATCAAACGTAGCCAATCCAGAACTGCGTACTGGTTACGAGGCAACATGCATCGGACCGAAGTGTGAACGATACATGACCTATCGCTGGAATCTTCACGTCTCTCAAAGACTCCTAAAAATTAAAGGTTAGCCTCTGTTAATTTTGTTTCGTTCTCATTGCAACGAAAAGACAGACACTCGTACAGTAGTATGAATGCCTGTTCCTGTGCCGATGGAGTGTGTTGACGTAACTTGGTGAGAAACTAAATTTGAATATTGGGGTTGGTCATATTTTAGAGTGAAAAGGTTAAAAGGTTGGACAACCATAAATTTGGAAGGTAAAAGTTTCGAGCGATATGCCACTTCCTACAGTTATTTGAAAACCGTTAGCCAACCTACAGTAGCTTCCTTTTCTTTAACTGACACCACTTCTCATTTGTACCTCCAGGAGATGAAATCTGGCACACAGTGAAACACTTGTCCTCCTATATTTTGCCTTCGAGCTCCGATACCGATCTCCTTCTGAAAGAGAATCTCATAAAAACGAAGAAGACGTATCGAGTGAGTTTTGAGGTCACCACAGATGAAAATGCCGTGGGTTATACCTACGCGTTCTTTCGCACCAACGACCCTCCAATTGGAGGGAGTTGTATATTTAATAGGAAGTCTGGACAGGCATTATTTGATCTCTTCATGATGAAATGTGAAGGATGGAGAGATGAGGACCTACCTCTTACGTACGAGATTCAACTTCCCAAGGCGGAATCAGATTCAATGATTCCGTTGTATAGAGGCAGAGAAAACATTGCTAATATCACATTACCGTTGGGAAATAAAGAAGATGGATACAAGTTAAACTTGACTATCCTGATATCGGACGATTTGGGGGCGGAGACGAAGAAATACCTGACACTCTCTGTAAGTCTTCTCAATTTTTTTTATCTCATTTAACGCAGTCAAATACATAGTTACGGTCTTTCCGATAACTATTTAATATTAAGACTACCGGTTGCAGACAATAAGCACGTTAACAAGAGTAGATTATGATGAAATAAAATTCGTATCGGAGCGGAAAATAGTCAGTCGACCCTTTCACTCTCAATAGTGGTGGATCATTTTCAACTTTCCCGCTCAGTTTCTCACCAGAGATGTGTCATACAGCATGGAGAACTTTCCTTTTGATACCTTGCTTAGGTGAAAGTTGATTAAACTATCAGTCTTTACGTACTACATCAGAGAATCTGCATTTCAGGCTTGGAAGTGAAAGTGTCATAAGGTTCAGCAGAGTGGCACCTCAGAAAATTTGGCTGAGACTAGTTCAGAACATTTAGTGTAAAATATAAAAGACGTACACTCCAGATATATCAAGGATAAAAATTGATACTGCTATGTTTTGTACGGTGGCCAACTGTGTGTGTATGTTACTTATACAGGTGTATCCTCCAAACATCACGGATGCCAACAGTGTTATGTTAAACTTGACAAAAGGTGCAGGCAGTAAACTGGCGAGAATCCTGCGTGAAGGAGACATCCAAGCAGCAACTCGATTAAGTCTTGCCGCTTTAAGCCTGACGGATTCATCTAATAACACTTTAAACAGGACAAGCAACTCAACAGAGGTGAGATAAAAAATCTAACCAGGCCGCTTTCCTTCGGTTCGTTTGATCGAATAATTTCGTCTGTTACTATCTATACCCCCTCCCCTCGTCCTCCTTGGTTCAGGGAGGATCAATGCATGATTTTTCCAAAATATTAGCATTAGACATCTGTAAATGACATATGTTTAGCAACTGACACTAAAAAGAAACTATCCTTGCAACAATTTCAAACTTGCCCACACTAAGAGTAAACAATGGACATTTAATTCAGAGTTGCGAATACCACAGATAGAGACTTTTAGTGTGGCTGTGATAAAGACAAAAGTTGAAAGTACTGTAGCAGCTTTTTGTTTAATTTTCTTAAACTCATAAAAGATTGGAGCAAGATGAAAATAGTGAAAAGGACCTGAGGTTTTAAAGTCGCAACATGAAAGTGAATGCGTAATGAAGCTCTTCTGGAGAGGAGCCATGTCTAAATCTAACACGGTGTCTGATTCCAGTACAATTCTTTTCAAAAGGTCAAAGATGCAATTATTGAGCTCATGTCTGCGACTGTCGCAAATGACACAAAAGGTATAAATCGGGTAGCCGGGGTTTTGATAGAGGCCACCAAGGAAGAGGATGCGAGTTTAACATCCCAGGTAAGCCACAACAACGGTCTGGAAATGTTTTATACAGTATTTTGCTTTTAAAAGTTTACAGGGCGAACTAAGTGTTCCCCGTCTTATTTCATTTATTTCAACCCTGTTCCTTAGATATCCTTAAACAGTATGTGCACGTACGTTGAACAAAATATATTTGTATTGAAGTTGCGACATGTTTGAGCGCGAAAGTTTTTCGTCCATTCCTTCCTGTATGTCATCTTATCTTATCTAATCTTATCGCATTTTTTATTCCCGCTACTTCATCCGTGCTCCTCTTCTTCTTCTTCACTTGAGCTCGTCCTCTTCTTCTTCATATCCGTTCCTCCTCCTCTTCTTCTTAATTATTATGTGCTCCTCTTCTTCTTCATATGCGCTTCTCCTCTTCTTCTTCACCCGTGTTTCTCCTCTTCTTCTTCTTCATATGTGCTTTTCTTCTTCTTTAATCTGAAAGAAAACCTTGTCCTTGATGAAAAAAGAGCTAAACTTGTCTGCCTTATTTCAGACTCTGTCTGCAAACGCGGCGACAAACATGACGGACACCCTGAAGCAACAATCAAGCAGAACTAATGACGTAAATGCTGTAACTGGTGCTGGGACGCAGTTGATCTTTTTGAGTGGAAATATTATCGGAGCAGTCCTGAATAAAGCGAAATCACAGTTTGATGCAGAACCTATGGTAAGAAGAATCAATATGATATGTTTAGTGGGCGTCGATAAATGTGTGTTCTGTATAATTATATATAGATTCAGCTTTTGCTTTCTTTGAGCTGCGGAAACAAGACAATAAACTCATTCAGTTCTTCCCCCATTAAATTCAAATTTAGGTCACCGATTTAGCAAAGAAGGCCCTAAACACCAGCGACGAGGTGGGTGACATTATTATGTCGAAGATGACGGTTGGAGAAGAACCGAAGTTTATCAAAAGTTCTCGGAGTTCCCTCTGCATGCTACTTGCTCGTCAGAAACCCGGAAATGTTCCAGAGAACATCACTATTGAGGGTAGTTCATTCAAACTGCCTACAGGCGTACTCGAGGAACTGCCAAATATGGAGAGCGAGGTCAGTGCTATCTATATATCCCCTCTCCTCTAACTATACGCAGCCAAGACTAGAATGATGTGTAATTCATGAATCTGTATATCTTGTTTTCACTTTCTCCTCTTTTGTTGTTGAAGGTCAGGGATGCCAAATCCAGTCCAACTCGAAAGCGACGAGATACCTCAAGGTTGGCAAATCAACAAGTTGACATCAAGGTTGGCAAATTGTTTAAATGAGAGTAACTATATGTAAATTGAGGAGGGTTCATGAGCATTTAGCAGAAAAATAAACAATAAACTACTTTTGGCTTCGGAAATATGCACGGATAATTGTCTGAGGATATCATCTGTTCCTCGAAGCAACTGTGAGCTTCGAGGAACAGATAATGTCCAAGGACAATTATCCGTGCATATTTCCGAAGCCAAAAGTAGTTTATTGTCTTTATTATCATTCAAATATTTCCTCTCGCAGCGCAAATAATAACGCAAGGACTGTGAAGCTCTTTGGTGCTTTCTGGAACTGCTTTTTTGACAAATGAATTGATGTCATCCTCGGTAGTCATCTCGTAATGGTTGTTTGTGATTAATATATAAAACTGTGTTCGGATATTGTCAATAAACAGCGATAGTTTGCCAGGCAGGGGTTATCGCTGATAACGTCCGCTCCGCGTGAGATTCCACCAATCACGCGCGGGAGGAAATATTTGATGGGTCATAACTGTCGATAATCTTGTTTGAGCGTGTCAATCCTCTCTTTCTTCCTTGTTTTGTAGGTAAAACGCATACTTCGCAATCCTTACATTTGGGAGAAATCAAACAGCAAGACTAAAAGTGTCGACACAGCTGTAATTAGCCTGGAGTTTTATAATTCCGCTGGAGAACGTATCAAAGTCAGGAATCAAAGCTCCGACATTGATATACTGATTTCCATGACTGATTTAAATAAGCCGAAGGTTTTAAAGAATTACACTCTTGCTCCAATAAACGAAGCAATGAACATGCACAGCTTTAAAATAGATTACAACGACACTGCCTTCAGCCTTCGAATCAAGCCTCTGAACGAAACCATTTTAACTGCTTATCTGGGGTATCGCGAACGACCAAACCGTATCAGCTATGATCATAATTTCACCATTCCAGACTTTTCCTCGTGCCTGCCACCCGAAGACGAAAACTGCACCTTGGCGGCTGAATTTGTCGCATGTTTGAACGTTTCTCACCAATTAATCCAAGATATAGAAAGTTACGTGGATCCAACAAGCTGTCCTCCACCAGAAATAGCAACTCAAGCGCGTCACCTTCCTGAAAACCAAAATGTTTACACTTGCCCACCACCACGGTGCACATACAATAACATCACCTACGAGAAATGTAGTTGCACAATGATCCCTAATATGTCATTTTTGTTCGACGAAAGGCGTGATGGTGCCAAAGATGTCAAGTCTTGTCGGAGTTTAGTAAACTTTGTTTCATGTGCGAGTTCGAGTTGTGGGCAGACCTTTAATGTAAAGCAGTCACACGGACAAAATGGTAATCAAGGACTTTGTAAGGATGAAGTCAATTTCCTGTCATGCTATAACTCCAACGTAACCCTCAGTCGTTTTAGGACCTGCAAGAAAATTCTCCTGAAAAAGTCCCGTCCTTTTTACGGGAAATACGGGAAGTGCCTTCGTGACCCGTTTACGTTCTTCTTTCCTACTGCAAAATTCGGACGCGCAGGCACCTACCATGTTGCTTTAACTAAGGCGTTACCAACCTCTCAAGAAGAGGTAAATAAAACTTCAAATGGCAGCGCGGTGGACGTGGAAAGCGCACTGCTAAGAAGAAGGGATGAGCTCCTTCGAATAGCAAGAACTTTAAAAGGATGTGTAACGTGGGAGAAGTGCAGGATCGGAAGAAAGAAATGTAGTGAATTGCTTAAAAGATATAAACAATGGCTGGAAAAAGTTAAAAGACGGAAGGACAGGGAATACAAGAGGATTGATGGCGATGATGATGATGATGATGATGATGATGATGATGATGATGATGATGATGATGATGATGATGATGATGATGATGATTATGATTATGATTATGATTATGATCAGTATGATTATGATGACAACGACAATGATGATGGCGATAATGATAACGATAGCGGGGATGATGATGAGGAACTGGAGAGAAGATGTGTTGTTGTCAAAGAGAAACAACCACCATCCAAGAATGACATTTTTAAAACACAAGATAATATTACGTACCAGTTTCGTGTGGAATTGTACAACTGCTTCTTCTGGAATACAGTTCAAGATAAATGGAGTACATTTGGCTGCAGGGTAAGAGCACTATTTTTGCGCTGGTCTATTTGTGAAAATGTCTTTTTTTCTTTTAGTTTTCTATGAAATTCTAAATTGAATTTTCTCTTCACTTCTCTTTGCTATTTCGTTATTCAAGGTGGGTCCAAACTCCAGTGCTGAGATGCTGCACTGCATGTGTAACCATCTGACATCATTTGGTGGAGGATTCCTTGTAGCGCCAAATCCCATAGACTTAAACAAAGTATTCACCGGGTTCTCCAATCTGTCCGCTACTGGCAACATCGCTGTCTTGGCAGCAGTCGCTTCTATTGTTCTTATCTACGTCATTGGTGTGGTTTTAGCGGGGCGAATTGATCGCAGAGATAATTTCAGGGTAAGAGAGGTTGAGTTTCTCAGTCGATAATGTTGGTGGAATTATTCGATACCGGGTATTCCCTGGTGGTCACCCACCCAAGTACTAACCCTGCCCGACCGAGCTTTAAGGGGCTTGGTCATGAGTTACGCATGCGTCTATTTAAAATAACACGGCGTACATATTTAATGAGCTTCAACGGCTATGGAACATGACTAGCCTGTTGACATCTACTGTGCGTAACGGTTTTAATCCCTTAAAACAGACAAAAGGTTCTATTACACTTCGATCCAAGAACAGCGGTTCATATCTGGAAATGTGAAAAACGGAAAAATGAATGGGGATTTTTTGGCTCCCAGCAAGAATAAAGTCAGAAAAATTGATGACAAAATAACACTTTTGTGTCAAATAAAACGAATCTCCCTCTCAAAAAAGAAAGATGGAAATGGTTTGCTAGTATTTTTTTCTTTCATGTGTTTGTTTTGACTTCTGCAGGCACCGTGTGCCATCCCTGTCCAGACAGAGAACTCCGGTTCACACGAATACGAGATCACCGTCTACACCGGCATGTTTGGCGCCTCTGGAACTACCGCTAATGTTGCCATGGTGATATGCGGAGACAAAGGAGAGAGTGAAGTGCTGCCATTGGTTGACACTGTGGACAGAAAGAATAATCTGTTTGCTCGTGCGAGTGTTAATAAATTTGTAGTCAAACTGTCGTGCAATCTAGGACTCTTGAGTTACATTCGCCTGTGGCACGACAATTCAGGGCAGAGCCCGGCCTGGTTCCTAAGGCAAGTGGTTATTCGTCACGTCAGCAGCAATAAAAAGAGCTTTTTCATCTGTAACCGCTGGCTGGCTGTAGATAAGAATAACGGACACATCGAAAAGAGGTTGCTTATTTCCGACCACAAGACATTGACTGGATTTCAGAATCTGTTCTACACCAGAGCTTCAAAAGGTCTGGGCGATGGACACTTGTGGATGTCGGTCTGTACCAGGCCTCCCAACAGCCCTTTTACACGAGTGCAACGACTAACTTGTTGTCTGTCGCTCCTCCTGTGCGCAATGGTTGCGAACGCAATGTTTTATCAGTTCGATATGACACAGACATCCATGCAAGTAGAACTTGGTCCGATTAAATTTAACTGGACGCAAATAATCATTGGGCTGGAAAGCAGTTTGGTAGTCGTTCCCGTGAACCTTCTAATCATTGCAATATTTCGTAATGTGGGACCCAAGAAGAAGAAACAAAGAAACTACTATCTCGACAAAAATACCATAAAGCACTCAAAATGTAAATTGCCACACTGGACATTGTATGTGGCTTATACGTTAGCCCTTCTGTCCATCCTAGCGTCGGGATTTTTCACCATTTTCTACAGCATGATGTGGGGAAAGGATAAATCGGAAAAGTGGTTGATTTCGGTGGCGATCACTCTGGTTCAGGATATCTTAGTCTTCCAGCCCCTCAAGGTTTTGGTTGCTGCCATACTATTGTCCCTTATTCTTCAAAAGTTGCCTGAAGATGACCCCGTTCCTGAGGAGGATACAAGTTATGCAATGGAAAGTAAGCTTTTGATTATCCCTTCGTTGTTTATTGATGCATGTATCAACTTTGAAGTCATATCAACTCAGTCACCGTTGTAAACCAAACTCATCTATTGATGTCAGTTTAGATTTCCAAGTCGTTAATTCTGGGCTTATACGTACCAAGTGATGTCTTTATGATCTTTATACAGCAAACAGAACTCTTCTGCAAATATTACTACTATAGCTATTGGGTAAATTGGAGTATTTGTATGCTTGGCGAGTACGAGTCAACGACAGTTGACTATTTTCAGGTACATAGTCTTGTATGCACTGTTTCTCTGTTTGCTTCAGGTAACAAAAATGACCCACCAGAGACGGTCGACAATTTGGTATACTCTCCCCTGGATTCAGACTGTGTAAAGAGCGCAAGAGATAAAAAACTAAAAGAGCTTATGATGCGAAGGATCTTCGTAGAGATAGGTTTACAGTTGCTGTTCATTTTGATCTTGGGCATAGCCAGCTACAGCAATAGAGGAAGCAATCGTTACCTCATCCACAAACATGTTTTGGATATTTTCAAGAAGACTGAAAAGGTAATTTTTACTTCACTGCAGTTGTTGGGTTTAATCATGGATTATCTTTCAAAGTCAAACAAGAGAATCAGTATATTAAAACCATCGAAAGAACGCTTCTTGTTCTGATACAGATTTTTTGCTCTCTTTTTTCAATGTGAGAGCTGGAACTAGTCGCTTAAATAATGTGGAAGTTGCATGGAGAAATATTTGTTTCCAAGAAATGCGACATGTACAGTATGAAATTTGAAATTCCAACCGCAAGTGTAGTATTGTCAGCCTTATCCAAATCCAGCTGCCCTTTCATATGAATAATCTACATAATAGAAGCTTTAAATTTATAGCTTAATTTTAAAATAGCTGGTTAAATTTAATGTTTTCTGGTTCACCCTGACAGCCAACTCGAAGGGTGTGACCCGCACCCATTAGAGTTCATTAATAGAAGCGTTCACGGCTTTGAGTGGAGTCTGTTATTCTTGCAATCAATCGTATTGGAATGCATAGTGTAATTTAGAAAAAGAATGGGTGATGTCACTGACACGCGTCCTAATTTGTGAACTTTTAGATTCACGACAGGCGTACCTTCTGGAACTGGACCGAGGAAGTTATGCTGCCTGGTTTGTATGATAACAAGTGGTACAACGGGGAAGAATTCGACACCGAGAATAATTTCATATCTGACAGAACGTTATTCTTGGTCAGTTTACCACGTCTGCGGCAAGCACGGGTACTTCCAGGTAGGCAACAGAAAACTTAGTACTGCTTTGCATAGTCAGTAATTCCAGTCAGTCGCGTGGTCACTTAAACAGTTAGAAACTGCGTAACACATACATTAACTAGTGGTTATTTACACAAGAGAATGTTAAAACCAAATGTTTTGCAACTGCGTCAACGCAGACTCTAAGCTTCTCACAGAGAAGCCTAGCATTCCATCGCGTACAAAAATACGTCTGACTTTTAGACAAAAGTTGTCCGCGAAATCAGTTCCTTTCATGTGAATTACTCGCAAACTTTAGAGAGAACGAATTATGCATGTAATACCAATTACCTGTCTGTGCATATTTGTGATCTAGTTGAAGTTTTCAAAATTACAGAACTTAAAGTTGTGAATCCTTGAAAGTTTACCTTGTCGACAGAGGGAGCACATGCATTAATTTTCCTGTAACTCGTTGGTTCCTTCATGTCATCGAGACGGCGAATAATATATAACCTTGTTAACGTGAACATCCATAAAAAACGCATGCCGAGTGGGTCATTATGATATAGACAGGAGATACATTTTTAGTAATGTTGGTTTAAGCCCTGTCAATTTCTTTTTTGTTCTGTGCGCTAACTATCTACTTGGTCACGCTTGTTGTCCTAATGGCAAGAAAAAGTGTCCGATCTTTTTATTGATTACAGAATCGTGTGAAGTCTGGGCTTACATGTCGGACCTGAAACAATGGTTTCCATACTGTGTCAAGGAATACTCGAGTGCCAACGTAGACGCGCAACCGGCTGCTACATCTGTGAATCCAGAAGAAGAATATGTTAACTCAAGTGGAATGGAAAGCGGGATTGGATTTAAAAGGATGTGCAAAGAGCCATTTCAATTTAAAGACGCTAAGGAGCTTGGGACATTGCCTGTGTACACTTCAAGGGCGATCTACGATGGTGGCGGACGAGTAGCCGATTTGGGGTATGATTTATCAACAGCACAAGAAGTTATCTTCAACCTCAAGGAGGACAAATGGATCACGAGACAGACCAGGGCAATATTTCTTGAGGTGGTATTTTTCGAGCCTGCAACAAATCTATTTGCTTTCGTACGTTTCACTTTCGAATATGCGTCAACAGGAAAGATAATTACCTTCACCCAAGTTGATCCTCTGACATGCTATGGATCTGGCAACCCAACATATGATAACTTGCTTATCTTTTTCTACTTGTTCCTCGTGGTAGTGGTAATCATCAACGTTTATAGAGAAATGAAAGAGCTGCAAAAGAGACGATGCGACTACTTTAAAGATCCTTGGAGCTACATTGAAATTATTCTCAACAGCACCACTATCACCGTCGTTGTAGTGTTCTTCTTCAAAGCAGAATACACTCGCCAAATTGTGAGAAAGATCCAGGAAAACCCTTACGCAAGAATGAGCTTCGACTTTGTGTCGTTTTGGACAGATATTGAAAGTATCCTCCTGGCCATGGTGATCTTCGTGGCCACTATGAAGTTGTTGAGAATCGTCAAGTTCAACGAGTACATCTCCATTCTGGTGTGGACAATGAGATTCTCGAGAGGGCCGCTTGTGTCATACTCGGTCATATTTATGGTCCAGATAATTGCCTTTGCGTTGCTAGGAAACCTTTTATTTGGCTATGACAACTTTATGTACTCAACAGTTACCAGAACTTTGGTGAATTGTTTCGAAATGATTCTCGGCAAAGGAGTGGACTTTGCGGAGCTGAAAGGGGGACATAAAATTACTGGCCCGCTGTATATTTTAGCGTATAACTTCTTCATCACCATATTGGTGATGAACTTTTTCATTGCGATATTGTGCGACTCATTCGCAGAGGCCCAAGAGAAAACGAAGGAGGAGAACGAAGATACAGAGATGGCAGACTTCATGCTGGATCATCTCAAGGATCATCTCAAGGAAATCTCTGGTAACCTCCGAACTTTAGTGAAAGGACAAGAGAAGAAGTCTCTTGAGAGTTCATACAATGAACACTGGGAGCGTGACTACTTTTTATACTAAACCTTTTGTGATGTTCTGAGAGCTAAGTAATTGATGTAATTTTATAATGTAAAAAGGGAAGAAAAGTGTTTAGCATCATTCTGTAGGTGGAACTTTAACGGCGCTTTAGAAAAGTAGCCTAAACACAGGTTTTCTGCCATGTTGGCTGTAAATAACGTAATTTTAGAAATCGTACCTTAAGAACAGCAGTCTTTAAATTAATCTTTGCGAAAGATACATATTTCCAGAAATATATCTGGGAACGTTATGAGATATGTCACTCTGCTGTGTGAATATGTATATGTGCAACTGCATGTACTCTTATGACGTGTTCGTTTGGAACTAATATTCAAAAACAAGAATAGCCGGAGTCATACGCTTCCTCTTACGTTTGGGAGCGGCTACTTCGTTCCCAGAGGCAGAATAACCAGCTGAAATGAAATTAGCACAAAGCAAAAGATAACATGCCCTTTTTTCTTTTCTTAGTCAGTTTTTTTTTTTTACTCAGTCGTGGACAATAAAAAAATTCTCCAACTTTACGGTTACATGCTCAAATTATCTCAAAACAAACTGGCGAAAAGTAAAAAGAAATTAAAAATATAGTGTCGAGCATCTGAAACAGCTTCATCCGCCCTTTTTAGGGCCCCCAAATAGAGACAGATAAATTAGCACTCTATCCATTTCCATCCGCCTCATTTGGCCTAAAATTTCCCATTTCTAGATGAAACATTGATTTGGCTAAGAGGGTTCCTACGTAGTGTAACCATAAAATGGATTGCCTCCAAAGTAAAACATTAATATCTGTGGCATGTGTTCAACCATATCAAATTTTGCAAATATCACTTGTGGTACACATTCACTTTTTAATTCCAAATTTGCAAAGAGCACAAGAAACATGTGTAAAAAGGCTAAATGACTTGTAAAGCATTAATATTATTTATAGTAAAATTAGTCAGTCTACCACTGCAGTATTAGTTAAATGAATCTGTCAAATCCCCAAATCTCAAATTTGTCAAATCTCAGCCAGGGAGTCTGTGAGTTTTAAACGCTTTCGACTGAGAAAACATCCTGAGGAACTCGTTTCGGCCTCTCGTACATCGTCTATTTTCATTATTTAGCTGCCACATGCAATGGCAGTTTTTTTTCTGACTTTGATTAATAAGCCAAATAAAAATAGACATTGGCGACGATTTCACGACCCAGAGTGAAGTATAGCTTTGATATCAAGATCAGAAACTTGGGGTTTGGGTGGTCTCTACCAAAACACACTAGTTTCTCGCTCTCTGATTGGTCGACTAACCGTGGTAGATAAGAGTCCAGACAACAATGCTGACGCCAGCATGTCACGCTTTGTAGCGAAATACAACGAAACTTTCCTGTATATTTCTAAATATTGTGGTAAAAAACCAATTTCCACTGGTTTGCCGTGGTGTGGACTCTTATTTACCACGATTTACGTCGTCACATGGTCAAAATTAGCTGTGGACTCACTCGTGGAAATTTATTAATTATTTACTATATTTTCGGACAATCGGACTCCATTTCCAGGATATGCACTGTGAGTTCGATTAATGATTCAGTCGTGCAAGACTCAGTTTAAGGCATTCAGCGCGCAGCTTCGGCTGGAAGTCGACGGCAATTAAATCGATCTTTATAGTTCTTTTGTAAATTGAGAGGCCCGCGCAGAATGTATATAATTGCTTCTATCTATAGATCCATCCAGGCAAACGTTTACACACTGAAATAAAGCATCTGCATTAAAATATTTTCCTGTCACAGAGTAACCCAAGTTTTCAAAGGTACTACAATCTTGTAATGACAGTTTTCAGAGTTCCTTATCCTACACGAAACAAAATAAATGCGTTGGCCATTTTAATGTATAGTACTTTTAGATTTTTGCTAATCTCGAATTTCTAGAGATCACATACAAAAATGGATTACTAAGTATGACATAAGGCTTTGTAGATGCAAATTCAGTTTATTAACCCGGCAGAAGTTTCATATTATGCTTAAGGTTTTCTACGAAGCATTCAACTCTGAATAGGAAACGGATATTTTTGGGCAAGGAATTATCATTTGTCATACAGATAAATATTTTTTTCTTAGTTATTTCAGCTAATTTCTTCATATAACAGTGAATAACTACCGATAATGAAAAGTAAGAAAGCAGCTGGCACCATTTGTTAAAAATATTTTATTTTCCTGCCCTTCCATCTATATGTCAAAATTGAACCCATAAAATAATATTGTGAGCGGAGATTTATTCATAAATGTGACGCTGACTCCACCGAAAGAAAATAGACCTTTATGTGCACATCTTTTTCTTCGGAAAAGTTTTATTTTCCTTGTGCAAGTCAAAACACAGCTATAGCTAGGGTAATGAAAACGAATCCGAATCATTCTGTAATTGCATGAGCTTGCGACATTATTATTTGACGATTTCTGCATAATAATAACAGACTCTTTTGAATGTGTAGTAATAACATGTCAAATTGATATGAACAATTTATTAAACGGTCATATTCATCAGTTTACTGATCAGATGTATTTTGATATGTCACACATTATGCAAATTTTGGGTTTATTAAGTCAGGAAATGAAGGAGTTGTCTAATGGTTGAGTATTGCTTGTCCTCAGTTGAGTGAAGTATACTGAGCATATGACGTCATGACAACAACAAATACCCTGACGGCGGAAGTATTTTGTGAGAAGCTGTGACTGTAGGTTTAATCAAGGATGGTCTTTACGGCTGTAAAGTACTTTAACCAACACACTGCCGGTTTGAATATTATAAGGAAAAATTAAATCGGGAAGAACAAACTGTTTTTAATTCTTATTTATTCGTTCCATTGTCATTTCTTAGTTCGCCATCCTTCTGGCACCGGTAGTTAACGGTATGATCAAGCCAGTCCTGCTTCCGAGTCGAAGCTTCGTTGTAAAATATATAAAATATCTCTATTTTAAAATCAAAGCATAGTTAGGGAGTGGTTGCCCATTCTCCCTAGCCAGAGGCTCGAGTTCAAATGTTCGACTGGTGGAAGACCTGTAGAAAGAAGACATGCAAAGAAGGGAAAAGCCGTTAGAGTTGCCTTCACGTAGAGTGAAAAACTCTACTAATGCCGGCCGTAGTGGAAATTGAACCCATGACCTCTTGGCTTGGAGCTTCACTACGGATTCAGGTCCACCAAGTAAGTACAAACTGTCATTTCTAAGCCTATTTGCTATGCTTTTATTAGTATTTGAACAAAACTCTGAAAAATTGTTTGTACGAGGGAAACCTATAATTTGGTTAATCCTGTGTAAGGTTTATTATCGAGGTTTGAACAACCAAGCCCGCGTGGAGTAATTATCTGCTAATACTGACTGCCCTGTGTCTTGTGCCCTGCGTGGGCTAGGTGTCTCTCTACGTCTTAGGATCTTCCTCCGTAATATATAGATATAAAAACACAATACACAAACGCTCTAAAAATATACGCACACATACACGCCCACCGGCTTCTCGTAATTTGAATGAAAATTTTAATAATCAAGTTTTAGACTGGATTAAATCAGTCAAAACGTAACACCGCCAGTGTGAACACGGATGCACCGAAACAGTGTACCAAGAGGTAGGTTTAGATCATCTTTAGTATCTCGTAATGTTCTAGGACCGTACGCGCTTTGATTGGAATATTCTAAGAATACATGCTTGAGTATGTTTTGTTTGGTAAATTGGGTGAAACATTTTCAGCACAACAATCAGCTCCGCCTTTGATCCCGCCTTCCGTCTTCAGAGTTTCTGTTGTGTTGAATGTCGTTCTATAGATAAAGATGTTCCCCCTCTTCCTGGCGTGGCTATATTTCTGCAGTGTTCGAATCTCGTCTTGAAGCGCTGAATCTCATTCTGTAGGCATATTGGTCGCTAGCTCGCTAAGACTACACTTTGCTAAATTAAAATGCTGTGTAATATTACCACAAACGGCTATTACATTTTTTTATGCAAAACTTCAACTCTGGAGTGTGTCTCCCTCTGCCTATCCAGATCCATCGCTTTTTTCTTTATAATAAATTTTCCGTTGGTAAACGGGTATAGTCCTAATCTACAAATATCGACCCACTAAACAGCACCATTGTACATTATTCCTTTCTACTGCCTGAACCAGATTAAAGCCTGCTGGGTGGAACAAATGCATTTAAACTTCACTCGTCAATAAACAGTAAGAAACTCACAAAGCGAATTACAAGCATCCTACAGTAGTATGCATTGAAGCTTCTCTGTTGTCGAAATTGATAATACCCTATTGTTGGGTAAATTCAAGGAAAATTTCAAATTTTGCAGTCATCAACATTCAGACAACTAGATTTCATCGTCACTGTTTCTCTGTTTTTCACTTTCCTGTATTGGCCTTTCACTGGCAATATTCCCAGTTGAAAAAAAATGTTAAGAAACCAGCCGAGTCACTTTGCCTAGTTTTTAATATTATTCATTTCTTTCCTTTCCTGTTTATTTCACATGCTAATATTAAGTTATGTTTGCCTGAAGTCACTGGCATCTGCCTCCCTGTTTATCTGTTGCTCTGAGAAATGTAATTTCAAATTCTTTAGTGGCTTGTTCTTTATTGACACACACAAGAAAGGCAAGAGGAAGTAAATATAAAAAAAAAAACAGAAGTAACAAGCTTTCTCATGTACAGGTGTACACAAATCCCGCTATCAGGAACATCGGGCAAAACAGTATACCGCGTCACATTTTTATGACCCATATATGCTTTCCGGTCCACGAGAATTAATCAGTTTAAAGAGGCAGCTAGGCGCGCATCCTGTCTCAAGTTGTGCTTGATTTGACTAGTACGTGATCTGAATGAGGCCCGTTCACATCAAATAATTACCTCAAAAACCATTATCATGAGTTATTCTCGCCGCCAGGTAAAAGCAGTGGCCAATGCAGCGTAATAGTAAACGGCCTATATTTGATGAAACACTAAAAAATAATAATCCGAGCGACGGATTGCAGTTAGTAATCAGTCTAAACCTCCAAGACTTGTGGTAATTGTTTTACTGACATCAACATTGTAATTATTTCTTTACCACAGGAAACTCCAGCGATTACTTCCTCGCATTTTCCAAACGATCGCGTCTGTGCGAAAACCGCTGCACTTGATTTTTTAAAACTTTCGCTGGCCGACTCGCATCACAATAAGCTGTTGTTGGCCAACTCCATTGAGAAGTTAATGTTCTTCTCATCTTGGTAACTAGAAGCTCGCCATATCTCAAAACATAAAGACAATTTTCGTGATAAAGCTAAAGGGGTCTTGTCTTTATCTTCCAAGATGAATAACCTCGCCTTACCCAAGAACGACCCCTTCAACAAGACCGATTATTCGACCAATAAAGAAACGCAACACATTAAGATACTTCAGCTTTTCGTTTATTCACTCATCGTTGCCGTTGGATCGGCTGGTAACGCTGCAATATGCGCTCTAATCCTCACCTGCAAGAAGATAAAAACAAGCGAATATTTCATCCTAAACTTGGCCATTGTGGACCTGGCAACTTGCGCTATCAGCATCCCTTTGGATATTATTGAACAAGTAACTGAACGATGGCCTTATGGAAGCTTTCTTTGTAAGCTCGTTTATCCCACTCAGACGATACTCATAGCCGTTTCAGTGGCTACGCTTGTAGCGATGAGCTTGGAGAGATACCGAGCCATAATGTACCCACTCAAGCCAAAGATGAAAGGAACGGTGACTAAGATCATCATCGCGATCATTTGGATTGGAAGTGTGGTTCTTGTATCGCCCTACATTCTTGTTCTGACTCATAAAAACTCCCAGTGTCTCGAAAACTGGCCCGGAGATGAAACGACATTGTATGCTAGAGCCTTCACCTTGACCGTATTTGTACTTCTCTATGCTTGTCCCCTGTTTGGAATCAGTGTGGCATACGCAATGGTGGGTAAGAGGCTGTACAGAGACATTAACGCCGTCGACGGAGTCTTGCTATATCACGTGTGCAACTCAAGCGATTCTAGTGAACAGAGGAAAATGCGAGCAAGGCGAAACGCACGTGTAATACGGATTTTTGCTGCAGCCGTAGTGACATTTGCAGTGTGCATGCTTCCCAACCACTTGATATGGCTTTGGAATGACTTCACCACAGAAGGCAATATGCCTCTCTTTAGTGATCTCCGGGTATTCGCACAAATCTTGGTGTATGCCAACAGCTCCCTGAACCCCTTTATTTTTGGCACCTTAAACATTAGACGTATGTGCTGCCGACGGTCATCCGACAGTGGCCCGAAGCCGTGCGAAACCAATAAGAGACTATTGACAATGCGCATGTCATTCAACAGCTCATATAAACATAGGGCCACAGTTAAGTTACTCCAGACTGATAGCCGTGTGTAAGACGCCGAGGCTGTGAGGATGCAGAGAAGGAGACGGTTAATATGTGTTGTATATAATTAATAGTTCAATCCATTCATTGGTTATAAGTTCAGGTGAATATTTCAAAATGTGTTTTCAGATTTGCTGAGAGCTTTTAGTGATCAGGTATTATGATATTAAATTAACTGCGCATGAAAAGGTCGGGGGTCGTGCCATTTTAGTTGTGCTGACACTTTGCTATCGTGATAAGACCTAGTATACTTAATATAATTTGCTTGACAACAACGTAAAATTCTTTTACGAGTTCAAAGGAGTTGAAAGTTTTTATAAAAGAGTAAAAAGTTGGATTCCCTGAGTTTCACAGTTTGTATAATCTTTATATCGCAGAAGCTGCTTCAAAGGCTTTCACCTAGTTTAATACTGTTACACTAAAAAGGAGCAAGAAGCAAGTGTAGTTACCATATATTTACGAAGTAATTGAGTTCCAAATACATGTCCTATAGAAATACAACATTTGAAAAAGGACATATTTCTTTCTTTTCTACTCTTTTTCTCGCATCGAGAAACAAAGATTTTTCGGTTGTTACTCCTTTGATCAGTTGTGGCTGCGCAGACCTTATTCATCTATTCTGGAAATTCAGGTCTATTTTCATGTGAGAAAGAGACAAAAAGGTATTCTCCTCCAGTCTGGGCTATTCCTGCGGGCGTACAAAGGCGGGCCTACAGAGAGTAAATCAGTTACTGTAATCATTATTAGGGCCTCTTCATATAAGCCCGGTTGACCGCGCTGGCTTGGTCAACTGGGCCAGTCCGGTCGTGTGTTCATATGGGCAATTTCAGCCCGGGTAATCGAGATAAAGTGTCCATGACGCAAAATTTTTGCCAATTTTCCCATCAATGCCAAATTAAGAAGCAAGTACATTTCAGACTCGCGTAGTTGAAACATTTTCATCCCGGTTAACCGGGCTGGAGTGTTCATATGAGAAACGGGCCAGCCCGGTTAACCGAGATCCCGGTCGCAAAGAGCAAGATCTCGCTTAACCGGGCTGGCCCGCCCTCTCATATGAACACATAGGAAATTGTACAAAGGAAAGAGTGGGAGGGCGAGATCCTCGAAGAGGCCCCTAGTCTATAAAACGTGAGGGTTTCTGTTACCGTTGTTAAGATATTCCTAATAGATTTGACACGAACAAAAATAAATACAAAAAGTCCATGATCGCCGAAAAGTTTCTATGTGTCCATATTTTGGGAAGTGAGGGGAGAAGAGACGATGCGAGTACATGGCCGAATTTAATTTACGTACGGCTGATCGATTATGTTTCAGGATCCAGGAAAACTTATCTAGTATATTAATTTAGCTGATTTAATATTTGACAAAAATGCGACTTTCATACACAGTAAACCCATTTAGTGCTCAAAATTACCAGTGATATTTTACTATTTTTTGTACTCAACCATTTCACAAACACCCTGATTTATGAAATTTTCCGGCTGTTCATACATGCATGTTCAAACATACATGCTGTTGCACCTGCAGGAGTTTTATTTGGCTCTGATCACTAATGGAAAATCAAACTAGCAAATTGCTATCAAAGGATCTCTCTTCCATAAGAGCAACTTTAGTAGTACACCAATGCCTTGTTGCAGTCAGCGAGATTGATGTGCTTAATTGGCCAAACCATTAGGGGATTTTATCATGCAAAGAGAACAACAGCAAAATGTCAATCACTGTCACCCTTTCCTCGATCGTGCCAGCAGCAAGTCCTTGACACTATTGGGTTGTGACCAAAGTTGAAAGATAATAAAAAGTTTGTCTTGGAAAAATATGTTTGTAAAATCTGAGATGTTGTGATTGAATTATAACTGACGGAGGGCAATGCTGAAAGGCAGGCTAAACGTTTCTTAGTTTCTCCGTTAATACATTCAATTTCAATATTTAATGAGCTGCATACTCACCCAATTTCAAGTTAAGAGCGTCCTTTTGGAGTGTCCTTTTTGTCTTTGAGCTTCTCCTAATTGTTGAGAGGCTGTTTCAAAACTCTATACTCTGCAAAGTTAATATCAGGTGCACCTTTTGATCTCTCGTTTATTCAGCATTCACTCCTCCAATTTTTCTGACAACTACCATCATAAATGATTTAAGTGCATAAAGGAATTACTTGACGTAGGAAGAGAATATCTATGTGTTATTAGATCCATCTTTACCGTCCAGTTTTTACATACTTTCTTCTATTTATAAACTACTGTAATCAATGCCATTGATTTAGTGGAATTATTAGGAATACAAATTGTTTTATTCACAGGCTTCGTTACATCAATGGTTCCGGCTCAATTTAGTCTATTTAGGCAGAATTTATTCAGAAGAGTCTAGTACCATTTTTGAACCTATCATTGTTAATGGAAAATAAAATGCTTTCTTTGCCTTACTAGGGTTGATGTCTTGACTTCTTTGTTATCCAAGTGGGACACTCAACCTTTACCTGAACGTTTTATAAGAGAGCAGCGAGAACGAAGAAATCACATCGAGTCAAGAAATTACATTGATCGATTTACAGCTCGTCGCCAGTCAGTCAAGCAAGAAAATGAAGTTCGCAATTCTCTTCCTTGCCCTGTTCGTGGCAGTGACATGTGCTGAGAATCCGTACAGAGAGAAGCGATGGCTGATCAGGGTATGTATTGAAGAATCATATCGCATGACTAAAAGATAGGTTCAGACTCAACTGTTGCCATTACGCATTCGTTGACGTCTTAGCTGCATCGAAAATTGTCAGTCAAGACATGTATGTATGGCCCACTGTTAGAAATTAAAAGAGTCAATAAAAATGTAGTTATTTTAGCCGGTTACTCAAAACAAAGGTTCTGCATGATCAGACATTTGCTCTGCGTTGTTTGCTCTGAAATGGAACTGCGAAACTGTTCGGAGGCACGCAACTGTAAATCATAATGGATTAACGTATTGTTTGAATTTAATATTGCAGAAGTGCTCTTCAGACAGTGAGTGTGGGAAAGAAAGATGCTGTCTTATTGGAAAGTTCTGCTCTCCCAAGCTCCCCAAATACTCGACCTGCTACCTTACCGTAAGTCATAATTAAATGTATACCTCTTACTTTTTGTAGAATGTTCCTGAGTTTAAACATGGATTAGTAATCTGATATAGTTCTTCATGATTTCTTCCTGTAATTGTGTATTTTTGCACTTGGCTATACCAGAGTTTAACCAAGTGTGGCTGCGCAGACGGACTGGCTTGCCGAACAACAAAAGAGATTACCATCCTGGGTCAGAAGATTCCGTTTAGGCAATGCATGGAGATTAGCCGACAGATCAACGTCGAGAGTTTGAGTGACGAAGAAATGACCGCACCAGATCGTGAGAAACGCTTCCTCATTGATGTAAGTCATATGCCTGATCTACAGCGAAAAAAAATGGATTGTTTTAAATGGTCGCAGAATTTTAACTGAAAGTCGCAATGTCAAGGGAAAATATGCTAAACACAGTATGGAAAACAAATTACAACTGACTTTTCAAGCATCGATCTCTTCGTTGAGTACTTTTTGTATTTGTTTTACTGCCTTTAGTTTGCTAAAGCTAGTTGCAACTGAAGCGCGAACGGGCAAATAAATTACAGGCATTGAACTTCACTTTGACATTT
The DNA here is from genome assembly GCA_964036295.1 of Plumapathes pennacea. NCBI lineage: Eukaryota > Metazoa > Cnidaria > Anthozoa > Antipatharia > Myriopathidae > Plumapathes > Plumapathes pennacea. The sequence continues at coordinate 3,636,476 of OZ038465.1, read as the reverse complement.
AGCTCCGAGTTTTCAGGTATTGAGGTATAGGAGCAAGTTCGAAAAGAAGAGGAGAAGAACTGCAACAAGAAAAAGTCAGAGAGAGACCGGGGAACTGAAGACAAACATCCTGCAGAAAAAAAATATTGTGCCGCACACGCGCGACGCGTCTATTTCGGCGGCTATTCGATTATTCAAAAAGGTGCTTAAAATATACACTCCCTCCTCCAAGGTATACTGATAAAGTGAATATTGCAATCCTACAGAGATGCAGTACTGAGTCTGACTGTGGGGAAAACAGATGCTGCCTGTTTGGCAAGATTTGCGCCAGAAAGCTCCCAGAGCTGTCGACTTGCTACCTTACTGTACGTTATGGCTTATTATCACTAATATTCTTATAAAGACTATGAAGTTCCATTGTAAACAAGTCATACTCAGAATTTTACACTAGCTAAAAAGATGAAAATAATGCAATGTAACAAAATGTGTATATACATACAAATTAAGATTAGTTTTGGCCTAGAACGTTCCGCCTGGTATATTTAGTGGGAGAAGGATTCAGTTTATTTCTAGGAATTAGTGATCGGTACTCTCTACATGCAGTGACCAAGCACAAAAGCATATCGTCACAAACCATGCGAGTGTCGTGTTCCGTTGTCCTAATCCGTAATGATTGCATTTGCGGTCGACAGAGTGAGAAAACACAACTGATTTACAGGAAAGCAAAATAAGTTTGTTTCACTGAACCGATTATTTTTCTTTTTATTGTAGAGCAAACACAAGTGTGGCTGTGCCAATGGACTGGAGTGCAAGGTAACTACTACAATTGTTCTCCCTATTTCTGGCGCCAAGGTTCCTGTCCGCCAGTGTGTGAAATCCGGAGAGTAAAGGCCTGGTCAATTCAGTTTTCTCTGAATGTGTATCGAATACAAGAAGAATAAAGATGTGAAATGAAAAGTTTACTGTCTCTTATTGGGTTTGTGGGCCATCAACTAGGGCATTTACTACGCTACATAAGGAGGGCTTTACTTACTAAGAAAAAATATACACATTCCTTTTTGTGCGTGTCTCAGGTGCGTGTATCCGGAAACCATACTGATCTGAGCAATATTCAGTGCTTTCTCGACATGAATTAATGTAAACAACTGTCAGAGGGAAACTAAACTGACTCTTAGCTATATTATTTTCTCTACAAAATCGAATTTCAGATACACTGCCGGGTGTCATATTAGCCCCCCCCCCCCCCCCCCCCCGGTGGGGGTACTCCCATATATGAGCCATTGTTATGTGCCGCCCCAAAGGGTATCATTTTCAGGATTTTAGTCTGAAATAGGGTCGGAGATTTTGATATTTGGTCTAAAATAGGGTCGAAAATTGCACATTTTGGACTGAAATAGGGTCGAAAACCGCAAATTTTTGGTCTGAAATAGGGTAAGGGTTTTCAGTCCTGGGCGGCACACTCCCACCCAAAATTTTGAGGAGTACCCCCCCCCCCCCCCCCCGGGCATATTAGTTTATGACTTGTATCGGGAGGCCTCCGGGAAAGCGCAAATAATGTCTCATTCGTCCTCCCGGGCGGCTCTTTCTGCACCCAACCACTCTAGTCTTTCATACTTAGTCTGCATGATTTGTATGTATATAATTATGTCTCACTTTATAAATCATAGGGAGAGGGTACATTTGTGGTGGCTGTACCCTTGTAACCGAACATTCGTGTTAAAATATTTATTTTTAAAAATGAGCTCAATTTGATATTCACACAAACAGAGCGTTTTATGTCCGTTTCAGGACTGGTTTTAGTAGCGAAGAAATTATTTAATAAATATGAATGCACAAATGGGTACTACTAAATGTTGGAAACTACTCTACCATATTTATACTGGCCATTCTTCATAGTCCGTCGCCGGTCTTTGCTTCTCGGAGACAAACTAATTATGGTAGTTCCTCAACCCAAAAGCCCTTTTTCAGCGCGTTTTTCCTTGCACTGCTAGCCAATTTTAAAATTATTTTAATTAGTGTATTTTGTCCATCACTTGTCACCAGTCCATCAGCTGGTTTATTTTGTGTGTTCAAGTCGGATGATGAGTTGCTATGGCAAAGCCTAAACATTTGTCCGTCTGTCTGTCTTTGTGCAAGCCTCAGTCAGCATGAGTTTGAGTTCGAGCGAATAGTTTCCGGTTTTACGGCACTTTTTAACATATTGCTCACACCAACCCACCGACGTAGATACAGACCGTAACCAGTTCATATTTTTAAGCAGTTTGATCTGTTTTAGTGATGCCAGATGCAAAAACCACGTCTTGGCATGGACCTGTATACTGAAAACTGTCAGTGATGCCTGTATAACGCCGGACTGCATGCCAAATCCTTTCCGTCTTCTTAAAACTACTTACTCTAACTTCCAAGAGGAAGCAACACTCAGGTTGACTACGAAAAGTTACGGAAAACAAAGTCAGTGCAGAAAAGAAAAAATGCGGGTGATACTATTGCACTCTACTCTTGGCCATTGTATGTATATGTGTAAAATGCACAATTCAGTGTTAGTGGCTAATAATATATGTGCTGCTTCGGGCCGCCTATTCTTTCGCAAAGAACAAAGCGATAGTTTTGTGGTAAACACGTTTGTCCTTGTGTGCTACAGTAAGTTTCACAGCGACAACTAATCAAACAAAGTTGCACACTCCCATACTAATCAAACAAGAACGCCTTGGCAAGCCTTAACCCGACGCCGCGCCTTTAACTTGTCATTAACTTTAACAATAATTTTCCAGCAGAAAAAGAGGTTAGTGGCTTGGCGAGACTTAAACCTTTTTTCTTTAAAATCTCTATAATTTTTGCATGGTGTTTTTTTTTATCAAATGCATACTCGACGTTTCGTGAAAAAAGAAGGGAAAGCAACTATATGTCCAATGTTTTCAGGTGCCAGCGATATTAACCCATCGCTCCGATGTGCCTTTATGATTATTTTTGCGATTTGTTCAGTTCTAATTCCCTGCGCGAAACAAAAGCAAAACAGGATTATTTTACCCGCAATATTAGTCACATTGCGAACCATTCGTACAAAGTTAGATTGCAGCCTATTCCTTCAACTGGTCCTACCCCAAAAATCCTTCAAAGAACGAAGGAAGGAGGAAGGGAAAGGGAAGAAGGGAATTTCACAAAAGAATTTCACGTCTCAGTCATGATGCGAAACCATTTCAGGCAGCTTCGTCACTTGTGCCGTATAATTTCTTTCTCTTTTTCTATTAATTTTCTGATAATTTTTTTTTATTATTATTATTTTTCCCCCGCCAGTAGAAAACAACACTGATTGAACCCTTGACTTAGCTGCTGTTCCAATGCAAAACTTATTTTTACGTCCACGGCCACTAATTTGTGTTGTTATACCTGCATCTCCTTGATGCCTCTTCTACTGAGATCGTTTCTAAACATTTTAGTGCCTATGTTGTCTCAAAGACCCAGGAGAGGTAGCTGAGTCAATAATTCATTGTGTGATATTTATCAATCCGGTCATTTCCCACGGAATTAGCCACATGCTTTCTAACAGTAGCTGTGTAAACTGCATGGAATAAACACAAGCCAACGGCTTGGGTGATCTTTTTATATTCTTGAACATAATTTCAGGCGGATACGCCTAAACTCGTAAAAACTTTTCGTTTTCAATAAAATATTAGCGTATGACTGTCTCAAAAACTCTAGCCAAAAATATAGACAACTGATCTAGCTCTCACCAGATTTGTCTAAATATTTTGAGATTTGGTATAATTTATTTATAATCGCTTTACAGTTATCAGCATCAGTGAAAACGCTTGATAAACTGCCCTTTATAGATAGACTGCTAAATCCAAAAACCGAACCTGGGCGTCTCTCGAAAGATTTTATCGACATTTAGGTGATGGCATGTAATTTCTGACCGCTCCCGCCCTTAATTCTAGTTCTTTCCAGAATCTAATTTTGGCCGAAACAATATCTCGACTCAGTCGATATTATAATCAATCAGTACTGCTCTGAGCACTTCACGCTGTTTGCAAACTCCCCAGCTGATTACTGTCTTATTAAAAAACACTAATTATTTTCGTGTGATGTTTGATTATACAGTAGAAGTCTCTTCACTTTGTTTGGTGCAAAAATGTGACCATTTTAACAAAAGATTAAACACGAAGAGTCTTTCGGTTTGATCAGCGGCTGGCATGATTGGCGCTCAAGTGTTGAGCACTTTCCAAAAAGTGATATTGCTGTTTGGCAGGTTTCGTTTCCCACTTCTTCACCTTGTTAACTAACCAGCATATAAGGAGCTCCCTGTGAAGCAGAAATCATCAGTCATCGGGCACTTACAAGCGACAGCACAGTTCCTGAAGCAAGTCAGTGGCGGCAGTGAGATTGAAACATGAAGGTCCTTATTGTATTCTTGGCGTTCTTCTTAGCAGCCATATCGGCTGAGAGTCGACTACGAGAGAGGCGATTCTTGTTCAATGTAAGTAGAGGGAAACAGAGTTAAACATACAACGCATTTCTTTCAATGCATGCATTTGACATCATGCTATTTGGATGTTGTGTGGCTTATTTGTAGCACTGTTAAAAACCGCGGACATACACTGCTAATATCTTAAATTTTTAACAGTTTCTTAGTGGCTATAGACACGTATTATACATTCACTGATTTTTAAATGTGGTTTCTAGAAACAATTTAATTGTTCTCGTTTTGCATGGTGGTTAGATATTGATTCTATATTCACAGACTTATCACTTAATTGCTGTGCTCCATTTTTACCGCAGAAATGCTCCACGGAAAGCGACTGTGGAGCTGGAAAATGCTGCCTGTTTGGAAGATATTGCACTCCCAAGCTGCCAAAATACTCCACTTGCCATCTGACGGTTAGATATGTTAATAGCTCAAGCCACAGTAATACATCTGTGTATATCTGTGTATATGTCTTGTCATTCTTTCTTTAGCCTGGCTTCTTTACGTCGGTATACAACTTCATTTCATGGTATCATCATTGTTTTTCCTTAATTTAATAGCTCTCATGGAGCCCTATTCTCCCCACGTTTGTCTGCCTGATAACACTGACTGTATGATTCATATGATAAAATGCTTACAAGCCGTTTCATATTTATACTGCTGAGTTGTCTTTTGTGTCTCGGTTTAAAATAATAAATTAGGGAAAAGCTGGGTGTGAGATACAAAATTTACCCATAAAGGTTCCCCTTTTTAACACCTAACTACATAATGTGAACCACAGTAAAGAAAACCCGGGCAGCTATCAGTCAAACCCTGATACAAAAAATTGATGATTAAACTCGTATATTTTCTGTATAAATTTTTGAGAGGATTTGAATCGTTCTATTTAGATTGCCAAAGCCGTTTAGTTATCTCTTATTGGACGTTTGTTTTCTCTTTCTCTACAGGGTATTCACAAGTGCGGTTGCCAGGACGGCTTGGAGTGTCGCGTCACCAAGGAGTTTACCCTTCTTGGTCAGAAGTTCAGTCTGAAGCAATGCATGCCGGTTGACGAAAGCAGGGAAGTCGAAGAATTGAACGATGAAGACGTGGATGAAATAGTTGCAGGAGACAGGAAGAAACGCTTCCTTATCGACGTAAGCTAATTCGCTAATGCCTTGGTCACATTTAAGAGGATGTAAAATTTGATGTGTCAGTTCTTGATCATCCTGCGCTTAAATGTCGAACTTGATAGAGCCAATATGCCAATTTGATTGTATTCTTCTTTAATTTTAATTGGGTTGATTTAATCTCATTGAACAAGCTTCAAGATTTTCGGCTACAAAAGGCATTCCTCCTGCGAAATGACCCTTGCAGAATACACTCTCACTGCTCACTTTCAGTCAACAAAATCTTGTAGCAGATGATTTGATGAATGTCTCCATCCGAGCTCAGAATGTTTTAGTGATTGTGGGATACTGATACATGTATATATAATATTTTAACAGAGATGCACTCAGGAGTCGGACTGCGGAGAAAACAGGTGCTGTCTGTTTGGCAAGATCTGCTCCAGGAAACTCCCCAAGTATTTCACTTGCTACTTGACGGTAAGACAACTTGTTTACTAGATTGTCAGTAAAAGGCTATGGAATTTTAATGGTCATACTGGCAGGGGGAAAGGAAAGGCAGAGATAGATAGACAAAAACAAATAGAGGGACAGACACAGCGGACAGACGCAGGGAAACAGAGACACTAGATAGAAAGAAATATTGACAGACAGTCGGTGGTGTCATTTTTTGCAAACAAATTGTTGGTCAAAAAGAGCATTACGAATATATTGTCAGGCATAAAATTTGTTTCTATAACACAAGTCGTCTCCTTTCTCCATTAGCACAAGCACAAGTGTGGCTGCCAGAACGGACTTGAGTGTCAAGTTACAACAACCATCGTCATCCCCATCATCGGAGCGAAGATCCCTATCCGCCAATGCGTTCCTTCTGGCGGGGCATAAGCAGAAGACATGAATTTATTCACTACTTTCTGTAGCTTAGCACGTATTCCAACTTCCTTGTATTTGAATGAAGTAGAATAAAACGTGACAGTGTAGCTACAATCCACGTGTTTGTTGCTTGGTTGCACATTCGTAGTCTTGGGGCAACTGTGGTTCACATAGTTAGATAATGAATGGGCAAAAAAGCAACCATTCTTGCGCAATACTATTGCATACATCAATAAATCACAGAGCTTTATTGCTCTATACCGTTTTTCAAGGGTCAACTGCTACGGGGGTCGACAGCTTACTTTCGTACCGATTGAGAATTCAGCCATGAACTTCATCTCGATAGACAATTTGATTTTGTTTTTTTTTTTAAATCATTCTACCAGTTTCTTAATTTAAGTCGAAGTAACATTTTTGCACTTACACTAATTTCAAGACTGCTGGCGACTAGTTCGTTGATTGATACTCTTGGTAAATCATGAAGCTGACAACTCAGTAGCCCGCTCAGTGGTCGGCCCACCGACCTTTTTTCAAAACACACGCAACTACATCAAGGTCCCGTGGCTTAAGTTATTTTCGCGCAACCCTTTGGAAAATAATTTTAGAACGATTTATAATTTCCTCGTAAATATTTTAGAACCGAGAATTTTCAACCGGGTTTCAGTTGTAGTAAGAAACTCACAACCAATGAGTATGATGATGCACTGATGAGTACATCATTGTTAACGTGTGTAATTTTGAATTCGTGCATGGCCTTGGCTTATTTATTATATAGACACGAGTGTTTTACTGGAAAATATACCGTGCGTAAAATCCATACGAAACTACATCTGGGACCCGAGTGGCGTATTTTCCATATCCTCACTAGTGAGGATATCGTTGGCATCATTTCCCGCTTTTGCACGGTTGTTTGTGCAATTTCTTGTAAAAAACTCGTGTCTAATATAATAAAAAGAAAATTACACGGCGGCTTGAAGATATGGATTTTATTTTCTCGTCGTAAAAACAATATTTTACTTACTCGCGAAGCGCTCGTTCGTAAAATATTGTTTTTACCACTCGAAAATAAAATTCATATCTTCGCGCCGCCGTGTAATATCCTCTATTTACTGCTCGATTTACAGTATCTGTATAAATCACGATCACCGCGCATCACTAACAGTAAAAATTGTCATATCTGGCTGACTCGTTGGTAGTCCCAAGCTTTGCGTACTGTCAAGCCGATGGGTTGCCAGCTGATGCGGAACTCATACTTTCTCACCCTAGTTTTCCACGGCCTCATATTTTAAAAAGATGGCGAACTACATTACCCTTGTTTTTCTTACTATCTCGGCCAGTTCGCGATTCATACTGCATTCTGCGGTATAGCGGTGTAAAAGCTGTCATCTGGAGAATCTGGCTAAAATCCTGTCTCGCTCACGGGAGACTAAGTACAAGTCATTTTATTGCCTGTCTTGGAAACCAGCGGTTTTCATTGGAGTTGATGCTCAAGGCGCACATCAGACGTGCGCAAATTTCCAACGGGGAGGTATGGCGTTATTACGAAGGTTTTGTGGCATTTCTGCTGGCACAAATAAGGTAAGAAGTTGCTTGAATTTACTTTTTATCGTATATGCCAAATTCTGACAATCAATTGTTAGCTTCAGAATGTTTTACCGCGGCTCTGTCGAAGAGGATTGAAGACGAGTCCACGACCATATGCGGCGGTGAGTATACCCACAGCTGCAGTTGCTCAGCGATCCCCGAGATTTTAATAGTGGCCACAAGTTTAAGAGTTATGAAATCACAAAGTACCTATTGAATAACTTGGAGGGCTAGATGGAAATGCGCTCGTTTTAAACTGACTGCCAGAACTTTGCGTCGAGTTCGAGTTTATTTATTATGCGTCCCAGAACAGGATATAGTGAGTCACATCTTTGACTGTCCATGTTGAAAGTCTGAGAGGCCATTAAATAGCAGCATCAGCCGTCATGATGATGCTATGGAGTAAGGAATTCCCCTAAAAATACAATTCAAAGGAGGCATTGGGGCCAGCTGTGGACAGTGTGGGTGGGAAAGGGGTGTGTGTCTTTGTGCTAGGCACCGAAACTGAAAATCCAGGTAAAGCTTCAGATGTATTAAAATTGATCATGATCATTATAAACTGCAGATCTATACTACATGTACATGCACAATTTGAACCTGTCAACCACATTTTCCTTAAGCACCGTACAATATGGTACACATTTGTTTATTGAGGCTGCACTATTTTCATAGGTAACAGTGAGGGATGCCTTAAATCAAGCTCTGGAGGAGGAGATGAAGCATGATGACAATGTTTTCTTGCTGGGAGAAGAAGTGGCCATGTATGATGGGGCATATAAAGTGAGTATTACATGTAGTAAGTTGTGTTTTTTATCATATAACTCTTTAGTTACTTAATACAAGTGGAAATGTGTAGGCCTTTTGCATGCAATTTTCAGGAACTTCCATCACATTCATGACCCCTTAGGCTTTGTTCACATTTGGTGCCTGGGAACTGGTGCCCAATTTAGTGCCCAAGCCCAAATCCTGGCATGGGTACTTGAAAAAAAGGTGTGTTCACATTAGTGCCCAGCGAGAATCGTACTCAGGCACCTCCGCCCAGGCATCAGGTGTGAACACAGCCTAAAGTCTGCTCCCAGTACTGACTGTGTCCATGAATCTCAGTCTCTGTCATATATTTTGTGTTCTGTACATTTAAAACACACTTTTGCAGTGGGGTGAGGAACAGGTATAAGTTGACTTAAAATTTTCTGTTTTTGTCTGTGCACACATTTTGTAGGTGAGTAGAGGACTTTGGAAATCTTTAGGGGACAAACGTGTAATGGACACTCCTATTTCAGAGGTAAAGTACATCTATTACCTTCACTTTTGGTGGTCATGTACTTGTATGTACAATCATGTTAATGATTCATTTCTTTTTGTAATTTCCTTTTGTTCAGATGGGGTTTGCTGGCATTGCTGTTGGAGCTGCAATGGTAAGGAGAGGTCTCCCATCATTTTACTATTCATCAGCTAGTGTTTACATATTTAAATGCAGTAGATGTATAATTATACAAGTCTATTTTTTATGTTCTCACACATTCACACTCTTTCTCTCTCACATGCATGCTCTCAATCTAACTTTCTCTCACTCTTGCTCTCTCTCTCTTGTGTGAGCTTGCCCCATTTCTCTCTGTTGTAACTAGAAATACATGACTGATATGAGCTAGGAATAAGATACATGATTGTGTTTAATGTCAGTGTGTTTTCACCATATACTCCTATAAGAGAAACACCTTAAACGTTTTCCTGGTTGTTTATTCTAGGCTGGTCTTCGACCTGTTTGTGAATTCATGACATTCAACTTTGCAATGCAGGCCATTGACCAGGTTAGTGACTTTTTTCTGGCTTAATCATGCAGCATTTACTGACTCTTGTACTGTACACTAGGGCAGGACATTAGGTATTCTGGCCACACTACGTTAGACTGTACAAGTTCATGATGGATAGTCTCAACTGCACTGTCTGTAGATGCAAAGAGAGCCTTTATACGATAATTTAATATCACATTACAGTATATGTTTAATGGGAAAATGAAGATGCTTTGCCTGAAATATTGAAAAGAAAAGAAAAGGGCCACATGCATTTTCCAATGTGCAAGTACCATACCACACTCGAACACAACTAGCTGGTACTGAAAAGGTTTCTCTTTCTTCACAGGTCATAAATTCTGCTGCAAAGACATTCTACATGTCTGCAGGACAGGTAAATAGTAAATTGTGTATAGCAGCTGTGTTATACAGTAAATTGAAGCTGTATTAATACCATCACTGTTCACTCAAGGAGTATGAAATTTTCTTGTAATCATGTGCAGATACATATTCCCCTGGAACTTATGGAACACTGATAGTGTGTTCACTACCTTAGGTTCCAGTGCCCATTGTGTTTAGAGGACCCAATGGAGCTGCTGCAGGAGTGGCTGCTCAGCATTCTCAGTGTTACGCTGCTTGGTATGGACACTGTCCTGGGCTTAAGGTACAAAAATCAATATCTTGTATACTGTAGTATTACTGCATAAGATATAACTATTTATCATATAGACACAAGTGTTTTACTGGAAAATATACCATGCATAAAATCCATACGTAACTACATCCAGGACCTGAGTGGCATGCTTTCCATATCCTCACTAGTGAGGATATTGATGGCATCATTTCCAGCTTTTGCACGGTTGTTTGTGCATTTTTTCGTAAAACACACGTGTCTATGTAATAAAAAGAAAATTACATGGCGGCTTGAAGATATGGATTTTATTTTCTCATGGTAAAACAATATTTTTACTCACTCGCGCAGCACTCATTTGCAAAATATTGTTTTTACTGGTCAAAAAATAATTCATATCTTCACACCGCTGTGTAATATCCTCTATTTATGTCCCCTGGTGTACAGTACATGTATTTTTATTGATATATTGTTTGTCTTTGTTTGTTTATGCAGGTTGTGTCCCCATATTCAGCAGAGGATGCCAAGGGTTTGCTCAAGTCCGCTATTCGGGACCCTAACCCAGGTAATGAGCAGCACATAGTATTATTGTTAAACTACAGTGGTACCGAACCCTTTCATATAGTATAACATGTGGGATGTGGGGAGATTAGTTATTGATAGTCTGACCAGCTTTTAAAACCCAAGCAAGGATTGCCTGCCAATTTCTCCAAATTCAAACTACCATACATGCCTTATCACTGCTGTATCAACTGCTCAAAAATTTTCTACCATGTATAATTTTCTGTTTTCAATGAATTAAAATTCCTTGTAAGACTAGACTATTGTGCATTCATTCGAGCTGAGAACAGGAGAACTTACAGTAGCTAATGAGCAACTCAGATGCCGAGCTAATGAGCTGATTGTTTTTCAGTCGTGTTCCTGGAGAATGAGGTAATGTATGGTGTGCAGTTTGAGATGTCAGAGGAGGCCATGAGTCCTGATTTCCTGCTGCCCATCGGCAAAGCGAAGATCGAGCGGCCAGGTGGGGATGGTGGAAATTTTTGAACTTGTATTTTATAGGATTTTCTTGCTTGAAGATTTCTAGAGAGCATTGGAGACTCAGGCAGCCCTAGGATCATTACACGCAAGTCGCAAGAATAGTGATAACTCCTTTGCGGTGTTCTGGCAATCAATGCCTAAAATCTTCTAGTTCGTACAGTGGTTTGGGTAGACTTCATCTGTTTCTATTCCTCAAAAGTCGCGTACGCCCTTTCGACACTATAATCTCATGTCTCAGGGATGACTTCATGTCGTAAGAAAATTGCATGCGACAATCGAAAGCAAAAAATCGCACCGTGTAAATCGGCCTTTATAAGGTATATGTACAGTACCCACATGCTGGTTTCAATGTGATGAGTATCTAGATAATGTGTCTTCTTGATTAACAGGTAGTCATGTCAGTATAGTCGCTCACTCCAGGTCTGTTCACATATCGCTCGAGGCGGCCAAACAGCTGGAGGCAGAGGGGATTGATTGTGAGGTACAGTATAAATACCACAGAAATACGCGGCAAACTCCTAAGTAACACGACCACGTTTTCTCAAAGAATCACTAAGACAAAACTATAGTACTTCCTTCCAGTTTGTGTAAAAAGAACGATTTTTCGTTCTACATGCGGATGTCACAGTTGCTAACTTTGGATTTGAGAATGCACCTACGCAAAATGCGTAAATAACTAATGAAAATCTCGTACAGTGAATATCTTAAATGTACACGGGTGATGGACGCTTCAAAATGCGTGTGCAGATGCTGGATAAAATGCGTTAGGCAGCTCCAAAATGCAGTGTTTACGCAGGCGTTCGCGTAAAATGCGATGTCTGTACATGTAATCCAACATTGGTTCGATAAGGGAACAACCTTCGATTAGATTTATGGCAGTGAAAGAAAGACAGGACTGGATACTGACAGACTTTTCCTGTGCAGGTGATCAATCTTCGCAGCATCAGACCCTTGGACACTGAATGCATCATCAACTCTGTCAAGAAAACGAACCATCTGATCACTGTAGAGGGGGGTTGGCCTCAGTTCGGCGTGGGTGCAGAGATCGTCGCATCTGTTATGGAAAGTAAGAACATACCACGATCTTGTCCGCTGATAACCTGCGATCAGGCCCTCCTTTCCCTCCCCGGTGGCAAAAAAAAAAAAAACACGAAAAATATAATTGGCCGTGAGAGACTGGGGAGGGAACCTCTTGAGGTTCTTGGTGTCGTGTGTGTATGAGTAGCAATGTGTTTCTTTCTCCATAGGTGAAGCGTTTGATTTTCTGGACGCGCCAGTCTTCCGAGTGACGGGTGCCGACATCCCAATGCCGTACGCCGAGAAACTGGAGCAGAACTCACTTCCACAAGTAGAAAACGTGGTGTTGACGGTGAAAAAGGCCCTCAACCTGGCACATTGAACACTGTTCAGCGCAGAGATAACAAAATCAACAAAATTATTCTGTATACCCCAATGGTGAAAACAAGCTTGTGGAGGAGGGGAGACCGTTCAAGTTTATCCCCAGTCTTAGCATTGATCGAGGTCGGATTCTTGTAATTCCCTATTAGGTGTCCGCGTTCCTTATCGTTTAAAGAATGCGTATTTAAAATCGAGCTGAGTTCTTCAGGCAAAATTCGATGATTTATTTTTATTTTCCCAGTGCAAGGTTTGCATTGACACCTTAGAGAAGAACGAAGCACTCGAAGTTCCATGCACACCAAGCTTCGCAGGCCACACATTTCACCATAATGATTGCTAGACGATCACTCACGTACAAAACGGCACTTAGCCATCCTAAACATTTAACTGGAACGTGAGTGCATCTACATTAAGGCCGAACACATTCCGCCATGAACGAACTGTGGCTTGTTAAGTTTGGATACACCCGCTACGAAGGACACTGGGGCCGTATTGACAAATCTTGCGTACGAACGAAAGTGCTCGTAAGTATAACTTAAGCCCAGGTCAAACATCGAACTTCACATGAGTTGAACTCAGTGCAAATGAGCAAAATTGTTTGAGGTAATTTGCATTGAGTTCGATTCATGTGAAGTTCGACGTTTGACCTGGAACTTAGGCCCGTTTCAAACGTCGCGCCACTACTGTGCCGAGCTCAATGCAAATGAGCAAAATTGTTTGAGGTAATTTGCATTGAGTTTGATTCATGTGAAGTTCGACGTTTGACCTGGAACTTAGGCCCGTTTCAAACGTCGCGCCACTGCTGTGCCGAGCTCAATGCAAATGAGCAAAATCCTTTGTTTGAGTTAATTTGCATTGAGTTCGGCACGGCAGTAGCGCGACGTTTGAAACGGGCCTTGTTTTACATAAGTTTTGTAAACTCGGTCCCAGGTCTATTGTTTTACGCACAGCTGCGAGAATTCAGTTGCTTTTATTTAGTATTTTTGAATTCAAACTTAGGCAAACAAATTTGGAGGTGGTGCACTGACGTCACTGATGCGTGTGTCCAATCAATATGGAGATCACATCACAGCCTTTATTTTTTCGACAAATTCAACAAATTATTAGTACCATAAATATGCCTTGCATTATAACACCATGTTTTTCCTTTCGTTCTTCATTTTTTTATTTTGTGGTAACAGAAATTTAGTCTTCATGGTGGTTTACCATTAGTGTGATTAAACTTTCAACTGTGAACCCAGCTTTGTGAACTGATGCATGCAAACGAAGATAAATAAAGCCTACCTGATCCTCTGCGTGCACATTAGTTGCTTTTCAGTTACGAAAAGGACCGGAAATTCGCGTGCAAACTATAGTGAGTGCACTTACTAAGGTTTTTATTTCGAATATATATATATATATTTGAAGACCTATTTAGCACGTTTGAGGCGCGTAAATTAAAACATGTGCTTTTGTCTTGTTGTTTGTTTTGTTTTTCCTGGCTTAGTGGTCGACAGCTGATTGGTTAGAAAAACAGATTTAATGTCACAAGGAAAGGTATTTCCCAGGAAAAGAGGCCGGTGGGTCATAATAATTGTTAATGATTTAGTATCAGTAAACTGCCTTATTTGCGGGCTCTGTGTTCTTAATTCCATGCCCGAAATTTTCATCAGTCGAAGTCGATGCAAATGACAAAAACCGCAGTTTTGGCTGTTCGGCTCGTGAGAAGTGCAGCGTCTGTTTTTGGTTTCACACCCTCAAAACCCAACAAACTTTGTGCGCAATTTGTTTTCACTCCCTAATTAAAAATAAATTGTGCCTACTGTTCATTTGCACAAAAGAGTTTGATCAGCTCTTTCATTTCTTATCCTTAAACATCCCTAAACTGTTTGGCTGGATGCTTCAGGAAATCAGTTTTCGAGTATTTATAACCACACCAGGCAATTTCCGCGCCGGTGTCTTTTGAAACCAGAAGATGTCAAGAAAACGGCTAAGCCGTCTCCGCAGGTTTTTCATGTGGCAGCTGAGCAAGACACAATATCCTCGCACGCCGAACTATGTGTTTAACGTATTTGTATTTGTATTTGTATTTACTATTTTCAGATTCAGCTTTATGCAAAGTGAACCGGCTAAAAGAAAATATTTGTGGCAAAAGTATATGGTTTATATGGTACTGCGACAACAACTGTGCCGAGATCATTGAGATAAACGCCCAGGTAATAAAGGTAAACAGCTATGATAGGTAGAGTTTAGCACCGCCTTTTTTTTTTTTTTTTTTTTTTTTTATACCAACCGACTTTCATCATTCACGAAGTAATCATCACAGGGGGTCGTTTAGAAAAGCGCAAACTTCGAAACTAATGTAATGATTTTCGGTAGCTCGATACCTTACGCGGTTATTAGGAAGTGTCTGATCAAAATAATTGATCTGTGAAAATATAGGTGATTATTTTATAGAAATGCACATCAAGTTCTTCATTCATCTGTTTCCTGCACCATACATGCAGTATGCTTGCCTTAATAATTGTCAGCTTTTATCAACCGAAATGAATCATTGCCTTGAACACAGATTTTTGCCTCAAGCTCAAGACCTCGATGATTTTAATTCATCTTGATTAAATTTAATTAAAATGGCGGCAGCGCTTATTTTGCGCTATCGGCGGTTCGAAATGAAACTTGGACTTCCTTTGACCTAAGTGGAAATATATCTCTGCCTGTAGCTTTTAACTTTAATACAAACGAAAGAGCAGCTGCATATTGACAATACTTGACACGAGAAGAAAATTTAAAAGGGATAATTTGTTTGCATCTTTCTTTTAGGTTTAGTTCTGTCTTTAGCACACAAAAGCTATTATCGAGCTTGTGGTTCGAAACTCGCATAAAACACTTAAAAACATAGAACTCAAACTTCAGCCCAAAATTATTTGTGGTTATAGTTGGTTTCTCAAATCAATGTAGTTTGGTTTCGATTACTAACCTAAGCGACATTCGCAGGAAGTTTGCCTGCAAAGTGTATACACACACTGCGGCAACTATTCTGCTGGCCATTTTAGTCAATTTTCCCCTTTTCAACGCAAAACAAGAGGTAACGTATATGTCAACTTTATCATCTCCATGCATGCAAAACATTAAAAAAAAAAACGCTAAATACTGATGGAAATTACCCAGACAAATCAAGAGATTTGACTGGTTGGATCTTAAAAGTGACACATTTGAGAATCTTCTAATTGCTCTTTGCTTTTGTCAAGAAAGACATCAACATTATGTCAGCATAAAGAGCATATACGATAGCAAACGAAATATCGTTTAACAACATTGTTTTTTCTTGATGTTTGGTACAGCTTAGTCAGTTCGCTCTTGAATCCGGTGAGTGCGCAAAGACCAGGGAAGTGCGAACGTTTAAACTGCGCCGATCCGACAAAGGAAAGCGAAAGCTGGGCCGCCCAGACAGCAAATAAAAGGTTAGTGCATGCCTTGCTTTTTAGTTAAATAAAGCATCCTTAAAAATTAATGGATCTGAACCTTTAGTAGTATTACCATCTATCTACAGGTACCATGGAAAAACTGTTTCATTCAAATCATGCAGAGGTCGGATTCGTTTTTGGATCAAAGCTCTAAAGACTCCTTGAAGTCTTTCCTTCTTTAACGAAGGCTTGTCGCAGATCTACAAATATCGTACAAAAGATTCTCATCCAAACAGCTGGACCTGAAACGGGCTTCTTGTTTCTTTTCGGTATCGTTCTTGTTTTAATTATATCATAAACATTTCAACAAATTACAGCTAGACAGTGCACGCTTAGCCAGTACCCCTCTGTAACCGACCTGGTGAGATCTGGATGTTCACAGGTTTTCGGTAAAAACTTTGCCAGGTCAGAACATTTTCCACCAGGATGGCCGCTTAATAGAGGTTTGACAGAAATAAGCATAAGGCCTGGAGGACACCAGGGAGGACAAAAACTGAGCAGGTAAAATAAAAAAGTTTACAAGGGCCCAGGTAGGCTAAAATTCCCCCAGGGAGGGGAAAAAATCTCACTAGGTCTGTTGCAGAGGGCGCGCACATAGGATTCAATTGTTGTGGAACATAAGACATCTTCGACACATATTCACCATTTCCAGCTTAACGTCTATCAGAATCTTGGGCCCTCCTGTGTTAGAGAAACGCCGGAAAGAAATCTACGTTTCCTCATATGTACTGACATAGACCAATACTGTCTATTACAGGTTTTAGCATTCTTTCCTCACCACTTGATAGGTAAAGCCATCCAGAATGGCCGGGGGCATAATAAAGGTGATCAGTGAAGACATTTCACTTACTCCTATGAATGTAGTAATATGCATGTGAAACGGGTGACGTCGCGCATTATCACGCACTGGCAAATCCAGTCACGGTTTTTATGGCTGACGATATAATTATCTCAAACGCTTTACATCCAGGAGTATGGTGAATATCAGTCACAAGGGGCCCGGGAACACCTCCTCGCCGATCCAGGGGCTCTCCAGAAAAGAAGCCATTCTCTGGGGTGCAATGTTTACCACTGAGGGAACTCTGATTGTGATTGGCAACGCCCTGGCCGTGGCAGTATTTTCGAGAACTCGACTACTTCGAAAACGCAGTCTGTTCCTGGTGATGAACCTGGTTGCTGCTGATCTTTTGGTGGGTGCGGTCACTATTCCGTCGTGGATCTACACGAGTTTAGGGTGGGCATTTCAGGTTGGCGTTGGCACCAGCTGTGCGATATTCTTAGATCTCGCGTTCCCCATCATCGACATGCTCTCATCCTTCGCCTCCATTGGTTGCCTGGTGGCTTTGTCTGTAGAGAGATTGCACGCTACCTTTCGCCCGTTGCGGCATCGCCTTGTGACGGGAGGGGTCTACATCGCCTGCATCATCTCGTTGTGGACCCTGTCCTTGTTTCCCATCCCCCTGCGCCTGGCGATGTACTACGGAATAATGAAACCGACCAGTTTGGTTGTTTGGCTTCCAATTCAATTTACCTTGCTTTCTTTCATCTGTGCAGCCTACCTTGCCATTTGGATCAAGATACGTTTCGGTCGAAACCCCTCCCACCAATCAACAGAGAGAGACCGGAGACTTACTACGGTGCTGTTCATCGTTGCAGTGGTAGCTCTCTTCGCTTGGTTACCCTTCATAGTCCTCAACATCATTTACGTGGTTGACCCGACATTGTATCATCATCGTGCGCTGTACGCCATCAAGTTGCTCCACTATGGCAACTCTCTGATCAACCCCATGATATATCCGTTCAGGATGCCTGTCTTCCGCAGAGCTTTGCTCAGATTGATCTGCAGATCGCGGCAAGTCCGACCGCTGCAAGGAGGCGAGTTGCAAACACTCGACTCGACGCGGGAATTGACTTACTGACTGCAAGATCGAACGCAACACTACTTTGTCAAGCCCCTGGATCTCGGGCACTGAGTAACACTACGAGTGTCAGAAATGTTTATTTTATCATTCATTTTCTGATTCATTAGTTTTATACTACGATAAATGTCATTAATTATTTTGTTTATTTATATTAAGTTATTATTGGTTTCGACATTCATACGTTTCTACAATAATCTCGTCCGTATGTCTTTGTGTACATATTCTTGTGTATTTTGCAATGCAATGGAATGCCCGTGTGTGTGTGTGTGTGTGGTGGTGGGGAGGGGGGTATAATCCTATAAATAATCTAAAAAGTTAAGTGGTTCTTATGTACATATTCTCGTGTATTTCGCAACGCAATGAATGCCCGGGGAGGGGGAGGGAGGTAATCCCACGTAATCTAAATAGTTATGTGCTGCCCCAAAGGGTATCATCTTCAAGCAGTTTAGTCTACTATGGGGTATCGATATACTTTAGCAATGAAAGAGGATGCAAGTTTGGCATAGTCTGAAATAGAGTCGAAAGTCGTACTGTATATTTTGGTCTGAAATAGAAATGTCACGAGTTGCGCGTGCCCATCTTAGTTTGCACTGCACGTGCCAAGTGCAAGTACCGCTTTGCCCCTCCCCCCTTGGTAAGGAAATAGGTCCATCCGGGTCAGTGCATGGTGATCCTCGAACGGATGCGGACAGTGGAAGTTGCTGGTAGAAATTTGCGCCTTCCGAAAATATAGACACATAACCAAGGATAAAATGGTATGTATTTTGTAGCTCTGGAGTTCAGGTACTCAAATTTAGAGATAATTTTTAGGCTAAAGCAGAAATTCGGGAGTTATGGGCGATTGAGTGGCGCGAACGCGGTACAAGAAAATAACTAAGGACTGGAGTTATAAGAGGGAATGTGTATTTTCGCGATATCTTTGCTGAAATTACACCATTTTAACCGAACATTATTTCCTGGTATGTCTTCTTTTAAGCCTGGCAGAGTTTCCTAACCCTAACCCTAACCCCCCCCCCCCCCCCCCCTCCCCTTCAGAACCACAGTTTTGTGGCACAAGTCACAAAAACCAATCAGTGGTCTAAAACAATTTTCATTTTAATAATGACCTGCATTGTCACATCCAGTTTTTAAGCACAAAATCTTCTAGCATGTACCTGTCGAAAGTGATTCTCATTGCTTTCCACATATCCAGCAGACAACTATGCAATAACACGTCCTTCCACACTCAGTTCAATTATTATGTAGGTATCATTAAATAAAGCCCTGCTGAGCTATATTCAAACCGGCTTCACTTTCCTTTTAATAAAAAAGTCCATTCTATGCAGATTGCTGCTGGGCAGCAAGTCGCTTGCGCTTCAGGCTCTCTGGTTCCTCAGGGGGTGGGGGACGGGGCAGTCGGAAGGCAACCTTCACAGAGTCATAGATGAACCACTGTAGGGCAGTCAGGGTACCGATCATGATGATACGGGGTCCCAGGCCTTTCCACAGACCTGTGAAGAAAACTCAGTAAGACACTACACTTGCACAACAGTAATTCCTCTGACTCTCATTCATGATTTTTAGTAGCTTAAAGGATGGTAATTAATTCAAATTTTCAGACTACAGCTCACGGCCATGACCCCTATAACAGTCAAATCAAGTTGTCTAAAGATGCCCAGTATGGGCAAATCAAACTGCAGACTGCTCAACAATAAAACTACTTACCTCTCATTCCAAGTTCTTTCGCTGCCTGAATGGGAGTACTTCCCACATCATTGTTCAGCTTAGACACTACAGTGTCAGCAGGGTGGGAGACTATGGCACAGAATACTCCAGCTGCAAGGAAACACCAGGGTTTGTACAACATTTTCAAATCAAAATTTAAGGACTTTCTCAAGGACAGCTTTGTTTTTTTTTTCTAGGACTGAAAATTTATCAGTTGCATTCAGTACTAATAACTTGTGGAAAGGTTATGGCCTGGCAAAACGAGGACACATTGTGGCGGCAACATTGTATCCTTCAATGTTTCCAGGGTGGCAAAACATGCAGCAACATTGTTGCATTCCGCATGGACACAAATTTGTGTCTGCAACAAATGTTTCATGCGTGGCAAAACGGGGCAACATTTGGGAAACATGCGCGCGCTACCAATGTTGCCGCCACAATGTGTCCTTGTTTTGCCAGGCCTTTAGACTTCTTACCGATGTAACCAGCAGCAAAGGTGACAACTAACTGCTCAGGCTTGCTGCACTCACTCCTGAACGGCAAAGGATCACAATACGAATGTGTATGTCAACATCGAACCTCATACACATGCAGTACGAAGCAAAAAAACAGGTAAAATAACAATGATGTACTCGGGACACAACAATATCTAAATAACAATTGAAACAAATTCCCCCAAATACTTTTACATAAATACTACATTTAAAATACTTACTGTACTAAACTACATGTACCGTTGAAGAATCTTTCACGAGAAAACAAAGTTTTTGAGACACTTGTCATTGCAACGAAATTGAAAAAATATTTTGCGATAAAAATTGTTATGCATGTTATTAACAAGTAATCACATGATTTCTCATGCAATTTTGGAATAAATGAGCACTCATAAGTTTTCAAAGACCACAAATTGCACTTGTGCAGCGCTCTTGCAATTTTGTGGTCTTTGGAAATTTACTCGAGCTCATTTATTCCAAATTGCACTCGAAGTCATGTGATTACCTGTACAAACAGGATCGGAATCGTCCTAAGGAATGATGAAAACATGCTTTCTGTTTTGTTTGGCTTTGCAAATATGCTTGCCAGCTGTTGGCAATTTTTAATTTCAATTTTGTGCACTCTTAATTTCACATTTCTGCACTGTTAATTACACATTTTTGCACTGTTTGGGATAAATTGATGTGCGCTCAGCCAATCAGAATGCAGAAATTATTGTATGCATGTTGTTAACAGTAGTCATACTGTAATTGTACCAAGAGATATAACACTGAGAATAGGACTTACATGTAGTTGGAACACTGAGTAGAATCAACATACAACTGTACCTTGGTTTTGGCACTACATTTTTGTACAAGAACTCGACTGTTCGCTCAAAGCAAGCAAACTTCATCATGGTGTAGGGGATCTGCCTCATCCAAAGAGGGGGGAGACCTTTGTAGAACCTGGTTCAGAAACAATAAAATGGTTCTCATGCACACAGTAGAAAAAAATGTATCTGCACGACATTACACATATAAAGCTCACTTTCAATGACATTTGATTTTTTTTCCCCACTTCACCCTTTAATGTCCCAGTATTAGAAAAACCTCAACATCTTTGTCACTAATCTATAAACACCACTAGCTTAGTAATACTGGGACAGGTTACACACACACTATATTAAAGCTGGTGTTACACCTTATTAGAGCTGGTGTTACACTGGTCGATTTGCAACGACGATTTGCATTGCCGATTTGCTCCAAACTCATGCAACGGTGTTGCAAGTTTTTGAATCGCTTTCAAAAACTTGCAATGCGTTGCAGCACTGCAAACATCGTGAAAAATCGTTCACAATGGGGTGTTATACCTCAACGATTTTTAGCGCAACATCATATCGTTGCAAATTGTCATTGCAAATCGACCAGTGTAACACCACCTTAATGGAATACTGCTTGCACATGTATATTCAGAGGATGGTTGTTCAGTTGTCAATGACACTGGAAACATGTTGGGGATTTGAGAAAAAAAGTTAGTGCTGCACGGTGATACTACTTTTCAGCATACAGCTGTAAGGACTTGGTGTTGCCCCTGGGACAACTGAGCAAAAAAGTTAATTTCAAACCCTGCCTGAATATACTTTTCATAAATTACATTACATAACTTCCGTGACTTTTCCTGACCTAAAATCCATGACTGTGTTAACCTGGTAACAAGTGCTGGCAAACACTATGCTAAGTACAAATGACTGTGCTTACCCACGGATGCCTTCTTCTTGCATCAGTTTTGGGACTCCTTCTCTGAGGTTGTTAGCCCAGCCTGGCTGGGTCTGAATTCTCACTTTTACAGCCTCCATGGGGGATAGTGCAATGTCAGCAAAGAACTCTGCACTGGCTGACGCAGCCAGATAAAGTGAGGTCCTGTACAGGAAGCTGTTCTCCTGTTAAAACAACAATGAAATACTGTAATAATCAATACACAATGACCAGGAGGCTAGAGACAATCAGACAACTGTATTCCAAGAATTTCAACTTTATGGTACACTACAGTAGGTAATATGAATACTTTTACAATTTTTTATCAGGTCATATAGAAATACTGAACTGTGCTGCATTTTCCATTCTTGAACAACAAGTATTTCTTCTGAGCAGTCAAAGATTCCCACCCAAAACTTCTGGAATTAAATAAAATTATGAGCTTGATGCAGTTAAAACTACTCTACAGCATCTGGGCACAAGAGAAGCTGTGCCCAGATTACCAGAAATTCATACCAGGCTAGTTGACCTTCCTAACAACTTGCTGCTAAGTAATAACTGCACCATATCCTTGAACTAGCTGCCAATTTTGTTGGTAATTGTGAACAAGTTGAACTGTCGGTAAGTGGTCGGTATACGATTTACCGACCACGCGATTGACTTTACCGACCACATACCGACCACTCAAAAACTTTTACCGACCACTTACCGACCACACTTTTTGCTACGTATTTTTTTCCGTTCTCTTTTCTTTTTTAAGAATTGAAAGCAATTTTGTTTTCATTGCAACCTGAGTATCCAGTACAACTTACTGTATGTATACTGTTTAATCACTGTGCATACCTGTTGCAGAAATAACACAAAACTGCACAGACATACTATAAGCACAGAATAGTGTACAACAGCCTGATTTACCTCGCCCATCAGATTACTATAAAAGATCTTGAACACTTCATAGAAGCCAAACTTGCAGAGTCCCTGCATGGAGTAGCCGATGAATGTTGGAGCCCAGCCCTTGGCCAAACCTCGAAAACCATCCTCCTTCACCGTGAGTTTAAATCCATGGATAATGTTCTTATATTTGCCTGGGTCAACCTGGGAGTTAGCAATAAAATACAGAGATGACCACCATTAATGATAATCACTGGCAAAATGGTGTAATGTGAACCACATCAATGAAATGTTTGAGGTTGCTATGGTAAATTTCAGTACCAAGGAAACTAAGGTCAATTTTTGAGTGTTTACACTGTGTGATGTAAAGTAGGTTCATAAAAAACACAGACAACACAGACAAAAATTCCCTCAAACTAAATTTACTGAATGATAAATGGTTTGTACCCAAGCATTTGAACAGTTTGTTGGTTGTGATCATCTGGGTGAGAATAGTTGTTGGGAAGACTGTTGTTGGTGACTGACATTTCGACTAGCTGAGTCAATTGAAGAGGGTATTTTAAGTTGACTGCATGTTGATTCAAATAAGTTCACTGTCAGTTGCATTGTAAACATGTCCTAAGAGTTATTGTACCTGTATTCTGCACTTGACCAAATCAAGTGGCACTACAGCAGTGTGTGTGATACCACAGCTCAGAATTCCTCCAAAGCCACAGAGAGCATAATATTTACCACTTCCAAACTCACAACTATGTTTCTCTGAGAAGAAACAAAAGTGTTTGTCAAGATCGACATCCTGGATGTCACAACACTAATTACTTCTTACAAGCAAAAATTATGACATAAAATGTTTTTGGGGTTGCTTTTGAATCTACTGTACCCTCCCAATAGTGGTCAATAAACTAAAAGGACACTGACCTGGGGAAAAGAGGAAAAATAAAGGACCAAGGTGAAGGGGGGGGGGGGGGGGGGGGGGGGGGTTTGGGGGGGAGGGAGTTATATAATCCCCACTCAAAACCATTTTCACAACATTCTGGATCCGCCCCAGTATACTGTAACATTGTCTTTACTGTGGTGAGTGTTACATGTTACAATTACATGATGCAGTGGTCCACAGTCATAACTCATCGACTGAGCTATACGCGCTTATTTGAGAGCAAGTCTGTACAAATTTTTAAAAAGAAATGTGCTTCAACACAAAACGTGTTTGCCAAGACAAAAGAGAGGTGTCCCACTTTCAATCTGGGAAGAAAGAAAGACTATCAAAATCGAGATCAGGGAAATATTAAAATCGACACAACGATCGATCCGCGTGGTCCGCGATTTGAACCAAAATACCGGTTTAAAAATTAGCCAAGCAACGCTCACTAAACACACCCCCGGCTCACAGCCTTGATCAACCTGAAAGTAGTCTACCCAAAGCTCAAAGTTGAAATCGCACTAACCGTACCGGCTTTGTACGTGACCTACGATGCCGGTAAATTACAAATTCAAGCGATCACAAACCGTACCATCAGCCGGTGCTGCCATCAGTGCTGATTCCTTGCCGGAGGAACAGTTTGCTACGGAGAAGGGGCTCCCAAAGGGACTGCTCTTTGCAACGTCGTAAAATCGTGAAAACATTGCGAATTTCTGGCAATTTACACGCAAATCCAATGAACACTAGTGCTTTGCGCTTGATGTCTCTCGTCGTAAAACTAAAAGGACTCTTCCGCAGCATGCCGGGAATACGTCACAGCAGAAATTACGCCGCGTGGCGCCGGCGTGACTTGGGGGAATCCACTGACAAAACAGCGTGGGCGCATTTAATTGCGAATTTACATTATTCAGGGGAGGGGAGGACTGCCTGATCGCAGGAGCACTGCGGAACCAGTGCGAGAGCTCAGAGGGGGTGAACTGTTATATCGTTTCTGGTGAAACTTCCTCTAGTAAAGCGACCGTAAACCATCTTTGAGTCTCACTTTGAGTGTGTGTGTGTGTGTGTGTGTGTGTGTGTGTGTGTGTGTGTGTGTGTGTGTGTGTGTTTTTCAGGAGGCCTCTGTAGACATGATGATGAACTTATTTAAGGTATCAGGATACCCTCCGAACTTTGCCAGATTCGAAAAAAAATTTTTTGGCTTAACGAAATTACTACATGTTTTACCTTGTGTTTCTGAAAACAAAATTTGGATACCTATTTTTTTTTCCCCGAGATATTTAAACGAAAGGATTTTATCTTTCTCTTTCTTGCCGGAAACTACCTGTCAACAGATCGTTAGTATCACCCGTAGCATGCGGCTTGCGCACCAGTCATGCAAAACAATAAAGTACAAATTTTAGCCGCGCGACGGGTAACGCATGATAACAGCAAATCTGCAAGAATAACGAAATGCCGCAAGAAATCTTTCCTTGTACGCCTTTGTGAACGCTTTTCTATGTTTACGCTGAAACAAATTAAATATAACCACGTGAGCGACGAAATGTCACAACGTGTGGTTCTTGCACAATGCCGATTTATAAACCTTGAGCAGTGCGTGGACCATGCTCGATGGTGGTGGTGGCTCAAGAGCACTCCTGCTTTTCGCAGCTCTCTTTTTAGAACGAGTTTGTCGTTTGCTTGAACTCATTCCGAATTCCAGCTGTGGCTGCAAAAGGTTGAATTGGTGTTGAGTGGTGAGTGCAACTGTGAAGGGAAAATAGATGTTGCGAAACTTACCCGAACGAAGCGTTGATGTCCGTAGTTATAC
Organism: Plumapathes pennacea; assembly: GCA_964036295.1. Lineage (NCBI taxonomy): Eukaryota > Metazoa > Cnidaria > Anthozoa > Antipatharia > Myriopathidae > Plumapathes > Plumapathes pennacea. Next base: position 3,610,698 of record OZ038465.1, on the reverse strand, counting down.
ACGACGGTCTTTTGTGCTGCGTGTTTCAATTACCTACAAGATGCCTGGAAAGTCTCTATGCGAAAGCACTAACTGCGGTGTTTTGACAGATTGCTGACAGATGAGGCGATTATGTAAACAGGTTTCCGGCTCAAGTGTTTCTTTCGGAAACCTGCATTTCAATGGATTTTAATCGATTGGCTTGAAACTTGGCAAATATGTGAATCAATATCAAAGTTACAAAAAGGTGTCTCTGATTTTATTTCTTTTCTTTCGTTCGGAAGATATGTCCGCTTTTGTCTTGCGCGTAGCTAAAAATATGATCGGCCAACTTTAAAAGTCAATAACTTAGTATATGGACAAGATATCAAAATTCGGAGACAATTTTTTTTTCTTCATTGTGTCAACAGTAGGCTGAAATAATAAATAATCAAATCGGGTAAAATCCGAGTGACATTAGGCTTTTTTAATGAGACAAGGTCAAAATTCACTCGGAAGCTGATAACTTTCTTTCTTTAGCAAATTCAAAAAATATAAAGCTTTAACCTAAATCTGTGATTGTTGAGCTTTCAGAAAATATATACTTTATTATTAGTTAAATGTAACGCTAGCGCGAAAAATGGGTTTGAACGCATGTCGCTTACGAGGGTATATCCTGATACCTTAAAGGAAGAAACGTGCTTTCTCTGCTGGTTTCAGCACGTTTCTTCCATTTCCTTCAATACTGAAATTAATTTTCAACAAGTAAACAGTAGTTTTGACAGTAGTATCGGGGGATGAAGAGGAATAATTGAATAAGAATAACGGGAATTTTTGCAGCTGAATAGTGGAATAATGGCCTTGGTTTTTCTAGAATAATGGAATAACGAGATTTTCTGGACTGGAATAATGGAATAATGGAAATTTTTAAGGTGGAATAATGGAATAATGCCATTTCATTATTCCGGAATAATGGAATAATGAACATTCCATTATTCCTCTTCATCCGCCCGAGTAGTAACTTCAAGGCTTGCCAGTTTTGCGAAAACATAACTTGTACCTGTGGGTTCCAAACAGTAAGCAAGGAAATATCACAGGGTTCGTACGGGTCATGGAAAACCTGGAAAGTCATGGAAAATGGCGTCCATTGTGCGAAATACAATTCTTTTGAATGAAAGAAGCAAAAATGAGTCGGGAAACAGAACCGTGAATTTTATATTCGAAAACAACTGGTCAACTTTAGGTCATGGAAAACTCTAAAAGGTCATGGAAAAAGTCATGGAATTTCAAAAGCCCAAAAGAATACGAGCCATGTATCAGTGCATGAGTCACGAGAGGAAGCGAATAAAAATAAGCTGTCACTCTTAAAAGGAAGCCGCAAAAACTGAAAGGTATACTTAAGCTGAAGTGTGGACCAGGAACTGCGGAAGCTCCAGACTACAGCTTCACCCACCAAGGAAGTGAAGAACAAATCACTAAAGACAAAAGCAAAGACCAGAGAGTGCGATCAGGAGAAAATTCAGAACCTAGCCGTACTATACTCTTGTTGGCCTCCACTAACAATACCACATGTATTGTGTCGTCTCTGTTCGGGCGCACTTTCGCCATGTGACAGCGCGTGTCAACTCCCTGACCGCTGATGTAATTGTATACCACTGTGCTATCAATTTACTGACGTTAGTACGCCGTGCTGAATCGTGTTTCATACACTCTAATAAAACGGCGAGTGAACAAAAAGTAGAGACATCTTTTGGCTGAGTAGGGGAGTGACAGCGCTCAAGGAACAAAGGAAATGGTGAGTGTGAGTCTCCTTTTAAAAGAGAGAAGGAATACAATGCAATAACACTGGAACTGGTCGCTGAGATTTGTCAATGCGATATTGGACTTACACATTTCTGATCCGGACCTCCATTTTGACACTGGTTCGCTCTATCAAAGTTTTTTCCCCTCATTTGCCATACACAAATTTTGCTTCGTCTCCTGAATGCGTCTTTGTTTTTGAGCCTCCTGCTGGTGCGATGTGTGTAGCAAGAATTTAGATTTTGAACCTGCGAGCAGAAGCTAATTACTTCATAGAGTCAGTGAAACGTCTCGTACCTTTCGAGTGGCTATCTTATAGTCATAATTATTAATGTTCTAGTGTTTGCTGTTTACCCTTGATGTTTCTCAGTTTCTGGTATTTTCTATTTTGGTTAACTTTCCGCTTCGCCGTCCCCTCTCGCGTTTCGTTTATTGTATAATACTTATTCAATTGGTCAGTGTTCAAGAAACAAAATATGTTTGATTGGCTAACCACGCCACAACTCGGCAACGCAACTTGCGAAGACCTCAATCGAGGTACGAGTTTTAGGACCCCTGTGAGATGGCAATACAATTAGTCCATTCACCAGCCGCTATTACACTCACCCTTTAAAATACTAAAACTCATCAGTATTTGCTCATTATATCTTTACTTATGCTGAGACTCGAAAAGGGTCCCCTTTCGGGCGGAGCCTCCCCGTGCCGACCAAAAGGAGTACTCACCTCCCCTCCCCCCCCCCCCCCCCTCCCTCCCCGCGGATTGTACAGCATGCCCTTGGCCTCCCCTAAGAGTGTACTAAAATACTAAAATGGTCGCTATTTCAAAACAGAAAGGGGGAACTGAAATGGTCACCATTTCCATAGGATGGTAAAGTCTTGAAAATTTAAACGATCTCTCTTTTTACTTTGCTTATTCAGAAACGAGTCATGTATGCCATCAGCGTGTGGTTTCTTCACTTGTTGATTCTTGTCACAATTGCGAATGAACTTCCTAACAAATCGGACTTTGAGCCTGAAGATCTTGGCTATCACGTGATCGCTCCGCGACGAGCCCCACGGTCCGTGAGTGACGTTACAGCGTTATCAGCAGGAGCGGCAGCCCTGTTGACCTCTTCAAACTTCATATACGGCATCGTCAATGGTCAAAATCAGTTGGCCGAGTTAAATTCACTCGTGAAAAAAGTGAACGAGTTAAAGACTCTCGTAAATACTCGCTTCTACCAGCTGGCCAATACAATGGACGTTTTCAAGATAGAAACACTTTACGGCGAACGCGTAAGTATTTCCTTTTTTTTTTTTTAATTAAAATAAACCTTCAGATGCAAAAGACAAACAAAAAAGCAAAACGTAAACAACAACAACTTTAGCACTTCACCCTTCTCAAGATAATCTAGCAAAAAATTCAGATTCGTAGCAGTCAGTATATGCAAACTTTGAGGGGTAGGAGGTGGGAAGGGTTCACCTCTTTGATTGATGTATTTTTATGCCTCAGGGATAAAAGCAGTGAAGGAAGAATTTTTAGTGCTTCCGCATCTGTTTAAATCGTAAAATCTCTCTCAATCTCAATACAATATTGCATAAGGATTTCAGCTAAACTTAGTTTAGTAATTAATATTAATTATTAACTAACAGGTGAACCGACTACGTTGGTTCGAGCACAAGAAAAACGAACTCTTCGAGTACAACAAAAATGGCACTTTGAAAAACGTTCCCCAAATCAAGAAATGGGCAGAGGCTGTGCTGTCACACGGCATCTACGGGATAGACAACATACTGTTCGACATTCATAACATGGCACTGGGTAACAGCGGGGTATTCAGCAGTCGGGCGGTGGTAGAAATATATCGCGAGAAGGCGATATACAACTCCAAAAGCAAGACACCTTGCGCCGACCTGAAAGCCTTCGTCGAGTTCATCACAGCCCTGCAAGCTGACGGTTATGTCGCATGGGCAGCGGCGGTAAACTTCAAAGAAAGCTTGGATAAGCAGGGATTGGACCGACAAGAAAGCGTACGAGCGCGAAGGATTCTGGTTAAGGGAAGCGACAGACTTAGCAGCCAAGCGCGGTTTCTCAAAAAGAAAGGAATCTTGCCGCTTCCGGAGCAGCGTATAGACGCTGCGTTAAGGCACTCCAATGGAAGAACATACTTCTTCAGGGGTAACAAATACTGGAGGTACAATGACAAAGAAGATCGCGTAGATCATGGTTATCCCAAGGAAATCTCCGAGGGATGGGACGGACTGCCAGCGAACATCGATGCCGCTTTTGTATGGAGAAAGTGGCCAACTAAGCCTTGGAAGATTTACTTCTTCAAAGGTGATTCGTACTACTCGTATACTGAAAGCCACGGTCTTTCTGAGAAACACTCCATTTCTCACGGATGGGCTGGGATGTCAAGTGATATCAGTGGAGTTTTTAATTTTCGGTACGAAGTAACGCCGGGAATTAAAGCGAGAACCACGTATTTTGTTAAGGGGAATAATCTATATCGCTACTTTCGGTTCAGAGAAAAGCTAAGCGCTGCTGGGAGTATTGAAGACAAGTGGTGCGACTTGAGTGGGCCTATTGATAGTGTTTTCCGCTGGAGTAATGGCGCTATGTATATATTTAAGGGAGACGAGTATTATAAGTATAATGATAACGGAAACCGAACAGGGGGACCTTGGAGAGTTGACCTCTGGCGCGGGTTGTGCTAGGGGGTAGAAGCAGACAGTAAGACAGAGAGAAAGATAGAGACAGTAAGACACAGACACAGAGTGTAAAACACAGGCGGAAAGACACACAGAAAAACACAGACTCAAAGACAGGCAGTCAGGACAGATGACAAGCGACAAACAAACAGAAAAACACTGAAGGACAGACTTTAATGTTCAGCACATCCAGTGTTAACACTTATGGATGACGAAACGTCAAGAAAATGAACTACGAAACGGACAGTAAAATTATCAGCTCAATTTTGTTGAAAAGATTACGTTTTTGACCGAATCAGCAAAAACTTGAAATGATCACAGTGAAAGTAACTCTCCCAGTTATTTCAGTATCATTCCATGTTCTGTAGTTTTTTGAGAAGAAAGCAATAGTAGCCTTTGCATTTTTCGGAAAATGCTATATTTTGACCTAATGTCAGAATCATACGAGATTAGAAAACCTTCCTGGGACTATAACGAAGCTATCTGTGCGCAATGTGTGATATTTTAGACAGCTGGGAGAGAAAAATAAGAGCAAATCAACGCTTTTTAAATAAAGGGAGGTTCAAACTATGCGTAATTTTTTTTGCTATATCCTCCATAAATCATAATTTTGCAAGTAAACGGCATAATTCACTGCACAAAACTATGCATGTCAATTTTCCACAGTGGTTGGCGCGGGCCAAACTGATTAATATTTGCAGCGAATCCTTGTTACTTGGTGGTAATTGATTCAGTTAAAATTGGCTATTTTTGAGAAGAAAGGTACATTTCCGCATAAACAACAGCGAGATTCGAAGTGTGAGTCAAAAGAATGGACCTTTTCTCTGAATCCTGGCCTTGGGGACGGTTGTAAACGACCTGGAATTATGTTACTGTATAAGAGGCAATCTTGCCACTGGGAAAATGAATGAAAACGTGAGTTTGTCATGAACTCAAATACTTCTTCAGATAAACAAAAAGATCAGTCGGTGGAAAACTGGAAATCGAAAAATTACCTCGGCAAACTGCAAGAACTTTGTCTTGTGTGTTACTGATCCGATCACTCCAAGAAATTCACAAAGCCATGCTGACCAACTTCAATCTCTTGAAGTATTGGTTGAATACGCTTCTGTCACGAGATTCCGCTCATAACAATCGGAATTCGGATGACCTAATTTTCTTTCAAGACCTAATATAAATTCGTTGGGACTGCCTATTTAAGAAATACTGCGATTTGGCCGGCGGCGATCGCAACAAGAATCGTTGACATGACCTTTGAAATCTGACTAGATTTGAGGCCCTACAGGGCAAGGGGATATCTGCGTTTATCACATTTCTAGTAAAAATAAGACAAACGTATTGCAAATGGTCCCGCAGTAGTCCCAGCAAGATTTTCTGAAAGTTTCAAAAATTTTGAATTTTAAATTTTGAATGTCAGGCACAGACTGCCAGTGCCGTGATTGTGTTACTTTATTTAATTATGACGTAGCCGCGGTTAGTAATCTAACCTCAGTTGAATCTGAGCCATCACGGATGCAGGAAACCGAAACGCAGCAGGAGGCATTCTACAGCACCCGAACTGTACTGTGTTGCTGAAAAGCAAAAGGCTGCGAAATGAGAGGTACTGTCGCCTACGTTTTTTAGCTACATATATATATTCTTTATAGTCTTCGCGTGATTTATATCTGTAAATGTCTTTGAGCGGGAGCTCGGCCAAACACACTGAAGACAGATTGCGTATGCTAAATTTGAGTAAAACAAAGATTTTCAAGGTTCATTGACTTACTTTGACTGTAAACACCTGCTGATAACACAAGATCGATAGTTACAGAAAGCAGAATTTTGTTAAATCTCCATTGGACTCTCTAATTAACAAATAAACCAGCTTCAAGCGTGCTCCGTTCAGAAATAAAGCACGCAGCAAGTGACGAGAGCACGAAAGAAGTGTAGGGAGAAACGCGAGCCGAAGGCGAGCGTTTTTCCCCACTTCTTGAGTGCTCTCGGCACTTGCTAAGTGCTTTATTTCTGAACGGAGCACGCTTGAAGCTGGTTTATTTGTTTTATAACATAGAACTTCAAAACTTTCACAATAAAACTGTCTTCATTCATCAAAAATGTTGAAATGCTAACAGCGATGAAAAAATAGATTCTCCTAAACGGCTCGGCGGTCCGAATTGCCAAGTCAGTACAGTTTCGCATCAATTTTTCAACCAGGCCGTCTGTTCTATAAAATTAGACAACATCTCACAGTAAAGAACTATATTTCCTGTAGAACTTTGGACTACAAGTACATGAAATCATACAGGCGGCTAGTGCATAAAATGCAAATTTGAAGGGAATCAACAAATGCTCCAACGGCCGACTCGAAAATTTTGTGAATGAAAACTTACCGATTTCTTGACTCTACCTCGTAGTACAATCAATTGAAGTCCGTCCGAAAATTCTTCAATCATTTTTTTCAGTCACATCGTCGGAAATTCTTTCTCTTGCATCACTACAAACACGTCTGTTCGTCTGTCTTCGCCGTTCATGTTCAGTGATTGCTCACGGCTGATCTTCTTCAACTGAATGATTTGCTCTCTCCTTCCTTGTTGAAGCATTCAACTTCATTCAAAGAACCCACTGATGTAATTGTGACTCTCAAATATGCTGTACTTAGGGACAGTGCTTAAACCGAGTCGCTTTCCACGACGCTGACAAGAAACTTGCCGTTCTTCGACATAGATTTTCCCTCTCCAAACTGTTGAAGTGCTTTTTGATGAGGTCACGTTCTTTACCGATTCACGGTGAACCGTACTAGCCGGTGCCTTCACTTAAAGCCAAACTTTATCTCGAAGTTGGACATTGGTGACTACTGTATGGTGGCCCATTGTTATCATAGTAAAATTATATACAAACTCATTAAAATAGATTTAAATACCTTTAAAAAAATAAGTAAATTAAAAAAAAGCCAAAAAAAAAAACAAATTAATTTGATAAAGAAATAAAAATAAAAATAAAGTAATTTAAATTAAAAGTTAAAATTAAAAATAAATAAAATGTTTTCAAAAAAAAAAAACTGGAGTAAAAAATCCGAATGAAAAAAATGCAACCAAAAAAAAGCTAAGTGAAAAACGAAAACGAAATCGATTTTCACATGTCCAACATGGCCCAGCGTTATCACAGCCCGCACTACATCAGGACAGCGACGGTCACTGACGTCACGTACCGTAGCCTGGAAGCCTCATCGCACGTGGTTTATCAAACAGCAATGCCGCCTAAACGACAAGGAGTTTGGGATGATTTACAAGCAAAAATGAGAGGGAAAAGGACCAGGGCCGATGCAATAGGTCGCCAAAAAAACAAGAAAGGATCTGCGCCCCATGAAGTTGTAGTGCAAAAGCTGTCGTCCGAGCCGGACAACAAGCAGACCTACCGTCCAATTCAACCGCGGGAGTTTGTTCCCTTCGAGTACGAGGAGCTTAACTTAGCTAACTTGAGAAAAGCGTGCGCTCGACATTTCAGTCTTCCGGCAAGCGCATGCGACATACTGGTTTCAAACAAGGGGCCATCTTGCACCAACATTGCTCAAATCCCCCACCGAAAGGACAAGGTATGTTACATCCTGAATGACAGCTTTACATATTTCACTCACTCACTTCAAAGCGGTCCTCATATTAATTATTGCCCCCCCCCCCGAAACCATATACATATACTATTATGTAAATGTATTGATCTATCTGAATCTTATCCAAATTATTACTTTTTTATTTCTATTTCTTTCTTATTGTTTTATCTTTTGCTATTTCTTTGTTCAGGTGTATCTAGTGAGGTTTGTGTTAATGCAAGATCAGGATGGGGTGCAGGAAGAGGAAGAGGAAGAGGAAGAAGGAGAAATCAACAATTCTTTTGATAATTTTTTCTCTAATACTGGTAGCTTACCGGGGGGACGTAATGCACCACCACCACCACAGGCCAAAAAATTGAGTCAACACAATTTTGGCCTTACTGAAACAAAGTTTCCTGCATCTGTGTCCATAGATGCACTTCTTATGGCAGGAAAGCTAATTAAACCCCAACCAAAAAACAAAGCAGTTCTTGAGATGGAAAAGTTTGATGTTGAAACCCGTGAATGGCAACAAGGTATGAAGTTGGAACTCCTGGTTGACACTCAAAAGTTTTCATCTGGTGCATTCAGAGATGCTTTTAAGGCTGTCACCACTGGTAATGTGGAAGGCCAAAGTCAGGTTTGGGTTCTAAAGATGTATAATGAAAAACCCATGAAAACAATAAAGGAGACCCTCAACACATCCATTGAAGACCACACACGCAAGCAGGTACAAATGCATGCTGTGGCAAGGCATCTTACCAAAAGCTTTGCCTCAAAGGTGCCTGCTGAATTTGAGGAGTGTTTTCACTACAACTATGTGTACTACACAGAGTACAATGACCAACCATGCACAGTGGAAACATTCGTCCCAGGCACCTTCACAAAGTATGTGAACAACAATGGACTGTGCATTTCACCTCCAGCTGGATGCACCACAGAATGTCAACAGTTGTTTGACAAGGCACAATGCTTGGTGCACTACACATACTGTATGACAGACAAGAAGATGATGCTGACAGACATCCAAGGATCTGGATATCATCTGTATGACCCAGAAATTGCTACAGATGAGCTTATTGACATGAATGCACAGGAAGTGTATTTCTGCTGTGGGAACCTCTCCAAGACTGGGATTAACAATTTCCTGCAGGAACATGCATGTAACAGTTACTGCACAATGATGGGATTAGAATCATTTTAGAGTTATGCTGCCAGTCCCAAGCTAATGAAGGTGGTTGCATGTTGTCATAACCTTCCAGTTACTGTACTACATGGGATTGTATGCAAAACTTACAATGTATTACTGTACATCTACTGTACGTTTCAGATGGTAATGTTGTGAAATGGGTGTATGTCCATTTCTTTAAATATCTAGCATATCTTCATAATTTTGTTACTGTTACATTAAGACAAGAATACATGTACCAGTCGCAATGCCTGGTGTTACAGCATGTACTATGCAGAACTTATTACTGGCCACATCTAATTTGTAAATTTGATTTTAGAAGATAAATTTTAATGCAGTAAGAAAGATTATGTTTCAGATGTTGTCCCTTTGCAATGGGCGTATGGCCAGTTTTAATATCTAACATCTTCATAATTTTGTTACTGTTACAAAACAATAATAATTATTAATGGCGTTATTGTTCCATTTTGTAGAATATTCAACCAAAATAATTTATGTTTCAGAACATAAGCCAAAAGTATTACAATAAAATGTTTGAATGCACCTTATTGTGGTGATATATAATGTGTCTTCAGGAATAGATAAGTGTCTGCTGCATCCCCTGGCTTGACACTGGTGACCTCTGGTATTATGCGTTCGCATTCTGTCCGTACAGCAGATGGCAGGTAGTCAACGCCAACAGTCATTACACCTGACAATTCTGCCACTTCATCCAGAGCCTCTTGCAAAACTGGCCAGCCTAAATGATTGAATAATGATGGTACACACATTTCAATATAGCATTACATACATTGTGCTACTGGTTTTTCCTGAGAAACAATAGATAGATGATGGTGCAGCTGTTGGTCCCATTTTATAAAATGTATCCTATTATCATTCCACAAGAAGGTTAGACACTGATAGATTAAGTGCTTTGATGTGTTGATATGTGCTTGTGGAGAGACAACAGTTTCAAGTTGTAGATTTACTGGATTCACCTGTTATTCAGGTACATACCACAATCTTCAGCACCATATCTTTCAGGAAAGTTAAATAAATGATTAGGAATGCCCTTTGGTAACTGAGCATCCTTTTGCTTCCTGATCCGATGGGAGTTCCACACAGTTTCTTTGAAAATGTCCATCTCTGCTTGGATCACAGGAATGAACACAAAGGCCAAAAGGTTTCTAGACCAAGGTGAGAAAACCAGAAGTAAAGTTTCAATTGGGGACCAGTTTATGAAGAGGGATGGGTTGAGTGACTAAAATATTATCCACGATAGACTTTCACAAGAATGGATTGATTCCTACCCAAAGAGGAGTGTGTGTTGCATTTCTTGGTTTCTGTGCCTCTTCCACTAGTGAATTTACAGTACACGGACTGGTGTAAACATTACCTGTCAGTCTCATCATTTGGATCATAATGCCCTTGATCTAGCAACATGTTCAATTGTCGTTTGAAGTACTTCTCAAGACGATTGTGGAGCTCACGCCACCATCTCTCAATCTGCAAAATACAGAAATATAGGTGAATACATGTACAGTACATGATCATTAGAAGGTTAATTTTCTACAGGAGGCATATGGAGTGGTCATTATTATGTGAAAGTCCTATACAAAATAAAAATATTCCTGATACCCCACGGCACCCCCTGGAAATTTGGTGTTGACACATTGAAAGGTTTTTGGAAGCTAGTTGTACTTTACAATGTACATGCTGTGAATACTGTAATTCTGAAAGAAAAATAAAACCACCCTTAGAAAAATGATGTTCAACCTTAAAAATATTACTTGATACCTTATTACTTGTTGAGGGACCATATTGAACAGTATCTGCAGGATCAGGTATGTCGCCATGACCACTTCTTAAAAATGAATGTATTGTTGCCATGTCTCCAGTTTCAGTTCCCTTATCCAACCTCAAACGGTGACTGATGACTGTAATTGGATCAACATGGGTTGCACTTTAGTGCAGAATACAAAAGAGACTGCAGTACACTGTAGATACTGTAAGCGGATGTGTAGCATGAAGCAGCCGAGAGTACATGTCTTTCTACTCCCCTCCTGGATGGGTTGCTAGTCTATCGCAGGGTCACTGTCCCTACTCTATCCTCGTAATGCTGAACGCCAAACGAGGAAGCAGTCCATGTTTGGCATCCTGCAAATATATGTACTATCCCTCATGAAAGGCAGGGTATGCTTTGATGTTCTTTTTACCCAAAAAGAAATAAAACAGGGATTCGTTTATATTGAACCACTGTCACAACAAACATTTTACTAGTCCCTTGGCACTTTGATATATTGGGGTTCAACTGTATTATTACATAAATTTGGTAGTAAAGGTATACTGGTACCCACCTTTGGACTCATATAGATACTCCAAGTACCACTTCCCAATTAGCTTAGGATTTGAATTCGATGTCCACAGTTTCAAATAAAGCAGACGTCCACTGAATACATCCATCATTCCATAGACAGCGAGGGGAAAGGTGTCTCTAATGAAGGCCATAAGTTTGTCATGACCATCTCCAGAAAATGTGTGATTTGGTCCCTGGAAGATTATAGGAGCAAGAAGGAGTATTGAATATTAAACATAAACACATGGGTTTTAGGTGATGATGATGATGATTTTCATTTGATAATTTCATTTTCAAGCAATAAAAATATCTGACTGACAACTCAAGAAATTGGACCTTTAATATCAAAGATCCCTTGTCTACTTACCAAAGAGGTGAATGTGCCAGTCGGGCCTCTTTTTCTTTTCTTTGGTGCACCAACATTGCGTCTGCATTCTAAACCCTCGGGGTCCACGTCTGTCATAACGTCATACACCAAGCCTCGAGGAACAGGTAGCTGGTGGTGCTCACGTATTTTTCTTTGCATACCCCGATATCCAAGAAGCCTCCCTGGCCCGTCATTTTCCAGTCTAACTGCTGCCTTGACCTCTTCTATGTCAACACCATAGTCTATATACTTGATGTTAAAGTGGGCGAGTCTTCTGCTTAGTGTAGGCAAGCTCCACGCGTACTGCGAAAAATCTCGTTGAACAAAATCCAAAATTTCTTCACGCTTCAGATTCTTCAAGACGTACTGCTGCAGATACGTCTTCAGGTCGTCGTCGTCTTTCCATTCGGGATTTCTTATTCTGGCCGCCATCTTGTTCCCGCGTTACGGCACGTGACATCGTGACCGTCGCTGTCCTGATGTAGTGCGGGCTATGATAACGCTGGGCCATGTTGGACATGTGAAAATCGATTTCCTTTTCGCTTTTCACTTAGCTTTTTTTGTTTGCATTTTTTTCATTCGGATTTTTTACTCTTCAGTTTTTTTTTTTGAAAACATTTTATTAACTTTTAATTTTAACTTTTAATTTAAATTACTTTACTTTTATTTTTATTTCTTTATCAAATTAATTTGTTTTTTTTTTGGCTTTTTTTTAATTTACTTATTTTTTTAAAGGTATTTAAATCTATTTTAATGAGTTTGTATATAATTTTACTATGATAACAATGGGCCACCATACTACTGCATTCTCGCATTATTTTCTCTTTTTTCCCAGAGGATGACGTAAGCGTGGTTTATAACTTATAAACCACGGGTAAGTGTGGTTTATACTCTGGCAAACCACGGTTTTCGACCAATCAACGCGCGGCTTGTATCGTGACTATGTTATAACATATTATAATTCATATTTATGGTTGTACTGTGCGACCGCGAGTCATTTTACACAGCCGTTTTTGTACTGAATGTCGCGACCTAAACCATTAACACTCGTCGATCTCTTACTGAATTTAAGACATTGGAAGTCCATTGCCTTCGAAAGCCGCCGTGTTAAACGGATTGGACGTGAGCGAACGAGTTAGCACAACGGAAGCAATTTTATCTTTGTCTGATATTATGACCCGGGTCCAATAACGGAGCCAGCCTGTAGATGCCTTAGCATGGTTCGTTGTCGTGTATAACGATCGTTTGTCGTTCTTTATGCTTGATACTGTTCTGGAATTTGTTTTGGAAGTTCAGTTTCACTCTCCTTGCAAGAAAGAATCCCTGCTGACGCGAATTGAACGGATTCCCGGAAAGTATTATTGTGGTCATCCGAAACTGATATTGCTTTGGTTTAACTGACCTTTTTCATACGCTCACGCATGCAAACAGTCATTCTCGATACAGGTACAGCTGTGCAGGGAGTTTCTTTCTAAAGCTACAGTTTTAAAAAGCAAAACAATAAATAGCAAGTTTGAATTTTATCCGTGACGGGGGCGGTACCAATGTTACACCATATCCAAAAATACGCAGTATCCGGAATGTCTGAAAGCGTCGACTTAACAGTGTATCGCCCTATTTACTCAGCGCTGCACGACAACTATCACAGTAATTTCAATTGGTTCAGGGAACGACAGAAACTGAATTATTTGCTGTTCGTGCGGAACTTCCGGGTTGGCTGAATGTTGAAACAAATCGCGAGGAACTGGGTCCTAAAACAACTTCTTTGGGGGTTGGGTCCCCTGGGTCATGTTGGTAATTTTAGTTGTCCATTATTTTGGTTGAATTCCGTTAAAGAAGTCAAAAATTACTCGACTTATCCTATTACATGACCACAAAATACTCTCGTTTGCGACAGTAAAGAAGATAGTTTTTAAAATCTTTGTCCGCAGACAAAAATTTCCTTAGTCTACCCCTCACAAGTTTACTTCAGGCCGCCCGGCCATGTTGTGTGTAGTCAATCGGCGGTTGTAATGTTGCGGATAAAAATCAAGGCATTTGTTCGGATACAACGGAACTTTCACCGTTCCTAAGATAGTTCAAGTTAATAGGGTTGGGAAGGTAAGTGTTTATGACTCGATTACACGGATAAAACCGAGTTACTGTCTATTTTCAACTCACTGTCGCAAGAAATACCTGATTGAAACTGTGTGTGTCCTATTCTGGAAAGCTACATGTACATGATGCTGATGTGATTAAAGAATTAGGGAAAGCTACCTCTAATTGATTAATCGAAGCAGGTATATTTGTGTATCACGGAATTCAGTGTATCGAATTCATTGTTTGTTTATTGCGGCCGGTCATAATACATGTAGATTTCTCAATCCGAAAACATTATTTTGATTGCCGGCAAAAAACGTGTATACTTGTCAACTCATTGCACTTTATCTGTGGCTTTCTGTCTTCTGTCTTCTTTTATATCGAAGTATTGATAAATGTGGTTTTACTTTGAGGCATTAATGAATAGGAATTAAGTAAAATAGTTGGCCTATGCAGGGAAAAAATAGCAGACTCGACTCTGTATATATGGAGGAAAGTGGTCCCAAAAACCAGACCCTGGATGCACCAATATTATTCATACGTTCCTTTAAGATCACAGTGAACACTGAGGTGGAGCAAATGTTACCCCCTTACCCCAGGTACAACTTGTGGTTTATTCTCCTTAAGGTAATATCGATCACGCAATTTCTACTCCACAGATTTTCCTTAATTAAGTTCACTACAAAGACTCCTTCTCATGTAAACAGTTCACTCTGATAAAAAGAAATGTACGAATAGTGGGCATTAACTCTTATTTTGTGTACCATTTTTCATTTACAGTTTCCATGGTTCATGGCAGAGAAGAAGGGGAAAGAAAGGGCTAAGAGCATTGCGAAAATTAGGGCTCGCTCTGTCAAGAACAAGCTGGAGAACAGCCGCCCAAGGAGCCCAGTGGGCTGCCCTGTCTCATACAGCTGTCTGCACAATGAGGCTTTAGCTGGTAAAAAAGGGCCCCGCTCTATGTCAGACCCAGTCATTCCAGGAAACCTGGTAATTTATGACAAAAAGGGCCTATTCCAAAAGAAGAATGGTGGGAAAATTGTGAGTGAACAAAAAACAAGCTGTGACTCAGCCAACCGGGCAACATTATTGGACCCTTTTGAACAAAACAAAAGGGAAAGTGTCAGAGATTTGGCAAGTCAGTTTGAGGCTGTGGCATCTTTGGAAACAGCAACTAGCCCAAAGATAGTTGGAGAGTTCTTTAACCCTTTGCACAAAGAAAATAGAGCAAAAGAAAAGAGCCCACAGATTTCTAGAAATGAGGAGGAAGTTGTGGAGTCACAAAGTAGAGTTTCTGTGGAGCCTTTAAAGACATTACCAAAACCTTCAGCTTCATTTGAGAAAAGTCAACTTGATGGTATTCCTAAAAAGCCTCAAAAACCATTACCCCCTCTTCCAATACGAAAGAGGGTTGAGTCAGATCCACCTCCAGTTACCATGAGTGTAACTTCAGACACTTCATCATTACAAGTTCAGTCAACAATAGATGAGAAACAGAGCCAGGAAAGGATTTCCACAGATTTGAGTGGGGACAATGAATGGGCTGTTGGTGACAGCTTATCTGACTATGACTCTGACTGGGACAGTGATTTTGATAGCAGTGCTGATGAAGATGAAAGTACAGAATCACCACAGCCTAACCATGAATATCCACCATCTACTGATCAAATGACTATGGTAGGTCTAGGCCTTTTGTAGTAATGCATGTACCATTAATATGTTCAGTGTTCAAACCTCTTGAAAACGGCTTTTAAGATTATTATTAAATATATATTTTTGCAGGTGTTTCCTGATCCCATCAGCAAGAAACTCTACAACATTGCTCTTGAGATATTAACAACTGAAAGAACGTAAGTTTCACTTTAGAAATCTATACTTTGTATTGTACAGTAATTCAACAATGGCATGGTAGCTAGAAGCCATTTATGATTCAAGATTTCCTTCCACGATGCATCTTCTGCCTAAAAGTGGGGTGGGGCAACTGTTATCCTTGAGTGTACATTATGTATTATAACATAGTCACGATACAAGCCGCGTGCTGATTGGTCGAAAACCGTGGTTTGCCAGAGTATAAACCACACTTACCCGTGGTTTATAAGTTATAAACCACGCTTACGTCATCCTCTGACAAAAAAGAGAAAATAATGCGAGAATGGAGTCACCAATGCCCAACTTCGAGATAAAATTTGGCTTTAAGTGAGAGCACCGGCTAGTACGGTCCACCGTGAATCGGTAAAGAACGTGACCTCATCAAAAAGCACTTCAACAGTTCGGAGAGGGAAAATCTATGTCGAAGAACGGCAAGTTTCTTGCGTCGTGGAAAGCAACTCGGTTTAAGCACTGTCCCTAAGTACAGCAAATTTGGGAGTCACAATTACATCAGTGGTTGTTTGAATGAAGTTTAATGCTTCAACAAGGAAGGAGAGAGCAAATCATTCAGTTGAAGAAGATCAGCCGTGAGCAATCACTGAACATGAACGGCGAAGACAGACGAACAGACGTGTTTGTAGTGATGCAAGAGAAAGAATTTCCGACGATGTGACTGAAAAAAATGATTGAAGAATTTTCGGACGGACTTCAAATGATTGTACTACGAAGTAGAGTCAAGAAATCGGTAAGTTTTCATTCACACAATTTTCGAGTCGGCCGTTGGAGCATTTGTTGATTCCCTTCAAATTTGCATTTTATGCACTAGCCGACTGTATGATTTCATGTACTTGTAGTCCAAAGTTCTACAGGAAATATAGTTCTTTACTGTGAGATGTTGTCTAATTTTATAGAACAGACGGCCTGGTTGAAAAATTGAAGCGAAACTGTACTGACTTGGCAATTCGGACCGCCGAGCCGTTTAGGAGAATCTATTTTTTCATCGCTGTTAGCATTCCAACATTTTTGATGAATAAAGACAGTTTTATTGTGAAAGTTTAAGTTCTATGTTATAAAACAAATAAACCAGCTTCAAGCGTGCTCCGTTCAGAAATAAAGCACTTAGCAAGTGCCGAGAGCACTCAAGAAGTGGGGAAAAACGCTCGCCTTCGGCTCGCGTTTCTCCCTACACTTCTTTCGTGCTCTCGTCACTTGCTGCGTGCTTTATTTCTGAACGGAGCACGCTTGAAGCTGGTTTATTTGTTAATTAAATCACAGGTGTAAAAACTGTGTTACCTCTCTATTGCAGATATGTGAGAAGGTTACATCTTCTTGATAAGGTCAGGCTCAGCAAAGGTTTCATGCTAGTTGCTAGTTGCTAGTTGCTAGTTGCGATAATAATAATAATGAATAATAATAATAATAATAATAATAATAGTAATAATAACAATAATAATAATAATAATAATAATAATAATAATAGTAATAATAACAATAATAATAATAATAATAATAATAATAATAATAATAATAATAATAATACAGTCAAATGGAAATGGAAAATATTACCTAAGTAGAGCAGTGGCAACTGTCCATCTGTAATGGGAGCTAAGTGTTATCTAAGAATTTGCACAAGGCGATTGTGAATTAGACTGTAAAAGAGACAAAGAAACTAAGCTGTCAATAAACAGGACTGGTACACAATCCTCGATTGTTCCTTTTTCTCCTCTCCCCTCCCCCCTCGACTACATTTTTGCGCTCGCCCCAATTCTCGCGCAGTCATAAATCGAAAAAGTCCCAGCAGCTCTAACGCTTGCTACGCAGGCTAGGATCAACTGAGTTTCTAGCTTATAGTTTGAGTAGTTTCTAGTTTATGGGAAAAGGTCTCTGGTACTAGACAGTTCATTAAAGAGGTGACAACGGGGGCGTTTATGTTCGACTCGTGAATTGCGCCACCGTATTCAGGTTAAAGGACTAGCAACTAGCAACTAGCAAATCGCAACTAGCAACTAGCAACTAGCAACTAGCAACTAGCAAATCGCAACTAGCAACTAGCAAATTGCAACTAGCAACTAGCAACTAGCAAATTGCAACTAGCAACTAGCAACTAGCAACTAGCACGTTAACTTCTCTCGGTGAGGCTGGTTTCTGCATTCAAAGCTGTCAGTGGCAACTGCTTATATATGTTCAGTTATACTGCAGCATGTTTAGCCGCAGAACTGACGAAACCAACGGAACACTTAACTAGCATAACCCTAATCTTTGCCCCTAACCCTAACCCAGAGCCTGATCCAAAGCCAGATCCTTACCCTAATTCAACATGCTGATATAACTGTGTCAATCAATCAAACTATGTAATAAAACAGTTTTTAGTTCCGAGGACTTCATCTCAACGTGATCATCTCTTGTTTTCCAGGTCTTCCTGTTTCGACTGAACAGTGAGTGCTGTGCAAAGGGCATATTGCCTCGGGAGGTGTTGACTGTTGTATTCTCCAACATACAAGCTATCCACCAGCTACATCAAGATTTCCTTCTACCTAAACTGGAAGAGAGAATGAATCAATGGTAAATTAATGCCTGATTTAAATACTGGAGCCTCTTTTTTATGAATTGAGTTTTTAAGTATTAGTGATGTACTGTACTGTACCTGCAGTGAGCTACCAAGGACGGGAGGTACTTGAGCAAAGTTTAGGTTGGGGTGTTTCACTGATGTCCTCAAGCCTGGACCCTGTTCAAAACACACATTTGCAAATTTCATTTCCTTGTCTGAGACACCCTGTTTTAAGAGTGGTCCCCAAAATCTTTCATTTTTCAAGCACCATGCTGGCATTGCAATTTGTCATTGTATTTTTCTGGTAACAGAAAAGAATTCGATATTCATCAAACAGAAACTGAATGGCAAAATTGAGGTTGATCTCTTCAGGAGTGATGTATTGTAAGGCAGCTTTGTTTGTCTGACACACAGGAGCACCGTCAGTCGCATTGGAGACATTTTGAAAGAGCTTGCTCCGTTCCTGAAGGTGTGTATATATATATGTAGCAAGTTGTTGAGAGTGTTATGTTGTAGCTATAGTCATTTTATATCTATTGGTCAAACAGTTGCCTAAGTTAGTTTAGACCAATGCATGCTGATAATGCAACACACAGCACTCTTTTGAAACAATCAGACATAGTTAACGTACAGTGTGTTTATTCTGTAGTCTGTCAACATTACCAATGGATAGTTATGCTTTGACTTGTAGTTATACACAGATTACATTAGCAACTTTGATAAAGCCAATGAAGCCCTAACCACCTGGACTAAGAAGGCCATCAGAATGGCGGAGATCATTAGTGAGATCCAGGTAGAATGTATATGCCATGTTTTTTTGTTTGTTTCTCTTCCATTTCTCAGGAAAAATTGTATCAGGGGATCTTATCTGTCAGCTCTGTGCCACTGCGATTTGCCTTTCCTTTTCTTCCCTGATCTGCACGGCGTTTCTCTTCTCTTCTCTTTCAATATTGTACCTTTCTACTGAACTTAAACTTTTACTTATTACTGTTCGTGGTACAAAAATATTAATACTAGTTGATAGTCTGCTCTGCTGTTCTTCAATTTAATCTGTTCTCCTTTGCTCTGCTCCTTTCTTCTGTTTGAGTACTTTATTTTTAAAATAACTATTATGTATACAGTATATTTTTGTTGATTCTTTGCTGTCTGTTCTACAGAAAACTAGCGAGAGTGAGAACTTGACTCTTGGAAATCACATGTTGGAGCCAATTCAGAGAATCCCGAGATACAAACTTCTACTCACAGGTCAGAGTTAATGTTTAGAACTGTCGTAGAATAACAAAAAGTTCGTCAAGTGCTGGCAGTGTTCTCTGCAATTTAGAACAATATTCTCATAACTTGTTTATGTACAGATTATCTCTCAAAACTTCCAAGCGACTCTCCCGATGTGAAGGACTGCAAAGGTCAGTTGTTTAATCATTTGATCTTTAAACGGTATTGCTATAGGGCATCGTTCAAGTGACCGTACAACCTAGTCTAGACCGCATGATGAGGTACTGTTCAGACAAGTGACTATAGTAGAATTATGACAGCGTATTTGCGTTCAAGCGACCGACGTATTCTTGGTCCGGGGTACAGGGTGTCTCGAAAACAAAGACCTAAGACCTAAGACCTCGAAAACGAAGACCTCGAAAACAAAGACCTCGAAAACGAAGACCTCGAAAACGAAGACCTCGAAAACGAAGACCCCCAAAAATATGCTCAGCGAAACGCTCGATTCGCCTCGGAATTGTTTTCACTGGAAGCTGGTTGTGTGACACTTCAAACAATGCGGTATTTTTAGACGTTTGGCAATGATTCCAAAGGGTCTTAGTTTTCGAGATCTCGAAAATATGCTCAGCGATTACGGATAATTACGGAGCTCTATTTGTTCTTCAAAATGTACAAATCTTCAAATACAGATAATAGAATTATTGTCCATTAATGTAACGCAGACAACACACTGCGTCTTGCTTATGTCGTGTTGTACATCGGGGATTGGTGTAAACCTAATTAAAGGCTCTATTCAAGTCTGGAAAATCCCATGACGTTATGGCTAGACACTTGGCTAGACAAGATTTACAGATGACCAAGTTTTCAAACAGTTCTGTCTAGAATTTAGTCCTCACTGCTTAATTCTTGGTTTGCATGTGACGTCATAAGAAGGCCATCACAGAAGTAACGCACCCTACAAGTCCGATACACTAATATGTTCAAGACTGTTATGCCTTAATACTTACTGCAAAATTCTGGGTCGACACAAAATATCTATCGGGAGCTATGGACGTTTGAATACCGTGACAACAAAATCGTGTGACACGCTCGTGGCCGACTAAAATCGTTGCTTGTGTCTGAATTATAAAGTTTTCCTTCACGAAACATTTTAAAATTGGCACTGCGAAGGATGTGAAGTAACATAGAATCAAACTGAGTCGTACATCAGCTTCATTTCGTGTTCCGAGTTATTGGCCGCCATGTTGGTGTACAACCTTGGTCCACCAACATGGCGCCGCATACAAACTCTTATCAAATCTCCAAAAAACAAATTGCCGCTGCTTCGCCAAAATTAAGCCTGGACAATCCAAAATTGGCATCTGGACTAATTCAGGTGTGCTCTTTTCAGTTCTGGAGTCAGAAAGGTACAATCTGTTATTTTGGAGGGTGCTGCGGTCGCGTGACCCGTGAAAACCACGTGAGTGCAAACCAAGAATACGAGAAAAAAAGTAATTCCTTTCTTCCTCTTCCTTCCTCCCCCTCCCCCCCCCCCCCCCCCCCCCCCCCCTCCTTTGTAGTCACACAACCAGCTTCCGATAAAAGCAATTCCGAGGCGAATCAAGCGTTTCGCTGAGCATATTTTCGGGGGTCTTCGTTTTCGAGGTCTTTGTTTTCGAGGTCTTCGTTTTCGAGGTCTTTGTTTTCGAGGTCTTCGTTTTCGAGGTCTTCGTTTTCGAGGTCTTTGTTTTCGAGGTCTTTGTTTTCGAGGTCTTTGTTTTCGAGGTCTTCGTTTTCGAGGTCTTCGTTTTCGAGATCTCGAAAACTAAGACCCTTTGGAATCATTGCCAAACGTCTAAAAATACCGCATTGTTTGAAGTGTCACACAACCAGCTTCCGGTAAAAACAATTCCGAGGCGAATCGAGCGTTTCACTGAGCATATTTTTGGGGGTCTTCGTTTTCGAGGTCTTTGTTTTCGAGGTCTTCGTTTTCGAGGTCTTAGGTCTTAGGTCTTAGGTCTTTCTTTTCGAGACACCCATACGGTACACGGCATACAATCTTTCATGGAGAAGTGTCACATAGTTTTGTCTTTTTTTTTTTTTTTTTTTTTTTTTTTTGCTGAGCGTGCAGTGTTTTCTCAACAGATGCCTTGGAAATTATCTCCAAGTCTGCTCAGCATGCAAATGAAAGCATGAAATCCACGGTAAGTGAAAGGACAATTATTTATCTTAATATTTTTTGGCTCATACTCTGGTGCGATACTCCTACTGTACGTTCTGCGCGTGATTGGAGAGAGTGCTTTATTAACATTGTAACTGTTTTTCCTTTAATTTGTCACAGGAGCGGTTTAAGAAGCTTCTGGAAATACAGGAGAAGATAGGAGAGTCTTTTGACCTCATCACTGCAAGTCGTGTAAGTTGAAGTTTGGTATTTTGAAGGAAATCTCCTTTGTTGAAACAACCTGCATTTATAAATGTTTAGGCTGCTTCATTATAGTATATTAAATCTAAGATGTAGCATCAAATCCCATCAAGATGACGACGCATGGAAGTCTCAAAGTTTATTGTATTTGTCCCTTCGAAATTAGCCTGTGAACAGGCTCTCTCTCTCCCAGCCTCCGCGCGGCCGCAAAAGAAACGATGCGTTCAACACGGGAGGCCTGCTTTTATGTTATAAAGTTAACTGAATTCGAGTGTGTTGTTGCAGCGTCGTGGAATACGTGCGGGTTTTGTGTTAGTCTTTAGCTTTAGTCTAACTACAGTTTCATTGTTTTGAGCATATATTCTTATTTTCTTGAAAGTATTCATGTGGCCCTTTCTTCAGGATTTTATCAAGGAGGGTGATCTGCTCAAAGTGTCAGCGAGGAAAGCTGTAACCCACCAAGAACGCACACTGGTGCTGGTGAGTACACCGCTGTACAGTGCAGACTATCACACTACGACACAGCAGTGTCTCACTGCTCAAAGTTTTCACTGTGTCCCCGTTCATATTGGCAAAAGTTGTCCCAGTGACCACACTCTGGACGCGCCAATTATTCATAGATATTCTAGTTTATAACTTCAAACGATCCAGCGACCTCAGCAATGCGTAATACAGCTTTAAGCTCCTGAGAGTCCGTGATCAACTTCAATTTTCTCTTTTTATTCTCATCAGAGATAAAGTTGATACAATAAGGACAATTTGGCATTTGATAGCTGATAAAAGCTTATAAATCTGACAATTGTCCCTTTCTTTTTTTTACTTTGGACACTGAACCCTTTCAAGGATTTCGTGCACATCCTTGTAGGCTACGTGCTGTAGAAAACGGCTTTGAGCATCAGTTTATTCATTTTAACACAAATATGAATACGCGGACCTCGAGGCAAAGTTACGGATTGTTCTCACGTCACGGTAAAGCAAGCTTAAGAGAATGAGGAATGTCCATTTTCTTGCGTTTGCGCTTGCGTTACTTGTTTTAAGCCCTGGTCAATCGGACGGTCAAGTCGAGCCAAGTTTTCAACCGGGTCCAACTTGGGTATTGTTTGGCCACCCACTTGGCTCGACTTGGCTTGACTTTGATCAAGCTCCAATTTTTGTCCAAGTCGAGCCCAGTTTTTAACCGTTTGCTCGACTTGGCAATACCGTTTGGCCACCCGCGTGCAAGATTTGATTTTGTGATTTTGTAACTTGGCTCGACTTGGGAGTACCGTTTGACAAGGGCTTTACTCGTGTGAACAAGTTAGAGTTTGAAGTTGAATGTCAGTTTTTGTCCATTAAGCTTGGGTGTGCGCAAACTTGTTTAAAATGTTGTCTGGGAACATGTCCGCGCTGTTGAGATTGAGATATCACAGAGTTGACTTTATTTTTGTTATGACACAGTTCAACGACGTGCTGTTATGCTGTTTAAAGTTTCCTGGCGGAACTAAGTACAAAGTTAAAGTCACAATGGACCTTTATGGAATGGAGATTGGTGCTGTTGATGAAGATGAGGATCTCGAGAATGCATTCCGCATCACAAGTAAACAACGCGTCATCGACTTCGCAGCGAGTTCCTCCGTCGAGAAAGAAGCCTGGGTCGAGAGTCTGCAGAAAGCCATAAAAGAGCTGATGGAGAAACGAAACACTTACAAAATAGCCAGGAAACAAGTGGTCATGGACGAGGTGGACCTGGGCCGGAAAGCGCCAGCCTGGATCCGAGATGACGAAGCAAGCATGTGCATGTTGTGCGAAGTTGTGTTCACCACGTTGCGACGACGTCATCACTGTCGCGCATGCGGACGAGTTGCGTGTAGCCGCTGTTCAAACTACAAGCTGGCGCTGGAGTATGACGGCAACAAGCCGAACCGTGTTTGCGTGGAATGTTACAACGTGCTCGTTAAAGGGAGGGAAGAAACTTGTGTTGATGGTGAGAGGGAGCATGATTTGTTGAAGATCAGCTGGGAATCTAAGATCTGGATGCGTGGCTATCTGAATTACAAGGGAGTCGGTGACCGCGCCTGGATGAAACGCTGGTTTGTCCTGTCCAACAATTATGTGCTGTACTCGCATAAAGGGAAGAAGGTAAAGTTATTTGTAAAATGAACGTTTAAGGAGACAAGACAACAACGGAATAGAACGAGACGTAAAAGCAAGAGCAAAATGAAAATAAAATCCACCACCAGTTTATCAATTATTTTCCACGGCCTTACTTTTAAATTATAGTCTGGCGACAGAGTATGCAAAAAAAAAATTTCACAGCACATTTGAGTCTTGCAAAGTAAGGGATTTCATAAGGCTGTTTGTTGCCCTTACTCGGATTGTAGTGGAAAATAAGTTCCAAATCTCCCAAAAATATCCTGCGATTACGAGAGTTAATCTAAAACCCTGCTGTCTTTCTTCGCAGGATACTAAAGCGGAATTTTCTTTTCCCCTCCCTGGTTATTCAGTGGATAAACCGACTTTGGTAAGTGGCAAGGTGGTCCTTTATTATCACACTTGTAAAACCGGTTTGCGATTTGATTTTCGATGTGATGTGATTGACCAATTGTGTATGACACTGGTGGCTTAACCAATCAGTGAGAAGGTGCACGTGAGCCGAGACATGGGTGCGAGATTTTTTTGCCCCTTTGTCACTGACGCTCAAGCGAGAGAGCGACGAAAGAACCTCTCTTGTACCCAGGCCAGGGCATCGAATCACAAGAAACTGAGAAAAATGTCTGACTAAAAACAGACACTAACCTCCGGCTTCGTCTTTATTTTGCAGGCAGACGAGATAGATCGGAAGAACGTCTTAAAATTACACCACAAGAATGTGCGGGTGCACTTCTTTGAGGCGAGAGACGAAGCCACTCTAAAAAAGTAAGTGCGTTCTTTGTTTCTGACTTCTCACGGCAAGTGGCGATCTCCTCGTGCTGCTGACTTGTCCCTTTTTTGAAGTACATGATTGTAAAACCAATCGCGAATTACCTTGGTTTTGATTGGTTGAATAAGTACATTTTATTCTTAGGATGTCGATCACAAATCGCTCAAAATGATATGAGGAACACCTGGCTAATCTAGTTGTTACAACAACCGAGGGCGCGTTAAAAAGTCTGTTAAAATCTGAAATTTAAGGCCAATTTTCACGTGTCTGCTGCCATACGGAATGCCAGACTTTGGAGGTCAACACTCAGGTTCGCAATGCATTGTGGTTAAAAGGTTTTCTTTTTTGGGGGTAAAATAGGTGGATGCATTTCCTTTCGTTCGCCGTGAAAGCGGAGCAAGTGGAAGAAGACAATCCTCAGGATTTGCCTAGAGATTCGATTGAAGAAGAAAACCAGTCGCGATGAAAAGGTTTTCAGTATCAGGAGTTTCTCTAGCTTTAGTACCTCAGTGTTTTACTCCAGTGACTAAAGGGGAGAAATTAGGTAAATGTTTTAGTGGTCTAGTGTTAATTATTATTCACTCACACATTGCATTTGCTGTGTTAAACTCAAATTATTAAGTAAGGTTTGGTTTGTCATTGATATATCTTATAGTACAAGAAGTATAGGCTATAGAATATTATTTTTGTGCTATTTTAAAATTTGTCCGCTTAGTATACTCTCTCAAGGAGCGTCTTTTCATGTATGTCAACACTTTTCGCGTGGTCGTATAGTATAAAAAGTTCACCTGCTGCACTAACCAATCGATCTGAGCCAGGTCCAGTTATAAGGTTTCCCAAGCCCTTTTTAAACGTATTTAAGAGAATATAGATACAGCTGCACGGTGAAAGACGGAACTACCCGGATCGATATGTTATAGCACGTACGGAAGATCTTTCCGTAACCCTAAATAAAACGAAGTACGAGAGTTTATTACTAAATACTAGATTTTATGCACATGCAGATATATTAGGTTTGTTTTTTACAGAAATCCTTGCATTGCCCATTTTTATCTCGAATCTTAGCTCCCGTTTATATGGAGGAAAAAGTTGGAAGAGCCCCGATTTGGGGTCACCCTGTATGGCGTTCCAATCCCGCCAAAAATCAAAGTTGGACGCCGCGCCAACTATTCATCATTTCTTTATAAATTGAAGAAATCCCATGGTTTATATGATAAAGGGATACGTTATATATAAACAGCTCGCATTGACATACATAAAGAAGTCATTGTACGAATATATTGGCACGCCCAGGGTTACTCTTGGAAGAGAGTGTCTTGGGTCCCATGGGCAACTTCTTCCATACACACAGGATTTGAGGAAAGCTAGAGATCTGCTATTATAAAGAGTTGTAGTTTGTCCGTTGTTGAAACAAACGATATATCACCTTAATGTTATAGTAATATAATAATTGTTTTCTTATAGAGAAAGAGTAGCATACATAGTAACTAGACTGGCCTTGCCAGTGAGCTCGCGGCGTGAGTTGGGTCGAGACCAGAATATAAAATGGAAAGTAGGGGACAAGAGCGGAACTCCCAAGAGAGACTTCCAATTTCTCACCATAAAAATATCACACAGTATAGAGAACTTGGCTTTTGACACCTTGCTCTTTTGACACCTTGATTAAACTAAAAATTATTATTACAACACTCATACACTTGCTTCTTAAAGGTTGAGCGACCCTGCATCTTGAGAATGCGTGACATATCTTTTTATGCACAATCGATTATGACAGTTTGACCTTGACTCATATTTCTAATCAGAGGCCACGATTAATCCAGCCTTCGCTTCACTACTTATGTGTTTTCTTTTCTTAACTCAATACGTTTCTTCTATCAGGCTTTCGAGTATTCGTGCTCTGTAACAAATATAAAATTGAAAGCGAGGAATGTCACACGAGAGATGTTTACAATATTATTGCGCTTTTGTTCACAGTGTGTTCAGTCCATTTGTGACTGCAAACTCAATCCTCAGAATTATTTCGGTGTATTTTTCATTTCTGGTATTTAATGAACATTGCGAAACAAAGACTACATGATCGAATGAAAGAAACACTTCAACAGGCAATGTACGATACGCAGAAGAATTTTATGAGGCAACAGATGTCATGTACAGAGTAAGGCATAAAGCGTCATTGTTTTACGGCTAAAGCTCACCGTAGCTTTGGTTTCTGCTTTCGCCCTGTTATCTTCCCAAAAGTATTTCGTGTCGCCACAGAAAGTTTCGTCGGGACTAAATACTTATCGGCGACAGAGATATTTGCAATACCCCAGAAGTACCATCAAACATTTGTTTACGGCTATTCTCAAAGCTTGTGCGGTGAACGCGAGCCAAAATCTTTTCCTAAAATCCAGTTTATCCATGCCTATTCCACAGAGCCAAATGGCGTTGAATTTGAATGGGATGCAGTTTACTTTTTCGCTTCACTACTTATATGTTTTCTTTTATTAACTCAATACGTTTCTTTCTATCAGGCTTTCGAGTATTCGTGCTCTGTAAGCAATATAAAATTGACAGCGAGGAATGTCACACGAGAGATGTTTACAATATTATTGCGCTTTTGTTCATAGTGTGTTCAGTCCATTTGTGACTGCAAACTCAATCCTCAGAATTATTTCGGTGTATTTTTCATTTCTGGTATTCACTGACCATTGCGAAACAAAGGCTACATGATCGAATGAAAGAAACACTTCAACAGGCAATGTACGATACGCAGAAGAATTTTATGAGGCAACAGATGTCATGTACAGAGTAAAGCATAAAGCGTCATTGTTTTACGGCTAAAGCTCACCGTAGCTTTGGTTTCTGCTTTCGCCCTGTTATCTTCCCAAAAGTATTTCGTGTCGCCACAGAAAGTTTCGTCGGGACTAAATATTTATCGGCGACAGCGGTACCATCAAATATTTGTTTACGGCTATTCTCAAAGCTTCCGCGGTGAACGCGAGCCAAAATTGTTCCCGAAAATCCAGTTTATCCGTGCCTATTCCACAGAGCCAAATGGTGTTGAGTTTGGATGGGATGCAGTTAACTTTTACACACAAGTAACGAGCAATTCACTGGCCACATCTCGAGTTGTTTAGCGAAGTCAATTACGTCATCGCCCAGCACGTGATAATATGAACCAATCACCGTGTGCTGATCCTCGACCCACAAAAAGGAAAAAAAAAAAAAAAAAATCTCCATTTTTAAGCTCTCGTGGGCCCCAGGCCCCCGCGAGCAAATATGTGTTTATTACATGTTCACCGGTGGACGAGTTTTTATCAAAATAAAATTCAGTGTCACTTGCAAATAATGCAAAATCGCGACGTATCCGCGCATCCTTAAAATATGTTCACTGTTGTATTGAACCCGATCAGAGTTGTCAGTGACATGTGAGAGAGGAAAAATGACTTCTGATTCAGATAAAGTCGTTCTATGACTTTTTAGCGAGTATTTTTGACCCTCGCCGCTTTTGTAACTCGCTGACGGTCCAAGGGAACACGGGAACACAAGTTTAATACACGAACGCGTACAACGGGGAAGCACAAGGTGACTAGGGAACATATGAAACGATCAAAACTCAATAAGAGAGGTTTTTGGGGTAATTACACTCGGGTCTCAGTCTATTTAATGTACCTCGATGGACCGTCGACCTCTGGGCACATCACTTCCCGCTGGCGAGAAGTTAGTCTTAGGCCCCGTCCACACTACGCCGGATAAATTTGAAAACGCAACTTTATTCTTACGGTTAGGCCTACCGTCCACACTAATCCGGATAAATTGTCCACGAAAACGGAACTTTTCGAAAACGCTCTTCAAAGTGGATAAATTTGAAAACGCCGGCTTTGCGTTTTGGTGTGGACGAAAAACATTTTGAAAACGGAACTTTTCGAAAACTCTGACTCACGTGGTCACGTCAAGTGGTTTCAAAGATTGTCAGGGACGTTTGTAGAGCAATAACAATACATTTGGGCCCGGAAACATTTTATCCGTTTTCCAGTGTGGACGGAAAACATTTCTTGCGTTTTCAGAGTGAAAGTTGCGTTTTCAAATTTATCCGGCGTAGTGTGGACGGGGCCTTACAGAAAGTACTACAAGGGGGCCTGTGAACCAGTCTCCCGTGACGAGTCACATGACGGTCAGCCAGCCGCCATCCAAAGATGGCTGCCAAACAACGGTGGACGTTTAGTCATGTGGTGGTTTTTGTTTTAACGTTTTTGAGGTAAGGATGGCCTTAATCCTAACATTGGAGATCAGGGGAAAGTTTTTATTTATTGATAGTTGAACGGTAACGTGATCGGGAATATATAAACAGCTGATTTCGAATGGAATCTTCAAAGCGCCGGCCACATTTCACTTGAGTGGGTCGTAAATTATGCTCACTCTTAGCGGCTTGCTGTAATACAGTGAAGGGCCAGTCAACTGTGATTCAGTGTGTCTTCTCGGTCGATTTAGTGGCTAGCATTCCCATTAATTGATCACATAAACATAACTGGAGAGACCCACAACACACAATAATTCGATCACAATAATTTGGTAAACTCAGTAATCCCCAGGCACTGCATATTTTCATTCTAAGCTGCTGTAATAATAATAACCTACCTGGGCATAATTTCACCTGGGCATAATTTCAGCACCTAGTCAAGACATTTAACAATGCCCCATACATTTTATAGCCATTAACTCTGTGACAGACATGATCACACACACTCTTGTTTTGATAGCTACCAGTCCTGAGTCCTGAGCAATAAATTAAGACTACCAGTCGATCATGCCAACTGGAGAAGTCTAGTTTTGTTTGGCAGCCAACTTTGGAAGATAATTGTTATGAAACTCGTCCATGAGACTGGTTCAATTTATACCGAATGTATGCAGAAACGAAATGTTAGTTGGCGAGCCAATAACAGCTTTGAGGGAGACTTATGAAACATCTGATGAACCGTTTATGTTGTGGTCATATGTGGATAACAGAGCTACATGACGACTGTATTTCTGGAAACAAGAAATATATATATATATAATATTCTGTATAATAATATACTTGAAAAAAAGAGAACATGCTGGAATTTTGTTGGTCATGATCCAATTAACTTCTCAAAAAAATGTTTCATTCATTTTGATTGGGCAGGACAAATTGACACATATTAGTAAAGCAACACAAAATATCGCTTCAACACACTTACATAATTATGTTTCTTAGGGTGAAGACTGAGGGGCCCAGGAAAAGTAGAGAACAAAGTCTATAGAAAGAATCTTAGCTAAGAAATTGCATTATGGATAGTTGTAACAGTCACCAGAACAAAATGTCATAATTGATTTTGTGAGTCAGCACTGACGTCTTGTTTCGACCATCACTGTTCTCAGTTCTTATGATCAATGAATACTGTAGCTTATGTTATTGGTGTTTATTTCTTTGGCAGTGAATGTGTGGTGTTCTGAATGACTTATATGAGTTTCTGAATATTCCAAATTTGATATCTGTTTCTCTCACAGTTATGCATGCTTCCATGCTACAAGAAAGGCCTTTTCTAATGTGAAGGATTCAATGATGAAAGAGTGGACACCTCACAATAAGTCAACTCCATTGGAACCATCACAAGTAAGTTTATCATAACATACCTGCTAGGTGCTCGAGCCTCGATGGCACTTGCAAAATCTCCCAATTTTTTTAGCTTCAGGGGTAGGAATGTCTGCACTTTATATATTTCTAAGACACCAAATGACTATAATAAATTTCCATGCATATAATATTTATGAAAAGTGAGGTGGGATTATTCCACTTTCATCCCCGACCCTGTAGGTAAAGCTTGATGCTTGACATAAAGCTGGGATTTGTTGTTTAATGTGAAGTAAAGCTCCAAGGGGAGATACATATATTTTCTTAACAGGCAAAGGGGATGCATAATTTTCTATTGTCTTGGGTGGGGGCCAATATTCTGATTTTTTTAAATTTTTTTTTAATATACTGTACAATGTACTGTATCATCACTAATAATAACTACTGAAGTTCGGACACAGTGTGCTTTCATTTACTGCACATTTTTAAATGTTGTTACATGTTCTGTAAACGTTTGGGTTTTTTATATTCACAGCTGTGGGAAAAAAGGGACTTCTTCGATGACAAGGTTCGTTCTGGGGAACTTTTTTCCATGTGTCCTGAACAAAAATAATGTTAAAGTTTAAGTTGAAGAGTGATGGTGAAATGAATCTGCAAGCAAATGGTTACAATACCTACAGGCTTTTCAATACAGTAATGATACTATAGTACAGTATGCAAGGAGGATCAGTAATAAGGTTTTAAAGGGGATATAGAGATTACCTAACAGTAACTCTGTGGCAGCTGTAACAGTATTCACTTAATTTTATTAATCAAGGCAAAAATTACTTGTTTTTTAGGATGACACAGAGTTATTTCTTGGTACACTGGACACATTGTTTCTCTCTGCATATGCAGTGGTAAGCCTGAACTAAGTCTGTGATTTTTGTTTTTGTGTTTATGCTATCTTCTAATAATTGTGTACATTATAATTAATGGGGTGGTGGCCTGGGAGACAGAAAAGATATTCCAGCAAGGAGGTTTCACATTTCTCAGACCAGCTAATTTAATTGAAATTTAATTGATGCAATTTAGATTTTAGATTTAGACATAATTATCAATATATATTATGTATCTATATATTTTATATTATAATTATCTATATGTTGTCTATAGGATTTAGAGAAAAATAACATTGAATGAGATTTACTGTTCTTCCTTCCAGGGTTTGTTTATCAGTGGGTTGCTTGGAGACAGGTAAATTATTAGTAGTTTTGTCATTTTGGATTCTTAAACTGCAGTGAGCAACATGTATTTGAAAGTTTTGAATTGTCAATATTATAGCATTACAGTACATTCAACATGAATTTAAAATGTCTTTCACTACCTGCAACCATGTACACTGCACTGTACCCCCTTCTCTGATGAGGCAAATCAGATTCAGTCATGTGATCTGTTTCAAGGCCAGTTTGTAACATCGATTTCTTTTTTTGCATTCAGGTTTAATTTGAGGAAGGTGCTGGCCTTTGGGATGTGCACATCATCTGTGATGGTGAGACTAAGTATTGTATAATTTTAGTTTTGTGATTGGAGGCCCTCAATAGATGTAATTCACTCGTTTTACAGGTGTTTATGTTTGGAACTGTTAGCAAGTGGCTGGGCATCTATAACAAATGGTACTTTGGAGTATTTTGGACACTAAATGGTAAGTCAGTTGGCAGTGTTAGTAGCACTGTGTAAGCTGTAATTTGTAATAATATTAACAGCAAGTTCTAACATTTGTTACATGCATCACAGTAGCAACAAATTCGCCGGCTCTAAGCAGCTCTTCTATTTAGTAAAACTAGGACAACGACGGTAACACCGCGAAGCAATGAAAACTTGTCTCAATGTTCCTTGTCTTTATAATAAACCTTGCCTTATCGTAGGTTGCTCGAATCTTACAAAGAAATACGACTGTCTTCTTTCTCAAAATGTCATCCACGTTCTGACAACGACCCGGAAAAAAAAAAGAAGCATTTGAAGTCGCAGACGAGAGCACGATGACAGCTCTGTCAATGTCACTCATTTACGAGCGCTGTTTATCTTTTCCAACATTTTTTGTTTGGCCGAGGCTTTTCTTTCTTTTTTTTTTTTTTTTTTTTTTTTTCAAAGCTGCCTATTACTTGCAACCATGACCCTGCTATATAATATAGTCATTCCAGAAAGCTTTCCTAAAGTATTAGTAACTCTTTCTTCGTCATCTGTTTTCGATCAGCTGTTTCACACACTTTAAATTGCGACTTTTATGGTGTGGTCAAAATTATACCGAGAATATTTACAATTCAATCTTGTATTGTAAAGTTGGGAAACGGTAATTGCTAAATTCATGTAAAATGCAACCTAACCTAACTAACCTAAATCACCCTCTAATTATTTTCATTATTATCGTGCGGCGTACTGCACATGTTCTGTTCTCCCGTAGCACACAAAAAGAGTGCCTGAATTTCAGTGTAGGAACACCGAGCGGCGAGAAACATAAGTGGGAATTAACTAGTGTTGCTTATCGAGATGAAAATACTGATTAAATTGATGAAATTGCTCTTGAAATGGCAAATATAAGAAAATCACATTTAAGAAATTTATAACGCGTTCCCGTGTAATGTAGCTTCAGGTTTCCCTTGCTACTCTCGTGTTCTCCCAACTTCCCAATTGTTTAGATGAGGTTATATTACACGGGAACGCGTTATATATTTCTTTTACAAAATGATTAGTCAATAAAACACATGAAGTATCTACAGCGTGTATAATATACTCTCATCTTACACAGTTATTTCGCCAATCAGGACGCGCGTAGTATCATAGTTGTTATATAAATGTACAGATGTAATTGAAAACGTAAAATCGATTAATTAATCCTCTCTGAGGTTTCTCATTATCATCCTATTGTACGTGTATATTCTGCTTGTAATAATCTTGTCGTACACCAAGAAGTATACGTTCAGACAGAGTATGAACATCAGCAGCGAAGGCAGCCCTTTTGAGGTGAACCAAGACTTTGATTGTTGCTGTTCTATCGAGCTAAAGCATTTCGAAATTGTCGGGAAGCCAACCATTGAAATAACAAATTGCATCTTGACGGTACCGACCTCGATTGCAGCGACGCTGGGGAATCTTTTGGTGCTCATCGCGTTTTTCAGGACTCCATGTTTATTCACGCCTTCCAACACACTTCTTGCCAGTCTTGCTTTGACTGACTTGGGTGTTGGTCTGATCGCTGCGCCACTCTTTCTCATGAGCACTATAGCGAAGATCAAGAAGGAAGCCGATATTTACTGCAGTATCGCACCGGCGGTCGTCTTTACTTCCTACTCTTTTTGTAGTATCTCTCTTTCGACCCTGACTACCATAAGTCTGGAGAGGTTCATCGCACTTCAGCTTCACCTAAGATATCAAGAAGTTGTAACGGTGAAACGAGTCTGCACCGTTGCCTTGACTATCTGGATTCTCGGCCTCGTTTATGGCGGTCTTTGTACGTGGACCTTCCCTGCTGTCGCCCATTTTTTCGTCATCATTATTCCGTTCTGTTTCTTTGTCTCAACTTTTGCGTACTGTGCGATTTACCGAGTGGTCCGCCGGCATCAAACTCAAATTAGCGCACAGCTGCCTTCACAAGTTGAGGAACAGGAAGGAAACTCATTGAATATGGCACAGTACAAGAAGTCTTTTGTCAGCATGATTCTTATCTATTTCGTCTTTCTGCTTTGCTATGTTCCTATTCTTGTCCTTCATGGGATATCTTTGAGAGGCGATGCATTGTCGTCAAGTCAGTCCGCTTCAGACCTTGCGGAAACCCTGGTCTTCATCAACTCGACGTTGAATCCTGTTGTTTACTGTTGGCGCTTTCAGAGAATTCGCGCTGCTGTCAAAGAAACCATACGAGAACTATTTTGGAAAAATTGTCCATAGGAAACCTATTTTTAACGTGAACTAAAACGTTAAGACAGTATGTGTATGCGTGCAGCACTATTTTATATCTGAGGGGTTTTTTGTGATATTTATTCACTACAAATAATGTGAAATGTATAGTCGATGTAGTATAAACACTCGAGTTTACTCACAAAAAAAGTTAGTTATCAGTATATGAATACACATTCCAAGCGAACGTTTTTAACGTTCAAGCAAACTCAAGAAAACTGCTTCAACACACACGAGAGGATGAAATAAATTACGGTATTGAATATGGAAATATCGTTTTATTTGCGGTTATAGTGACACTTCTTTGAGCAGGTGAATCATCAACTTTGAAACGACTTGTTTATCATGATTAATATGGCGCACAGGAGAGAATTTTTATGAAGTTAATATTATGGGAATAGTTAAAGTAGTCTTCGTTTTACAAAACACGAATAAATGCTTATGATAATCTAAGCTTTGGTCACCTGTTGGAGGAAAGTTTATTCAGTTTACCACCTTTCTTCTTTCATTCTCTTGGTTAACAAAACGTCAAATTTGGTCAAAATTCAACTGAAGAGCTGAAGAGCTTATTGTAGTCAAGTAAATTAGTTCGAGAGAAATCTCTCGCCATCCAGTTTTACGGTCGAGACAAACGTTAGACATCAAAGCTCCCGTAAGCGGACACCCTTCGGAAGTAGAAAAAGTGTCCGTAACTGGAACTGTCCGCTTATACGAGAATGTGTAAATATAGACTTTGACTTATATAGCCACAGTTTAAACGGGGTTTCGTAGAGGCTTCCGTATGCAAAGCTGTCCGTTTACAAGAGTGTCCCGCGCCCAGAGAGCTTCGACTGTAGTACTTCTTACTGTCTGTATAAACAAGTCTTTGTCAAGCTAATTTCTCTGCTGATTTTGGTGTTTCTACATAATTCCGTTGTGACTATATAAGAAGTAGATCTCCACTCTGCCCGCCAAGTTTCATCATCACGTGATCCACCGTAATACCTGCGCATATGTGAAAGTGGCTTGCTGTTTCTCATCTTTTTATTTATTTACAGCTACATATTTTGTGTTTTGTCACCAGGTCTCCTGCAGTCCTCTGGGTGGCCTTCAGTCGTGGCAGTTATGGGAAACTGGTTTGGCAAGTCAAGGTAACTTGCATGTGATTTTTTTTTTTTTTTGGGGGGGGGGGGGGGGGGGACTGCTTCGCATACAAAGTGTCGGGATTCAAAGTTTCCACTTTCGATTCCGGATTACTTTTCTCCCTGGATTCAATAAAAATGATACCGAATTCACAAAAACTAGTGTAAACGCTTTCACGAGTCCGAAAACAAATGCCTCGAATCCGGATAAATTTGCTCTAAAGCCCCGTCCACACTAATCCGTTTTTCTTCGTTTGAAAGCCGAGTTTTCATACGAAAACGCATCGAAAGTTTTCCGTCCACACTGATACGCTGGACCGACCGAAAACGCTAAATGCCCGGATTGAGCATACTCATGATCATCATGACGTCACGCGTTTTAGAAGAGCTCCGTTTTCGCCGTCCATACTACAACATGAAACCGGAGCTTTCGAAAATATCCGCTCTGGAGAACGTTTTCGAAAATATCCGTTTTCAGTCACAGAAAACGCGTCTTATACCTCGTTCACACCAATGCTTAAACATGTTTAAAGGTGTTTAATAAAACTTGTTTAGTTAGGTCGGCCGCTCACAATGCGAATGCGGCAAAACTAAACTGGTTTAAAATCCGTCCAACTAAACAACCTGTGCGAGGTAGTGTAAAATGTTGTGTAATTGACACAAAATCAAAACAGGATTTAGAAAACGCAGTCTTGTAAACTTGGTTTAATTAAACTTGTTTAGTTGGTGTGAACAGGGTATAAGTGTGGACGGGAGGCCAAAACGAATAAATAAATATCCGTTTTCAAACGAAAACGGATTGGTGTGGACGGGGACCTAAGTGTAAACGGGACGCTTATTTTTCTTGTTGTCTTTCTTTAGTCGAGGCTTAGTATTTGGCCTTTGGAGTGCGTGTGCATCTGTAGGGAACATTTTCGGAGCGTTAGAGGTGAGAGATGTTAATAGACGTGACAAACAATTGTTCATACAGATAACACACAAATCGACTGTGCATAGAAAATATTACTGGGTGCGGTGTCAAATTAGAATGCAGGATGACAGTACACGACAGGTATAACAACTGAGTATAATTGTCTGACTTACTGCCTACCTGAAAGTGGCTGACAGATTTATTGACTTCGACGATTTTTTTGTTTGGCTTATTTAATAGGCAGCTGCAGTATTGAACTATGGTTATGAGGTATGTGCTACACTTAAATCAATAAAACAAGTTTAGTGCATGGATTGCAATGACTGTCGAGCTTTAATTGAGACTCGATTTTACACGAGGCAATCTTCTCAACAACCATTTGCGAGACACGTTGCGGAGAAAGAAGAGCAATCTACTGTACTTTTTGTAACGCTCCGTGCAAGTTGCAAAGAAGTGTTGCGAGCGTTTGACGCTCCACTTGCAACTTGCAATGCTATCCTGTCGTCAACCTCACGTTGCAGAAAATTGCCTCGTGTAACAGGGCCTTACAGTTTAAGTTGTTTCGTCATTCAGTAAACGACCATACATTTTTTTACCCTGTTTGTTTTTTTTTTTGTTTTTTGTTTTTTTGTCTTTTTGTTTTTTGTTTTTTTGTTTGTTTGTTTTTTTTTCTTGTAGTATGCTATGATGCTTCCTGCTGTTCTACTGTTTGCCATGGGAATAATAGTCTTCTTTTGTCTCATTCCCTCACCTGTAGAAATTGGTAAGAATTAAAACATGGACAGGGCCCGGTTGTTCAAAGAGTGGATAGCGCTATCCACAGGGTCAATCCTTATACTCTCGACTGAATTAAGCTTAATGGTTAATTCTATCCACTGGATAGCGATTTATCCGGCGAATAGCGCTATACACTCTTTGAACAACCGGGCCCAGTACGTTACGCGTATACCTTGTTCTGCGGTGGTTGTGTCGTCTCTAACCAGTCAGTACATACAGATTTTGCAACAAATGCACCTACTGACATTCTGTACCTTTTATTTTTAGTAAAATAATGCAGTATGGGCATGCATAAATTACTGAAACGTAACGTTAGGGTATAGTAGAATCTGACAGACAGACTTTCGGAGTTGCTCTGTATTGACCATGTTAACATGCGAGTAACAAAAAGATGATTTGTTTGTTTGTGTGCTTGTCATTGGCAGGCTTACAGTTGCCAGAAGAGGATGAACCCTCAGCGCAACCTCGACAGCATGGTAAAGTCGTGATCTGATATTCAGAGTTTGATAAGACTGGTCCTTGATTCAATATATGAATTTAGCGAGCTTTCAACAAATTTTCATGGAGATAGCAATAACTTGGTCATTGACTAAAACGTTTCAGTCAAGAGAATTACCTGAAGTAATATTGTCCGTTCGAATACGTGGGCCCTCAAAATATTTTCCCCTGCGTTTATTATAGATTGCTGTGAATGAAACGTTCTTAGACCAATCCACAATTTGTATTTTTCCTGTCAACTTTTTGAAACCTAGTTTATTAAAATACTTGGTGCATGGGCAATCGAGGAAACAAATGGATAAACACAAAGTTGGAATTGATTCTCGATTCGCTTCCACTGTTTCATCTAAACTCTGAATATTACTGTATATTTTCTGCTAT
This sequence comes from Plumapathes pennacea, assembly GCA_964036295.1. NCBI lineage: Eukaryota > Metazoa > Cnidaria > Anthozoa > Antipatharia > Myriopathidae > Plumapathes > Plumapathes pennacea. The sequence goes on along the minus strand of OZ038465.1, from coordinate 3,572,587 downwards.
TTCTTTTCTTTTTGTTATCTTCCTTATGGGTGGTGACTATATTTTATACGTTCATTTATTCAGTTATAATATTTCCCTGCATATCTAGTATTCAATGACGGCGATGACAGACGGCATGAGATAACACTCCCGAGCGACGACGAGACGTCATTACCTGACTCAATGGTTCAGGTGCGTTTGTGTCCTTTCGCCTACCCGCCCCACTTTACCTCGTTCTCATGTTCAAAAATCCGTTTGTGCGCTCAAGTTGTCCCGCCTCACTGCTTCTAAAATTTCTTCCAGGCTTCTACCCACCCACCCAAAGAAAAACCGAAAAGAGCTGTCACCTTTTGTGAGGCTCTTCTCCTCCCTGGAGTCATTCCTGTGAGTAATACTTGATTGGTTCATACTGATATTTTGAAATAGTAGTAGTAGTATCAGTAGTGGTAGTGGCAGTGGTAGTAGTAGTTGTAAAAGTGATCAATAAAATTATTCGTTTTTGTGTTGTGGTCTTGGTCGTGGGTGTCGTTTTGGTAGTGGTAGTGGCCCATGTTATTGTAGTATAGTCATGGTCATTATTTCGCTTATTTTCTTTTTTTCAGTATTCCTTGTCTTACGCTTGTTTGAAGCTTGTGAATTATTCCTTTTTCTTCTGGCTACCATTCTACTTATCAGACAGTAAGTGACATGAGTGTAGTGTTTTTGTTTTTGTTTTTGTTTTTTTGTTTTTTGTTTTTTTTTTTTTCATTTAATCACATGATTACTGTCGACAGTCATCCGAAAGTCGCTCTTTGTACGTTACAATACAGTGCAATGTAATGCTAATGAACTGTCAGTGATTGCACATTTAAATTCTTTTCCAGAATTCGGTTGGCCGGACACAAGAGCGGATAAGATTTCGACTTTTTATGATGTTGGTGGAATAATTGGTAAGGCTTCATCGAACTAATATGGTAGACACGTGTTGATTTTTTTTTTAATCCAAGTTAAATGTTCTCTTTTCCCCCCGACGTTTCAGGTGGAACAATAGCTGGCATAATTACGGTTAGTTTGGTTCGATGTTCTTATTCGTGTCACTCAGACATTTATGTCCTACAATAATTGCTTTTCCCTCTGATGTACACATACGTGCGAATCATGCAATGTTGCTACTGCACAGTTTTGTTTTGTTTATCATACACAGTACAGTAATTATTTCCCCTCAGCTGATGTATCCATGCGCACGTTTCAGTTTTTTTTAATTACTTTCCCTCTGATGTATACAACATATTTATGAGTCACCCACTGTAACTGAGTGTTGTTTCCTTTTTTCACTTCTGTACGTATAATGATTATGGTCCTCTAATATTTCATGAGCGTCTGTGAGCCACTATGGCACTAAGTCATTTTTGTTTCGTCATTCGTGCTTAGTTATTCCATTTGGGGCATCCTGCGAGTAGCCGCTGTCCCGTCCGTTTTGTGGGCGCGCGCTCTTACATTTAGGGAATTTCTTATTCCTTTATTCCATCAAATGTAACAGGATCACATGAGAAGCAGGTCGCCTGTAGTTGTTGTCATGATGTTCCTCTCTATCTTTTCGCTGCTGTTGTATGGAAGTAAGTATCAACCCCACCGCAGTATCAATTCATAAGGAAGAAAGGTGATTCATTTTTTTATTTATTTTTTATTTTTTTTTCCTCGCTGCAGATACCGGTGGCACCTACACCACAAATGCTGTACTAATGGCAGTCACTGGTAAGAACAAATTAACATAATTATACAATCGAGTCCTCTCAGCCACAAGTTGCAGACCTTTAACGTTTTCCATCTATTTATTATGAAGCCTCATGGTTAATAAAACAGGAATTTCATCTTGGGGAAAAAAATTATTTTCCTAAAATTTCAAGTACAAGTTTCATACGCTTTCTATTTTCGAAGGTTTCATGATTGGTGGCCCAGCAAACCTGATCAGTTCCGCCATCTCAGCCGATCTTGGTCGGCAGGTAAGTCCATTTATCCATTTATGCTTAAAGTGCACATAAGCCCCAAAATGATATCTTTACAGTCGAATCTACATGACGGAAATATGTTGACTATTAGAATAATCTTGTTGGTAGAGATAAATGACATTTTATCAACGTCCATTTTATACTTGAATTTTGTGTAAACGATTTTACCAAATATTTTGTATGAATCTGAAAACAGTTCCAATCACGAAGAGAAAGAAATAACATGGAATTACTCCTTTGACGTCTCGTCATTACCATATTCGAAATATAAACCTCTATAACTTATAGGCGCAATGTTGAAACACAGAAATAATCAAATAGTCAACTATTTACTTTATGTAGAATAGATTGTGAAGATATCATTTTTGGGCTTATGTGCACTTTAATAAATTTGCTTAATGCTTAATTCGATCGTTTTTTTGTGTGAACGGGAAACGACAACGCATTCGTATAAATACAGCTTTAAGTCCTGTCCAAACTCGATGCAAGTCCATGCAAGTTTTCAAATTTGCGCGGACACTGCGTTTCGTTTGGCCACCCATTTGCACGGACTTGCATCGAAAAAGATTGACGCAGGTTTTTCATTGCTTGGCCACCAAACGGAAGTCGAGGCAAGTTTTTCTGTTGTCAAGTAAACGTTAAAACCAATAAAATGCCTTACATTGTCGCGGGAAATACATATTTTTTATTTTAACCCTTCTTCGAAATTTGCATGAGCTTGCATCGACTTGCGTCTCGTTTGGCCGCCCTTTCGCAAGTCTGTGGTATTAACTCAAGCCAAACTCACATCAACTTGCGTCGACTTGCATCTCATTTGGCCAGGGTTTTATTCGCAGTCGATATTGTCGTCGTCTTTGTCTTGGTGTATTCGTAACCCTCAGTCTATGTTATTACTTTGCAGTCTGCCCTCAGAGAGAATAGTGAGGCGCTGGCAACTGTAACTGGAATCGTTGACGGGACAGGAAGCGTTGGAGCCGCCATTGGACAGGTACGAGCGTTGTTTGTCGCTTTTATCACTGCAAATCCATCCATCTTTCTACTCATTTACACATCGATCTCTCCAAAAGACAATAAGGCACTGCCCCAATCATGCAAAGTTCGCAAAGTGAAGATATTCTAGCGGGACACCTGACAATAGAACTTGGCGGACAGAGTGCATGGAGAACTGCTTCTTTGATCATAATGCAATTGCACATGAACAAAACCAAATTCCGCATACAGACACTCTCTACTACGCATGACGTGAAAAAATATGTTCAAAAATCAAATTAGCCTCCAGGAATACCTTAAAATGCCTACTGCCTCTGTTTGAAAACGAGGCCCAATGCGAAATCGCACGGTCACTTGTATTAGCTTTTTGACTGTCTCAGAAAGGTCATCTATTTTTGTAAAGTATAATCCATACATTTCACCAACGCGTGATCAGTCCTTACTCTTGCTCTCGTCAGATTTTAGTTCCAGTGATCAACACACACGCTGGTTGGGAGAAAGTGTTTCAGTTTCTCATGATTATCGTAAGTGTCGACGTTTGACTTGTCTGAAATACAATGAAACCTCAACACGTGAATGTTTTTGTCCGTTACCGTTGTAATGACTTGCCTCCACGTGTATTTGCCCCTGTAGACTGCTGCGAGCCTTGTTTGCATCATTGTACCACCGATCATGGACTTTTTAAAGTAAGTGTTCCTCACGTGACAAGAAATCTGAAATTCTAAAATGCTTTGGTTTTGCGTTTGTTGCACTATTTTTATTTATTTATTTATTTATTTTTTTATTGGTCCGAACAAGTTTGGCAGCATTTTTTGGTCAATAACAGGAAGTTTAGAGTAACTGAATGTAAAAACATAGTGGGGGGGGGGGTTGTGAAAGCAAGAGTCGTCTTACGATTAATATCGTGTTTCAATTAATTGCTCTGGTAATTTTCTTGTTACTACAAAATATATTGGTATACTGTCGTTCCTCTTTGCCAAATAATTCCTTTTTCGTTGTTGTTTTCATCCTCTCAGACGTCGTTTATTCCAACAAGAGCCTTTGATGTGGCCCGGGTATCAAGAAGGACCGGCACCACAGTATCCCTCTTAACGTCTGACACCCTGGCAAGTGAAGCTAATAATGCCTTGTGTAATACCGTATAGATATCTTTCATTTCGTTTTCTGTCATTGGTTTAGAGATTACTGATGCAGGACGAAGCCGAACTGCAAGTCACCTCGTCGCTTTATTTACTCAGATTCTGGAGCCAGGATTGACGTTCATGACATTTCTTAGAGTTTACCCAAGCCGGTAATTTAAATTAGTTTTGAGGTCGATGGGGACGAATTTTCGCGACGTTTTACTGCAGAATATATAGTGCTGACAATATGATTGACCAAAGCTCCATATTTTTTAACGTATTGCTCTTTCCATTTTGAAGGAGGGTTACATTGGTAGGTTTTCAACTAGTTTTATCAGTATTCATAACAATAGGTATCGAGACATTGCAAGATTTAATTGTTGAAGTTATAATGTACGACTGTCCCAGTGGTCTTTGTTCTGTTGACATGCCGTGTACAACAGGTTCACATCTTGTAAAATAATGTATATTTATTGAATTTTTAGATCATTCTTAGCGGTCGGTAGTTGAATGACCAATGTTCTTATTATTATTTAATCAACATTTGTGCCCCGATATTGTTTACCTATTGTGCGACTGCTTCTTTTTTTATTATGCCCCACTGCTCAAAATAAATGCCTCAGATCGGTTTTACTGTGTTGTCATTGTTAGCAATTTTATTCAGATTTTAGTTTTTATTTGCGATTATGCAGTGTGAGTACTGCAGTATTACTTTAATGCAGTGATGTTTAATAAATATAGCTTTAGGACACGGATCCACGAACATGTATTATTTGGTAATTGATAAAAATCTAGTTCGTGCGCAACAAAAGGAGAATTAACAAGAATCCAACGAAAAACGTTCGCTTACAAGGAAAACGCCAACACGAGTGAACAGCCAGCACGTTATGTTGCTTGACCTCATTTGAGCATTTTTTAAGCTCGCCTACAGCACGAAGTGCTGAAAAGCGAAGCTTCATGCGATTAGTCCAACTGAAATGTGTCCCGTGTCCCGGTGCTGTCAACAATGGATTCCAAATATGGAAGTCGTTCTGTTCCCAATTTGGGCAGTATCGATGTTACCGACAACGCAACAAAATCGAGAACGCGATTGTCGAAGTAGTTTTCGTGGTGGCATTTTTAAGCGTCCCACCTTATTGCAGTTAAGACTGCGTCAGTCAGTCAGTCAGTCCGTCATGCTTTGTCAACAATCGCCTTTGAAATTTGAGCATCAGCGAATACGCATGAAGAAAGGAAGAGATGGGAAGACGTTTTCTGGAGTTATTTTGATTGTTATCATTGTATTCCTTAATTGCCAGTAGATCTGTTGGACTTCAGAACCATTATCACACAGGTTTTAGTAAATTCTCGGTTGTTTGACAAGCGTAAGTCAAAGTTGAAATACCCCTGACCACTGACAGCCCTGAGCGACTTCAGCTTGTCGAAATATTTCTATCGTTTGATTAGTTGCTTTGCTTCGCATAGTTTTCGCCAGTAATGAAAAATGCTGTAGAGAACTGGAGGAAGAAGAAGAATTCGAAAATAAATTTGACCAAAACCGCAAGTAATGCCAACAAATTATCAGATTGCACTTAAACTTATTCGACTTGAAACTCAGCCAAAAGAAGAAAGGCGTGTTTTCTTTAAGCACGTATTTAGTTTGAATGCAGCCCAGGCTGGAGTATCATGGCCTCTGATGAATATGCAGATGTTGAACATAAGCTGTGCATGACATGAGTAGTGAAGTCACGGATAGACTTTTTTCAGTGCGACTCCGGAAGGTCTCCTTCCGGTTCAAAGATTTGGCACTTGGTGAAGGATTTTAAATTCTCCCAATTCGAGCGTCTAAGTTTATAATTCACCCTCTGCCGCCTTGTGAATGAGGGTTTTCAAAACTGAGACTAAATCGAATACGCGGTTCAGCAAAAGTGGAGGCCCGCGGAAACGGATGCGAACTTTCACATACCTAAAATTGAGCATTTTTACGATGTGGCCTTGAGCCAGCTCTATTAAATACCCACTCCCGCAAAAGTACTTTTTACAAATTCGCGAGCTTACAGCTGCCTTGCTGCTTTGATTAATACCCTTGGGCAAAAATTGATTGTTTGATTGTCAACTTATCCTTCCCCAGTCGCCTCCCCTTTTTAACTATTGTTTACATGAATATAAATATTTTTTATTAAAAACAACAGATGCAAAATCATTTAGTACTATAGATAAATATATAGTAGGAATTATTTATAAAAAACAAATCCGCTATTCTTGGGACGAATAAAGATTGACTCATAGATGGTCATCAAGATGACACAATTTTGTTAGTTGCTTGACCGTTTGCTTTTAAATAATGTTCTAACAATTTACACTATGAAAACAAGGCTGTAGGATTGCAGCTTTCCTGGGGTGGCGCAATCACAAACAGTTAAATAACTCAAAGAATCTTCCTCGGCCATCTTAGCCAAAGTATACTTAGCTTTGTTGACAAATGACAGGTTCCAGGATAAAAAAGAACAAGCGCGCATCAGAAAATGGCGCGCGTTTTGGCCTTATGATAATGTACTCGAAAGAAGCTGAAGAAACAATTTCCCTTTCGTGACTATGATTTCTGTGAAACGACTTAATTTTTCTTGGAATTCTTAAAACAATTTAGATTGTTACATTTACCAATGCTATTTACATGTTTTCATAACTTAATCGTACGGCTCATCAATAATCATAGTGTATACAATGAAAGCAAGTATGCTCAATCATGCTACATAGCAACACTACTCGTCACAGTCGAGATCTACGCAGTTTCCTTTGGAGTGTACTTAATGTTGGTGCCATTTTGGTCCACATCGGTTAAGGATATTGTTTCCTTTCTTTGCCTGTTGCTATTCAGTTTGAACAGTTTCGGTTTAACAGTGGGAGGGACTCCAGACGACTGACTCTCTCCGATGCCTCTCGATCTGGGATAACTGTCAGACTTCGAAGCCTCGTAGCTGACTCCCCTGCCCATAAAGAACCACTTCCACTGGTTTCGCACTTCCTTGTGTCTGACACAGTGAAGGACGAAGATAAAAAGTCCTTGCAGGGAGTTAAAGATACAGAAGAGGTACTCGAAGACCAGTCTGGCACGCGCAATGGCCAGTGCGCCGAAAACCCAGGTCAAGCCAAGCAAGACAAGAATGGAGATGGAGGTTCGACAGCGCTGGTAACTAGTGGATTTCTTCTCTGCGGAGAACAGGGCCCCGCTGTTGCCCAGCGAGTAGACGACCATGGAGAAAATGACGAAGTTCGCTAGTATGATCAGAAGAACCGGGGCGAACATGGCGGCGTAGAAAGGGATGCCGTACAGAACACAGCTGTTGAAGTATAAAATGATAACTCTCTGAGAACAAAACAATACTAGAATAAAAACGAGGGAGCCTGGACACTAGATCGTCCATTACGTAGTGTCACATGATGTGACACCTTTTTGGCGGCCATTTTGAAACAGTTTGCTGGAGTGTTGTTCAGCCTTTTTCGCTTGTAAATCGCTAAAAGAGATGACTGCAGTGGACGCCCTCGAGAGGATGCGTAGTAAATCCGTAAACGAACAGGAAATTTCAGATGTTGGAGACTCATCGAGCGCGTAGACGTGGAACAAAGAAGCAGAAGGTAAGTCGGGAGATTTTAAGAGACTGAGGGTGGACGAACTTAACTGAAAATGAAGATACCGGAACCTTCAGCAAATCTGGCATGATCCGGGAGCCAACAGTTCATAACACACGATATTACATTCTGTAGGTGTTCACGTTTTGTCAGTTGTGAAATTCACCTAAATCATTCCGCACGCTCGTAAGTATAGTGTCCGCAGCGAAGAGGTAAAGTAGACACTTAATAACTTTTATGAAGACTGGGACACTTTTGTACCGAACCTATTAAATGTACAGTGCAGTGCTGCCTCGAATACTGAGCGACTCACTCAATCACACCTCGAATTTGCTCGTGCAGCACAAACAATGCCAACAATTCCCCGAGCCTTACTATTGCTCCTCTAGAAACAAGATACATGGCACAGTATTGCTCACAACACAGGCGGCCACTGTTGTGCCGTGTCCAGTCAACTAGCACCGTTGCAAACGTTGGAATAGGAACATCATGGCGTCTCTCATATATTTCCCGTTATACGCAGCACAACTTGATCTGTCACTAGCTTTAGATCAATCGTAAGTTTCTGGGGGGGGCGGGGGGGGGGGGGTGTTGAGCACTTTGTTTGTTTGTTTGTTTGTTTGTTTGTGTTTTTGTTTTTAATAGAAAAATTACACTATCATGAAGATATCTGGTGCGTTTAATTCTGATTTGAACGCAGATAAACACAATACTTACGCCTCGTCGTTGCCATAGTACTGGGTAGCAGCGACAACTGTTGGAACCACGATGACAACGGGCGCACCCCATGCGACGAGCGAAGCTTTGCGCATAAATTTGGATTGGTAAGTACCCATCACTTGAATAAAGCACTGGTACATGTTGTAACCTTCGATGCCCATCCACGCCAATGTGGAGAGGGCCAGGTAGTGCAGCAATACGGCCACCGCGCGGCAAGCGAGCGTGTACTCCGTACGTCCCACGCCCGCGACAAATGCGATCAGCAGTGCTGCAAGTGTGACGCACAGACAGATCAGAATGGTCTGCTGACTTGTCTTGCGGAGATTGCTGTGGAGGGAAGGAAGAGATTTAAAGATTAGGTGGATACATAATATATAGGGTTTGAGGCGTTACTGCCAAGACTACATAGAACTGTGTGTGTGTGTGTGTGTGTGTGTGTGTGTGTATGTGTATAATTGCTGGTTGAAATACCTTCTCTCGGACGCTATAAATCAATTAACTGTTGTATCCACGGTTTTACGGACCCATGTAGTTGTTATACTTAATGTTATTAATCTAACGTTCGATCAGAGTATGAGTATCAGCTCCAGTTCAAAAAAATTGACAAATTAAGAAACCGGCCTGTATTCATTCTCTAGGCGACCCTTTGTCTCGTTATCACGGTGGAGGCGAACCTCGAGTGGCTTGACATAAATTTGGTAAAACTTTTAAAATAGCAGAGCTGAACTAACCTAAACATAGTGTAAGTCAGAAGGGTCAGCGAGATCCCCACTAAAGATATCGCGCAGCCAACATAAGTGATGATTGACAGCGCCAGGACGTCTCCCTCGTCCAGTTTCTCTTGCTCTGGTCCGCTGGCCGAGAATAGAACCGCAAAGTTGGTCATGTGATCAGCCTCAACTTTGACCAGGTCCGAGTTTGGTGGCGACACTACTTTACATCCTTCGGTAGAAAAACTACCCAGACCTCCTGTGGATATGAAGACAATGTTTCCGTTAATCCTTTGTAACTCCTCAGAGTGATCAACGTCAGTATTCTCTTTTATGTTTGTCTCCAACGATAACATACAGGAAGGAGAATTTGCCACCTGATAACGTCCTCAGACAAAATCTGGTGTAACTGTCAGTTCGTACAACATATTTTGAGCACTAAATCTTCTTGAATGGCTGGGACGACTGTGCCTTTCGAGATCTGATTGCTGTCAAAACCTTAACTCGTTGAAAGTGGGGTACACATGAAGCTGTCTTCTATCTTTTGAAATATTCTTTCCTCGAGTATTTGATACTCTGGCTTAAAAGATTTGGCATTTTATTATATTTCTACTGTGATTTTGCGATGTCTTACGCAAACGAAAAGCATGTTCCCATAGATTCAAACATTAATTGAATAATATATAATTAGGAACATCACGTATCTTCACCTTTAGCAGTCATATCCCAGAATACGCCTACGGGAAGACCATTTTCCAGAGTCTTTAACGGTCGAAAGACGAGCTGCAGCGGCTTGGATAAGTTCTCTACCTTCACTCCTTGAACACTTGCTGATATCACACGGCTGTTCACGAAGCGACTCGGTCTCCTTTCATCCTCATCGCTCACCAGCTGAAAAAACTTGCTGTTTTGATAGATGATAAAGCCCACGCTGGCTGTGTCGCCGTTTCCAATGGTAACACTCTTAAACAGGTCTGACGGGAGAGTTACTGACACCTCCACGTCATCACCTGACGTTGGTTCTTTCGTCAAGATACTGTCAGCGGTCATACCCTTGTCCCCGCCGGGTTTCGTCGCACCGTAAAGCAACCCCGAGAAAGACGCAGGCTTCACTCGGTTCGTTTGTACCGCAACATTTGGAGAGACTAGGAGTCGTGATGTCTGGTTTGGCGAGAGGGGGAGATTTTCGGCAATTTTATCCATCGTCTTGATAAACCTGGCGGGAAATTAAAATTTTGAGTTGCCGACGCATTAGTTTTGTCATAGGGATCCAATCAGCACTGCGAATTTGGGATGTCGACTAAGAATAAACAGGTGCAAGTAAACAGAGCCCATTTTATGACTGTGCTTGATCAATACCAGTTGTTTCAGGGACTGTCAACCCACTCCACACAGTTTCAGACCATACCAGCAGCAGCGAGGTCAAGTAGGGTAGGAACAGCGAACCGCCCACCCCCTTTGTGAGGAAGAAACAATCTTCACGTGTTCTTACTTTGTGGAAGCTTGACTGGTCTTCTGACTTTCTAAAAGTGCTTCTTCGTCAATTTGCATCATTTTGTCCACTATAACGACGACATCACCACTAGTCTGCGAAGGGAACACAACATATTGCTGCGCTTAGCAGAATAACAGACAGCAGGTTCACGTAAAAGCTGTTGATGGGTACGTCCTCGGCCTTTCACATTTTGCAAAGACAAATTCGAAACTCATAATCTCAAATTTAAAAGGTGTAGTCAATTATGAGAGTTGCCGACAACAATATATGGAGATATCTACTGATCCAAGTGTCATTAAACTCACCTCTCCCAAAGCACCGTCTACCGCCACGATTTTCTCCAGCAGGTCAGCGGTCAGTGAGGCGTCAGCTTCGGTCATGCCCTCTGGTGAGACGGAGACTGTCAGATTTCTCACTTCCTGAGAAACGTCTTTCACATTCGACTCATTTACTGTTTTCTGCAGAGAAACAAATGTGACAAGAAATAGAAGAATTGGTGTTTGTCAAGCTAAATGATATTTCTTCTTCTATCTCAACTATTTCTAACTTGTTTCATTTTTTCTTGTGGCCTTACAAGACCAGGGGTTCTGCCGCTATAATATAGCACTCCCAGTCACAAATAACCCTAAATATTTATTCTTCGTTTCCCTTTCCATGAATGTACCTCTGACAGTCGGTGAAGTTCTTGCGTCCTTTCAGATTTGTAATTGCAGCGGCTGACATCCGGGACACTCCAAATGCCGCCCGCGTTAAAATTCCCGCCACAGTGGCGTGTCGCCTGAGCGCCTTCTGGACCATTGACACAGCTGACTGGGGTCGCGTCTTGACCAATGGCCACCATTTGCCATTCGAAGACTCCTTTAATATTATCCTTTCCTGTCTTCTCTGAACGACAGCTTTCTGCATGGACAAATATTATCGTCTTGATTAAAAACACTCCTTATTTTGTACCGGCACGTTAGACATAATGATCACTGCACTCTATTTTAAACTAGACACATCTCCCAAATTGTGTTAGTATAAACTAAACTTTGAATAATTTATTTTGGCGTCCACGGCCGCTAACCTCGTTACAAAGTGGAACGACCTTTAACCGAGTTACCCGTTCAAACACTTGGAAGTGCCCCCTTCGAAAATGCACCTTGTTGTTGTCGCATATACATGTAAGTCTGAATCGAACCAAACTAAGCTAGGCTTTCCTGAGATTTTTATCAAGTTTTTTATTAAGATTTTTATGAAGATTTTTGTTGAGGTTTTTAGGATTTAACTCAAACCTAAAGTAAACTTACTGGCATTTCTTATCACAATTGACTTCTTGGAAAAGACTGAGTTCGTAGAAAAGCCCGTCCTGACCCCTTGTTTTACTGACGTCATCAGGCTGGTGTAGTATTCGTCAATATTGTGCTTGTCATTCGGACTGTATACAACCGCTTCTACGCCAACTTTATCGGTCCAGTTGCTGTGAAAGATAAAAACAACAATAAGTTCGGGGTCTTTCTTAAGTCTTGATTTTTACAATGCTTTGCTAGTGCAAGTCAAGACTATTTTTACAAACCTGAATCCTCTAAAAGTGACGGTGTACGTCCAACGATTTTCCGAGCTGGAGAGGTGATTTTCAAGCTGCAGAAATAAACAGGAAAGCAATCGATGAGGACATGTAATCAGTACTTAGAAGCTTGCTTGCATGGGTGAAATCAAGATATTCCAAAAACAAGCTTTGACCCTTGGAACGTACAGAAAGTTACAAACTATTCATATTTTCACACCAACTACTGTACATTGATTCACGCCACACCATACAATACAAACATTGTACGTCTTTGTTAGTTCATTTCTCCTGTAGTGTGCACTTATAACATTCAATATAAATGCCGCTTTCTCCTTCTTTCGTGCTTCTGATGTGTTCGCTCCTTTTGATCCCTTCTCCTCGCTTTTTCTGTCGCGTCGCTTGTAAAATATAGTGTGCATGTGTCTGCATGCCCTTAATCCAAAGCTTCACTACTCACGTTCCTAACGAAGACAATGTTGAAATCCTCCCTCAAACTTGCTCTTTCCTTGTAACTCTTGTTGATAATTTTGAATTTTAAGATTGTCGTCAGAACATCTAAGGAAATAATTCAGGAATCATATCAGAGATGTTTTCTTTCACAAAAACCTACTTGTTTCCGTCCCCTTGATGCAAAGGAATCGTCGCCGTTCTGATTCACTGGATACAAACCTGATAGAACTAGTAAAGCAGATTTCGTCGCTGCCCTGTTGTACGCAGTCCAGAACTCGCAGTGGTAATAGCCTTGTGCGTCATACTGGTCAGCAGTTACTCTGAGGCGTCGTTCTGTGGCTCCATCAACGAGCAGTCCGTCTTTGTACCACGTGATCTTCAAGTCCAACAAAGCAGTCGCATTGCAAACAAACTCAACTTCGGTTCCAAGTGAAACTTTCTTAGGAACAGGATCTAAAGTGATCGTAGGAGCGCCTGAGGAGAAAACATACTTTTAATGAAAAGTTTCGGAAAAAATGTGGTTATTTCCCAGCTAAATATCGAGGCATGGATGTGAGACGAAAACGGGCTACAACAAAATCAACAATCGCGAACGTCATCTATTGAAAATAGAAACTCGTAATTTGAAACCCTCCCCTCCCCCCAGCTACTTACTTTCATCAGGATCATGTTACTCACCAAAACAAGCGACGAAACGCAGCCTCATGTGTTGTGCGTCACGTGAGCATCTAGCACTGATAACTTGATGGGTTAGATTGTTCAAAGCAGCTTGCCACTGCAAGACAGGGTCCAGGCAGTTCGCCCCAGGGCATCGCGGAGTCTTCGACACGCCGTATAGGGTGATGGTGTCCACTTGTTGAAATTTGAAAAGCTTGTCATTGGCCGATAACTCCACTGTGATCTCACTAACACCGTGTTGAATGGTCAGCGGTTGTACAAATATGACGTCATAGGTTCTGATCGTATCAACTCTGAACGAGACTTCCATCTCTGTATTTCTACTAGTCAGCTTCATAGAGTAGGTCGTTTGTGTCTCCGGGCTTTGCAGAGAACTCAGTAGGACATTTGCCTTAATGATGGAAGTAACAGAACTGGTCGAGATGTTAAGGTTTGTTTTGGGATATGGCCCAACATCTAAAAGTCTGACCAGTCCATCCCTGGGGCAGTTTTCCCGAACTTTGCTCCGAAGCGATTGGATATCTCCACATAAGTCTTTTGAAACTAAGTGGATTTTCCCAGAATTCCCTGTCCTTCCATGAGGGTCACTGTCGGTCACGTGAACTGTCAGCTCAAACTCGTCCCCAGTTCTCCACTTGAAATCATTGGTGATCTCTATCGCCCCTGTGTGTTGCTGGATATAGAAAAAACTCGACGGAGGTTTCTTTCCGATGGAATGGAAACGTTGGGTCGAAGAAGGAGTTCCACCATTACTAGCATCCCCTTGATATGATGGCTTGGAAATAACGCTGTTTATGTAATACAGCAGCGGCTTGACAGCAACTACAAAGTCAGCAGAAACATTCACATTTGCCACAACTGACCCGGCCTTTACATCTTTGAAGATATACTTTGTTCCCCTGCTGTCAATCTGAATAGGGTTTCTATCTGTGGAGCGAAGATAAAGTAAAAGTAGTTCTTATTATAATTAGCAGTATGATATGAGTAGTCACCTCTCATGTTGTTGTGAATTGCCTCCAGATTAAAGTCGTTGTCCACAACAATCACCCGTTGGTGGCTGAATGCATTTACAGTCCTTTCGATTTCACTAATTTGCGTACACTTACTTCACGTGGTTATCACTCATTGGCTAAGGATCTTTTGAGACATATCACGTGGTCATCACTCATTGTCTAAGGCTCTCTTGACACATATCACGTGGTCATCACTCACTTTCTAAGGCTCTTTTGACACATGTCGCTCTACTTCCATCCTCACTCGATCTACTGAAGATTATACGAGGTAACTGGAGGGGGGGGGGGGGTTGCGACGGGTGGACACTTTTAGGTGTTTTTAACGCATTTACCTGAACAGTTAAATGATGTGGATGCGCCGGTTTTATTGAAGGTCTTCAACCCCTGCGGGCATCCCTTGCACATTGTCTGTCCCTGGTTTGGTTGATAAGAGTCCGCAGGGCAACGAAGACAATATTTATTGAGTGCGTAATGACCGGGAATACAAGCTGAAATATAAAATGATATCTTACGTTTACTTCATGTGGATGACATGGCGTAACGGTATAAATTAATCCCCACCCCCTCTCCCCCTCAACCAACTCCGCATGATCATGATCTCATTCGCTGTAATTTGTATTACGATTGATTGAAGTATATTTTACGTGTACATTAGCCGTTATTTCTCCGCTTCAAATTTTGACTACAGTGCAAGACAGATACAGAAAAATGCCGAATATAACAAAAATGGACAGACAGACAAATGAACAGGCAGTGACAGAGACAGACTGAGAGACAGAGAATAGCTGGAAATAGGAATCATTTATTAACCATGCACTTACCACAACGTGACTTGGATACATTCACTGAACCCGCGGAACAGCACGGTGGTGGTGTCACCCCATCGCAGCATGACCTTTTACTTGAAATAGTTGTCTTGTTGTAAGCGGAATAATGTACATTACCGACCTGTATTGTCGGCAAATTCGAATCTAGGACGTCTTTATGCTTAAGGGCTTTCACTATGCAGCCGGACAACCTCGAATCCACATCGCTGTCTGAAATTTTCTCATCGGCATTAAAAACAATGGTCGCTCTGATAATGACGTCACTTTGCCCAGGAGGGGTCTGAGTAAAATCCACTATGTTCACAGAGACATCCTTGCACTGACCAGTAAGGCGTAGGAATAGAGTGAGCAACGAGAACTTTCCCGTCATCTTCTTGGCTACTTCAGAAGGGGACAAAGTTAGTCCACCAGGAATCCTGTAGAACACAGTTAAATCCAGGTTGTAGCACCGTTTTTTAGCGTAGTTTCCAACTATGAGAAAAAAAAAAAAAAAAAAACAGTTACACTCAGAGCCACAAAATACTCGGATATTTACATTCCCTTTTAAAGCAAAAAGTCCAATCCACTTTTTCGCTACGTGACAGGTCTAGCAGAGTAAGCCGAGGAAACATTCCGCTACGTGAGGAGGAAATTTCACTACTGACCTTTTGAAACAAATTTGCGGTTGTCTCTGTTACGGAAGTGGTTGTCTTAAATGCTTCGTCAGAGAAGGAAATCACCGCTCATTTTTTTTAAGCAGCTTAGCAAACTTTGCCAGAAGTGCATGCTTAAAATATTCTGCACATACGTTCGCGTTAGTGTGGTTTACCAACGTCATAAGATAACCATTCGTGAATCGCGGCCCAACATCTTCTCTCTGCTCGGTCACAACACCAGTCCGCTTTACATACGTGTGGCGTATCATAACACGTGACCACAAACAGTTCGTTTTCAAAAAGGCCGCCAAACGAGCGAATTTATTGAACCCTCTTCTCTTGGATTTACAGCGAAATCGAACATTTTCGTCATAAAGGATATACTGAAATTGCAAAAAAATGACATCTATATTTTGGTGACAGTTTCCTGCAGTGCTAAATTCCAGAAATTGAAAGGCGTGACCACTCCGGCAAATGCAAGCGACTTAACACAGCCTCCACGTCATTGTTGAGCAAAATTCATGTCTGAGAAAAGCTTGGCCTTCTGATGTAATCCAATCCAGTATTTATTGCCAATTAACCTCCCACGGGAAGCTTTGCGATAAAAATATTCGTTACTAATACACAGTCTGCGGGATTCACCGTTGGTTGTCAAAATAGGTCACGCGTCATTGTACCATGTGCGTCAATCGAACTTGTCAAAAATAATTTTTGAACTACAATTCACGATGAGTGCTTTACTTTTATGTTCATAAAGAGAAAATGTATTTATATATACGAACTATATTTGAAGCACAGTTTTTCACACAGCTTTTCCTTTGTATATTATTCGAATAGTTCAGTTTGACTTCGGTATTCCGTCTGAAGAGCTCGGAAATATAGTACACGTTTATAAACCAAGATTTGCTGAAGTGCAATTTTAAACCGTTTCTACAAAAAAAAAAAAAAAAGAAAGGAGCAGAAATGTATATAACTAATACTCTTACAGAATTAAACATATATTTACTATAGGTGCTATTCCTCCTAGTGTTACGAGCATGAGAAGTATGACATGTGGAACTTACGGTAATAATAGACCATATGATTATCAAACGGTTCGAACTATAACTTGTTTTCGCTTTCCTATTCTCGCTTTGAGTTCGTGCTTAATTACCCAAAGTTCAGATAAAGGTTCGATTGTGCTTTAGCAATGCCAGATTAGGATTAAAGACTAAATAGGGTTTAGCCACACTGGCCATTTGGACCCAGTAGTCTGATTAGAAAACTGGCCCCGTGCTTTGGGCTTTACAGGATTTAGCCAATCTAAAAAAAAGTAAGCTCAATCTTGTTTTGTTTCAACACTATACTTGGATGCACGGTTTGTGTCGACATGCATTGAATGCTTTTGTTGTTGTTGTCTTGTTTTAACTAAAAAACTAAACCAAATATGGTTACATCAGTCTTCCTGTCTTGTCTGTGATCATCCATATCTCGACAGGATACACATATGGGCGTGTCGTCTTCAGACCGTCAAAAAAAAAATTAAAAAAAAAGACATCTAGTGAAAGACAGTTGCGACTTGAAAGAATCGCTGCAAAAGGAGCACAGTGTGACTCTGAAACATCCAAATGAAACAGTAAAACCGCATACAGAGAGCCGGAAACTACTTTTTCCTTTTGAAACATAAGGAACGATGTCATGTACCGGAACAGGATTGCTCTTCCTGTTAGTTGACTGAACCAATTCTTGGTTTGCATGTGACGTCATAAGAAGGCCATCACAGAAGTAACGCACCCTACAAGTCCGATACACTAATATGTTCAAGACTGTTATGCCTTAATACTTACTGCAAAATTCTGGGTCGACACAAAATATCTATCGGGAGCTATGGACGTTTGAATACCGTGACAACAAAACCGTGTGACACGCTCGTGGCCGACTAAAATCGTTGCTTGTGTCTGAATTATAAAGTTTTCCTTCACGAAACATTTTAAAATTGGCACTGCGAAGGATGTGAAGTAACATAGAATCAAACTGAGTCGTACATCAGCTTCATTTCGTGTTCCGAGTTATTGGCCGCCATGTTGGTGTACAACCTTGGTCCACCAACATGGCGCCGCATACAAACTCTTATCAAATCTCCAAAAAACAAATTGCCGCTGCTTCGCCAAAATTAAGCCTGGACAATCCAAAATTGGCATCTGGACTAATTCAGGTGTGCTCTTTTCAGTTCTGGAGTCAGAAAGGTACAATCTGTTATTTTGGAGGGTGCTGCGGTCACGTGACCCGTGAAAACCACGTGAGTGCAAACCAAGAATATTGTCCACTCATTATTTGGCCACGAACAACACCTTTCTTGTTTATAGCACACCATAATGGCTGCGGGCGAAGTGATGAGTGTTATTAGTAGTCGATAGGGAAATCAGGACTGTACTGATGCGAACTCAATAGCAACGAAGTTATGACATTTTCAGACATTAATCAGAATTATTTATTGCTTTTTGCAGGTTTTATTGAATAAAAATGTTAATAATGTCAGCAAGTTAATTTTTACATTTCATACCGCCGAGAGTGTAGAGTAGAGCATGGAAAAATAATACTACTCGAAGCTCCGATGCGATGATTTGTTTTCTTCACGTTCAGTGGAAAACTCTATGACTTGTTATATAGCGCTTATATTGCTTGGCTTCATAAGCGACAAAGACACGTTTATTATAAGCCGCAAAGAAAACAAAAGGAAATAACACTTGAACAAAATTTAGAAAAGTTAAGAGACATCCCGGCTCGACTGAAAACAACTGTTCATCGATAAGGCATAACTAAGCGCGAATTTGGCTTCAACAAACGGGCGGTGATACGATAAATAGAAATAATAAAAGTTTTGTTATAAATTAACTCTGCGTTCACTGGGAGACTGGTTTGTTTATACATGCGAACTGACACGTTCAGTTCATTCAGTTTTGTGTCATTTCCCCGTGGTATATACCGTTCGTTATATGTTGAGGCGCAACCCCAAATTCTAATGAAAATCGTACAATGTTTCTTTCCGCTAAACGGCTTTGTCTTCGCTGGAGACAAACGGCTAATATGACGAAGCTTCGCACGTTTCTTGATAATAAAACCAGCACGTCAGTGGCAACCATTTGGTGTCTACTGGCGAACAAACCCTGACCAAAATGATGGCAATATTTATAAAATAATTCACTTACCCAAAGGACCACTCTGTTGTCCAACACTTGCTGAACATACCGCCAAAAAGATGCACAACCATGTAAACATCTTGAACGTCGCAGAAACAGAACACGTAGCGTCGATTTGGCCGTGAGAAAAATGTCTCTGATTGACCATTAGATATGCCGTGAGCCAACTGTATTGAGTTCCTTAGATCCTAATTCCGTCAGGAAGTCAATTCCGGTGGGTTCATCAGGATAAGCACGGGGTCAATAAGATATTCGGTTCCCACGGGGTCCTCAAGCGTCACGCAACACTGCGTCCACGTGAGCGATAGGCCTTCGTAGCAAAGTAAACAAAATACTTTGAACACCCATGGTGATTTTATTAGTTTTATACCTATCTCTCCTCTTTCATGGCTGTTTTCGCTTTCCTAATTCAGTTGACATATCAGGAGGCAACTGACCCAAATTTCTGAGCACACGGTACCAAAACAGTTTTTGACTGCTGTTTGACAGTGTTGCTCACTGCTCGTGTTAATTTTTACCCAAACTGTCCGGATACGACTCAAAGTGATATGAGAAGTATAACATGAATACATGTAAATCACAGGCAGCCCAATCTTTATTCGAAAATTTAAGAAAATACTGAACTTGTCCCACAGGATCGCTCAGAATTGCTCCGCCTTGGCCCCAAAACAGCACAAGGAACAAGAAAAATTCAGTATCTTTTTAGTTTTCGAAAAAGCGAAACTCACAACACTGCTGTTTCCACATCAAACACTTCGAAGGTTCCAGAACCTCAATATCGCACGTTCAAGCGTGACCATAAAAACCACATCGCGAAAGCATTGTGCTTTGCGGCCAATCCCGCCAACAAAAATAACGCCGAAATGCGTCGGATGACGCATCTTCCATTCACTGTTTACGTCTGTTTGTTTCATTTGCTCTATCACTTTTTTTTAGTGTGAGTCATTTTCTCAAGGTTGCGCGCGCATCGAAGCTGATGCCAAGACTTTCAAATTAACTTTCAACTTTCATTCACGACGGACTGTACTCGTCTTCGATGTAGATGCTTCATGCTGCGCCCTAATTTGAGTTAGGACGGCTATCTTGAGTTTTAAAGCCGTTTTCTACGACGTTCGCGCGTGAGCGCTCGCAATGCAATTCTTATATCCAAGGATTTGGCCCGTCAAGCTGGGGTGCGCGCGCAACCTTGAGAAAATGGTCTTTAGGATATGGGGGCGGGGGAGCGAAGAAACAGCCAAGTGTGTTTTTGTCAGTAGCCGGAATTTTTAGTTTTTCTCAAAAAACCTAACTTTGTTTCTAGTTTTATTTTTGTTTATTCGCTTTAGATCACAAATCTAGAACTCCGATTATCGAGTAACCTGACTCTAACTGGTTACGTTCCCCAGCGCAATTTTTCTAAAAGCAATTTTTGTAAGACTGGACAAGCCACTTCGGTTCGATAGCATACCACTCGCAGGCCATGTGACTTGAATCGAAGTCGACAAAAATAAATTGAAGCTGCAGGTGAAGAGCCTAGTAAAAATCAACAGTTCGTAAAGTTGATTCAGTAAACACCGTAAAAAAATATTGGCTGACTCGAGTTCTAGACATGACAGAAAGAAGTATAAGGGTTGTTCGCCCAGTTTCAAGTTTCGAGACAGTGGAATCGAAGTATCGTCCGTCTGCGGACACGACAACCGTTGAATCAATCTTAACCAAACTAGTTCGAGTTGTGTATGATCCAGGGCCTCGTATGATGCATAGCCTAATAATGATGTTCTCATATTTTTTTCGTAAATGCGTGATGTCGACGCCGACATTCCATGCATAAATAATCTGGCCTTGTATACCAGTGACGGTTGCCATATATTGAAATAAATAATTGTCCGCTAAAATGACAGCTATTGATCAAACTGGAGAACCGCGGCGCATCAGTCCAGGTGCTGTTGTAGTGACTTGAGGTTTTCTAGATCGGTTACGCAGTCAATATTTGTCTTCTTTTTATGAAGTTGTAGAGTATACACCAATTTTTCCAAAAGAACGCAATTGGAAAATTGATATCAATTGTCGTCTCGCTCACTTGCATATCGCATTATCTCGTGACAACTCACGCAGTACGTTTACTGGAGAGAGCTCCAGAAATAAACCCTTATCGACGCAGTCCAAATTACGGGGTTTAACGACACAAATGATATTCAGGTCTTCCGCGCACGACGCTTCTCAATTTGCTTTTCTCAGTGCCTCGGAAATAATTATTAAACACAGTACCGCATTTATTTATTGTGCTGTAGGAGCCTGATAACAATTTTAGAAGTGAATTGATCCAGCCTTGAAAAGAAAATACCGCGCAGAAACGAGAAAGATACATTCCTTACCTTATTTCAAAAACCGGTCTCAGGTTTAGCAGTCGATGAGTTCGGCCGACAGTATACGTGTGATAAGTAGACCGGCAAAAGTGAAACCATCTCGAGTTCTCGTAGGATGTGAGCCTAAAGTTCCAGAAGAAAATGCATCAGAATGAAAGGAAAAACTAGTGTTTTGTATGTGCAAATTTGGCGCACGTCCGTCACTAGATTCGAGAACATTCTAGAGAAATACGAAACTAAAACTACTAATAGATATCGAATAAAAGAGTGTAGTGACACGCAAAAGTTTTACCCGGAACCGCTAGTTAAGTGTAAGCATCTTCCAACTTTAGTCGGATATCAGGCCGTCCATGTCACCTGCCATGTTATAAGACCCTTTCTGCGATATTAGGCAGCAAGCCAAAGACAGCTCGCGTCATTTCCTTTCATTTTAAGATGGTAAAATATTGCCTGGCAATTATCGTCACGTTTTGACTTCAAGCACCGCAACGCTTTCCTCACTTTCGAAGTAATCAAACATCGCTTTGCTATTCGCCACTCCTGAGTAAAGGAAATGTTTTGTTTCCCGTTATACCGTGCAATTTTATTAAGCCGGGATCTCAATGGCAGCAACTTAGCCTGCCAATAAGACAGCGTACGTTCTGAAATAAACTCATCATATCAGTCTGTCTCGTCTTTTGTTATGAGTGATGTCGCTTCCAGGACTGCAATTGCTTCCGGACTACATAGAGGAGAAATTCATCGCTCTGTTGATGAATTGCATCACCAAAAGACTAGTAGTCTGTCATTGCCAGGTTATTTGGTATTAAAATGATGCACGAACATAGCACAAGAGGATTTCCGACACGTATTATGAAAACGCCCGAATATCGTCCCTTGTTACTGTGCTTGAGCCAGTAACGCTTGCAGGGACTTCTTGACAACCCTTTTCCGCGGTTTAGCACAATTAAACTTTTGAAAATCGATAACTATGAGTTTCCTCACTAACAAGCTTTGTGATCAAGGGCTATGTTTAAAACCTGGAACCGGGAACCCGGGAACCGGGAACCGGGAACCGGGAACCGGGAATGGGGAACCGGGAACGGGGAACCGGGAACCCGGAACCGGGAACCGGGAACCGGGAAGCCAGTGATCGCTCATTACGCCTGTCTTTCGTTTCATCATCGCATGGTGCACGATGTCGGAGCAAACTGAAGGGTAAGCTGAGAAATATTCATCCTTTTGAGTCGTCCACAGTATACTTTTACTCACTGAAGATATTTTTAATCCTTAGAGACAATAAAGTGGATCACGAAAGGGGGACGACATCTTCAAGGTGAGGAGATCAGCTTTTTATGTATGATTCAAACTCCGTGCGCGAGAAACAAAGCAGCCTATAATTATATTATTTGCTAAACAAGCGTGCTTCTTGGACCTTTAGATGCAACTTTTTTCTCTATCGGAGCCCAACTTTGAAGTCAATAGGCTACAGAAAGACGGATTAACTACATTACACTTTTGGAAAGAAAAATCGCTACGCGGTTCTCAGATTTTCCATATCACACAACATACGTAACTTTTATGGAAAATGAGGAGTCTTATGTAACTCTTTCAATTTATGTAATTCTTTCAATTGACAGTCAAAGCTTTTAACTCGAAATCTTATCAACAAACCATTTAGCATGTAATGAGAGTTTACCTTTTGGTCGAGGGTCTATGTCGAAAGTTGAGGGTAACATGTCGATGGTTGAAAAGAGATCCTTTAATTTTTGTTTTCCCGACAAAAGAAGAGAAATGAAATGAAGCAAAACTCTGAGTCGCAGCTATCAGTGAAAACACGAACAGATTGATCTAATTAGCTACTTATACTAACATGGGGGCGGGAGCCCGCTTACAAATCCGGCACAGTAGTTCGTTTGATCATGAACACGGTAGTTAACTATTCTGTGTGTTTAAGTTCGGAATGGAAGATTAGTACTTCAAACTCAGGTACTGGTGAAACATGACTCACCAAACATCTGGATCAGATAATAGCCGACAGGCAGGCGCCTGTTGTGTAATAGCTGTCTCATACGTGAACTACTGCGAATAGTCTGACTTAGAGGGAGTTACCGTTTCTCCAGTGATCATAAGAGGTTATGGGATCGTTATGAGTATCCTTACATGTTAGACCAGCGAAAAAACTTAGGCCTTAAGACTGGAATGTCCGGCCGGACAGAAATATGAGGGACGTTTCAGTTTGAGACACCGGCAGTTACCCAATTAATCCAAGAATCTAAGACTTAAACAAAGTCCGCAACAAAGCGAAGCTGTTTTTAAAAGGATAAGTGATGATGAGGTTTAAGATGAGAGATAAATGATGAAGAGATTTTTCAACACTCCGCACTTTCCATAAGAATTACATAAAACTCCTCATTTTCCATAAAAGTTACGTATGTTGTGTAATATGGAAAATCTGAGAACCGCGTAGCGATTTTTCTTTCCAAAAGTGTAATGTAGTTAATCCGTCTTTCTGTAGCCTATTGACTTCAAAGTTGGGCTCCGATAGAGAAAAAAGTTGCATCTAAAGGTCCAAGAAGCACGCTTGTTTAGCAAATAATAAAATTATAGACTGCTTTGTTTCTCGCGCACGGAGTTTGAATCATACATAAAAAGCTGATCTCCTCACCTTGAAGATGTCGTCCCCCTTTCGTGATCTACTTCATTGTCTCTAAGGATTAAAAATATCTCAGTGAGTAAAAGTATACTGTGGACGACTCAAAAGGATGAATATTTCTCAGCTTACCCTTCAGTTTGCTCCGACATTGTGCACCATGCGATGATGAAACGAAAGACAGGCGTAATGAGCGGTCACTGGCTTCGTGATTCCCGGTTCCCGGTTCCCAGGTTCCCGGTTCCCGGTTCCGGGTTCCCGGTTCCCCGTTTCCGGTTCCCGGTTCCCGGTTCCCGGGTTCCCGGTTCCAGGTTCCTGGTTTTAAACATAGCCGTGATCAAGAGGCACAGTGAGTCCTTGCACACGATGTGAATATTTTACCTCTATGAGTGACAATCCGGGGGA
This sequence comes from Plumapathes pennacea, assembly GCA_964036295.1. NCBI lineage: Eukaryota > Metazoa > Cnidaria > Anthozoa > Antipatharia > Myriopathidae > Plumapathes > Plumapathes pennacea. The sequence continues at coordinate 3,548,262 of OZ038465.1, read as the reverse complement.
CCACATAATACGTCATTTATTAATAGCATCGGGGGTGTGAGGCACGTTTCAAATCTTTACCCAGATCACATCAAAGAGCTACAGATTAGGTAAGGTTTGTGTGAGTTGACCGCAATTCCGTGTGTTACGGAGTCCAGGAAACTTCAGCTGGCCAGTGGTCCAGTACGGCGATAGTCGCTTTCATCGAATTCTGGAATTTTCTAGCAATATAAACTGGTATGCTAATAACCGCGGCGGAATGAAAATTCCCCGACGCGACGCCACAAACCGCAGTTATTAATAAAATAACGCTTTATCTACCTACACAGGGACGTTTGGAGGGCAAATTGTTTGGAGAGTTCCCTGAAACACAGAGGATAGTATAGCAAACTATTTGGTTTTTGGCCACGAGTGTACAGCGCCAACATCACTTCACGGCTGGGACTTCATATTCTGAATCTGAGCAAAGGTAAGAAGTTTGTGGCTTTCAAAGGGTTACTGTCGTTATTATCACAAGTTGATTGTGGTGAATTTTTAAGTGCCATGAATACATGCTCACTCGGTCGATCGCAACCTCGTTCCCAGGCTCTTTCATCTCAAGAACCTGGGAACGAGGTTGGGTCGATAGTCGGTCGCAGCGGGGTATCATTTTGCTGCAAATGTAGGAATAAATGTGAAGAGAACCATTTCTCCCTGGGAGGGGAGGGGGGGGGGGGGGGGGGGGGAGGGAGGTGGGACTCCAATATAAAAAGGACGGGGATGCTCGTCGTACCTCATGACAAGCTTCACTCTTTCGCCCTTCTGCTGTATCTAACATTGAAAGTGCCAAAACTCTCAGCAGGGTCCGATATTTGAGCGCGTTCACTTCAGCAAGACGTGAAAAGTACAAATTACAACAAAGTACAAATTACGCCTTAAAAATGAGATACATTATCAGGAAGGAAAAGCAAAGTCATTCGGTGAAAATCGAGCAGTCGCCAAGACAAATTTCACCGTTTCTAAAATGTAATTGCCGAAATGTTTTGCGGTTGCATGAAGACTTCTGTCTGTTTTGAAATCATTGAAGACGATAAGTTATGCTAGCCATATCCTTGGATTGAAACATATTAAAGGAGTCCATAGTAACTCTGTAACAACATATTTTATTGCAGTATTATTCCTTGCGAGTCAAGGTGCCGCTGATTAGCATAGTATATTCTGTCTGATCTTGTGTAGCAGTTTATTTGTGAATTTATCTGGCTGACTAGCACCTGTTCGTCGGTCCATCTATTTTTCTATTTCTATCTAATGTATCTATTCATACCCGTGGTCAGTCAAATTAGGGCCTCAAAGTGCTGAAAGGTAGCCTGCCTTGGTATGTAAACTGTTACCTGCCTTTGTAGTAAAGTGCTACCTACATGTTTGTTACACTTTATTGTCGACTTTTTTTCTATTATTCCTCGTTGACATATTTCAATATTCTGCAAACAGAATGAAGAGTAAGTCGAATGACGAAGCGTTTGTTTAGTCGAAGTTCCATCAGAATTAAAGGCGGAAATTCCTAAGCTTTTGTAAACTACATTATTATGCTGCTAATGTGATGCGTGGGCACCAAAATACAAACAACGGAAAATATGCGGTTTCTCTTGCACCGAAAACCACAATGAATCTTGTGGTTAGTCATTGTCCTGGTTGAATGTCAGATGCCGAGACGAAATCAAACATACTGTATATCCAATGAAAAACGTGCAAATTTAGTATTTGCATAGTACTACATCAAAACAAAGGGGAAGCAAAGTCCGAGTTTACAATGGTCGAAATCCACAGAACAAGCAAATATTCAACTCGTGTCCCCTGGAGCACTCAGGTTTGGTAGCCAGGACTCCGTGTCAAACAAGACTAGAGTTCCCAGTGAGCTCGCGGCGTCAGATTTGTCATTAATCATAAATATTACAATTTCCTCGAATGTGATTGGTTCATAAACCCCCCCGATTAATCATTAATTGGACGCCTATTGTTCTGTAATCGGATACTTCTTTGTTCTGTAATCGGACAGTTGGCTTGACCAATCATAAGCAAGAGTGAAATTTAAATGCACCAATCAGCGTTACACTGATTTTCAGTGGAAAACTCGATTGCCGGTGTGAGTTTGTGGCTTCTCGAAAGGCGAATTTTGTTAATTCTTGGACAACTTAACATGCAAGGAACAGTTTGTGGTCAATCAAAGAACGTGAACAGTCACTATGTAACGAAAGAAGACAGGAAATTTTCGCCGGTCGGGCGCGTTTGTTTAGTTCACGACATCGCCAGCATGCTGTGCTATAGACACTCTGAAACTTACGTCTCGGCCAATGTCAATGAACGTCGTTAATTCATTTCAAAATCATGGAAGAAACTTAATTTTGTTGTGATGGACTGTGATGGACAAACGCTCCTAGAAAATTAAGCCGTCAAGAAATCGGTAAGTTTGTAATTGCTGTGCCGACCCGCTAAGATACAGATTTTTTCAGTCTTGAATATTTCCTTTGAATGCTTTGGAGTAAGCTTCTGTGAAAAAAATAAACTAGTATTCTGAGTTTCAAAGTACCTGTTATGTTAAAAAATGTAAACCTGAAAAGTCGAAATAAACTGTCTTTCAATTTGTGAGTTCGTGATGGGTTTACTGATTTTTACTGAGTGTAAAGAACTTACACATTTTTTACTTTTACTTCAAAAATCCGCATTCAACCCAAATCATTGGGTAAATTAGCTTCTTCTTTCTCTCAAGTATTTTAAGTTGATATAACTGAGAGCTAGATAACTACGAACAAGCGGCGTGTTTACAAACGCCGAACCGTGTGTACGCGCGTGTTTAAATAGATCGGCGATGAAGTACTTCTTGATGCTTTGTTTTTATGTATAGTACAGAAGAAGACGCTGAAGCTATATGATCATTTCATTCTCAGAAATTGTAATATTTATGATTAATTGGTAAGAGGACTTCGTGTCGTCCGATGTCGGTCTGTAATCATACTCGTGATTACGAAATCAGACTCCCGCGAAGCGCGGTCGTCCGATTTCGTAATCACTCGTATGATTACAGACCGAATCGGACTCCACTCAGTCCTATTACCATTATTAATCGGTAGCAATCAGGAGGCCCTGCTGCGAAGGAGGAAATGTGCACTTCTGGCTCGTGATGTGCGAAATGGCTTACTGCATTGTTTGAAGTCTCCCCGCAACCAGCTTCCCGTAAAAGCAATTAGAAGAAGAAACGATCGAATCGTTTAGCGTATATTTGGGGGTCGAGAGACACCCTGGACGAACTGTCTGAAAGCTTTGTGTAGGAGAGGAAAAAAATCTGTTTTGGCTGATTAGTTGCTTGTGTCGTGTGTCAGTCAAGGTAATGCTGCAATATTTGGAGATAATGCTGGGAACTATGTCTCTAGCAGCTCTTATATTTAACCACACAAATTTTATTTGTTTATCGGAGGATTTAGTTAAAATTATGAATGTTGGGAACAATCTCTATTCCACTCTTTCGCAATCATCGGATGACTACTTTTTGTTACTGACAGATCTACCTGGAACAGTTACAATATATGACAGTATAAGCTGCAATACAGTGAAAGTTACGCGGGTAATTTGTTCGGAACTTGCATTCCCATTGAAGGCTTTGCTTACTGCTGTATCCCATCCGAACTGAACATCGGTTGGCTTTCTGGATGCACGGAAGCCATACTTTAAGAGCGATTTTTGCTTGCATTGTTTTTAAGCGTCGGAAGACTTGAAAATAGCCGTACACAAATGCTTGATGTGTTACCAGCGGGACCCCCGTAAAGTACGAAGGGTTGTGTTTTGCAAATGCTCGATTATAGATACCGTATCTGTGTTCTGAGCAATATTTGTGTGAAAGAACATCGAATAAGCAGTAGAAGACGTTTCGAAACTTGATAGAACTTGAACTTTTCCCTGTGGGCAGAGCGTCTCCCTTTGTCGGAAACTCTGCGGCTTTGTGTAACGCGCGGCGTATACGAACAGTCGGCGTTTAACTTTGTTTTGCGTGCAGTAAAGGTTCTTTGTTCATTGTCTGAGGATACTGAATTACTAATAGGTTTGAGGCAAATATCACGCGAGATTAAGATACAAGATCTGTCAATGAAATGTCACGAGCATAATATCATAGAACGGGGAATCCCGAATCATCAGCTACTTAGCTTTCACTCACGCCGCTTTAACAAAAGCAGGAAAGACCGGCAGGCGATTACATCGAGAATATTTGTCACTGAATACCTCGAAGTCTTCAAAAGCTCAAGGTTGATATCCGACTATCCGAGCCGTAATGTTCGCTCCACAAGCGTGATGCACGCCTTTGTTGTCACGGTATTCAAACGTCTGCAGCTTCCGATAGAGATTAATTTCGTATCGACCCAGAATTTTGCGTTAAAGCTTAATGCATAGCAGTCTTGAACATATTAGTGATCAGACTTGTACATGTAGGATGCGTAACATCTGAGATGGCTTCTTCATACGAAGTAATTTCATCATGGGAAGTGTCATGTTTTAATGTGCTGCAGAGATAAGTCTAAAAGCTTTCAATTACAGCTACTTGAACATGATGCACACGCTGGGAAGATGAGATAAGGCTATTACGCTGTCTTACAGCTACTTAAGATGTCGGGTATTCCCCAGTCAATCCCATTACAAAATGACAACACAGTTCCTCCACAAAACATGTCAGCTTGAAAATTCACTCAACAAGGTGTCCAGGTTGTATAGCAAGCGTCACACAAGTACTGTCACGTGCATCGGAAAGCAAGTTCAAAATGCTCCCGGCAAAAACGATCACTCAAGGCAAAAGCAAATCACTCATTGAAAATATTATTCCGTATGAAACATCATACCCGGCATGAGTCGGGAGCTATGAAAACTGGGTTGTTGCAAACGAAGAATATTCCTACGGGGCCTTCGATAATTGTTTTCTCTCAATTATTATAATACACTTTTTCGTGAATATCTGTTTGACCGAAATTAGAAGAAAAGAGGGCAAGAAAAATAAAGGGAGCTCTTGGATCTGTCATGTGCAAAAACTGACTCGGCTATAATATCTTTTGCATATAAACGCACGACAAAAGTTCCTCTCCCGGGACCCCGCGTGTCTCTATTCATTGTACTAATGACGTCACAAGCGCACTGGCCACGGACCTGTCTTGTTAATAGAGAGCTTAAGCAGCAGACGTTTTTGATATCACGGACGTCAAAATACCGAGGAAGACTGGATCGACAGCGGCGTTTTTGGCGCGAAATTTTCTACAAATTTTGTTCAGTCATTGTTCCCGACTTTATTTTGCAACATGCCGCATTTAAAAGATGTTAGAAACGCACTTTTAATTGCTCACAACAGAGGTTTATTATCGGATGCAGCGCTGTTGCTGTTATTGGAAGAGAATTCGTCCAAAAACCCAGAATTTTCGTACGAAAAGTACGAAAGGTTTAATATCGAGCGTGTTGAAGAAGCGGAGTGCAAGGCCGAGTTTAGAGTTGAAAAAAAAAGACCTACCACAGCTTGCTGATGCGCTTCAGCTACCGGAAACTTTCCACTGTCATCAACGGACCACAGCAGACAAGTTGGAAGGACTATGTATTTTATTGAGACGAATGTCATTTCCATTCCGGTATAGCGATATGGATTAGAGGCAAAAACGCTGTTTTGACTACTGAAAAACGTAACTTTAGATACATGTACTGTACTCACGGGTTTAATTTGATGTTTGAAGCCATGTCTCAATCGTTCCGCTCTCAAAGCCACTGTCAGAACAGTCAGAACAACACGAACTGCAAACAACCTGGTCTCACGTCCGTGCCTTCTCGTCAAAAACGTCAGCACATGCGCATTGATTGCGAAACCCAAATCGAGGCTTCCGGTTGCCGTCCGTGAATCAAGAACGTCTGGTGCTTAAGCTCTCTAATGTATTAAATACGGAACGATCATGGCGCAACTTCATTACTTGCCCGGCGAAGAATTTGAAGCATATTATTTGTTCGAAAGGCGAGAAAAAAAGCAGAACCACAAATAGTAAATCCTCACTGCCTCAGGAGCCCAGCAGATACTCCAAACGCAGCTGTTTCAGCAAAAACATCGTCCTTCTCGCGTATGGAATCGAAGATTTTCATGCTTGGGCGCCAGTTTCTCCAATCCTCCGCTAGATGTCTTCTTTCACTAAGGTTATTTCGTCTGGGAAAGCGAAGCAAACCTTGTTGTTGGGTTACGTTACAGCCACATAGCGTATAGTCGAAAGAGCATACCACCTCCTATTTGAATCAAGAGTTGATCGATGCAAACACGCGTTGGAATGCAAACGCCATCTCATAACTGCGTCCTGACGCGCGAGTCGGCCGCTGTGATCTGTTCTGGACAATGCATGAAATTTGAACACTTCTGAAACTTCACCCAAACCACAGGCCATGACAGAATTTTAACTAATTCAACCGGAAATCATGCAGCGAATTTCTGAAAGCCATGAAGCTCGTCATGCAGGGGTCAAAATCACGGGTTTTGGTATCGCTTAGGGAGTTCAACATCAAACGCCGACATTTTTATGGACATGGTACCGTTTAGGGGTCTGGTGTTAGTCGAATGAACCTATTTTGTTTAAAAACAGCAAGGGATAAAGTGCTTGATGATATCGTCCAATAGCAATTAAAGGCCCATCGAAACTTTAAATTCTTGGTATGCTTTTATTGGTACCTTTTAAGGGTCAAAGTAAGCTTGAGCTACGCCCGTTTTAGTACCGTATTTGCCATTTTAACCGAGATAATTAACGACACGTCAACCTCACCGGAACCCTGGGAACGAGTTTGCTGTTGGGTTGGGAGCAGTTGGAAGCTAACATTATTGTGACGTCTGCTTGCAACTATGTTAACTCGTACGAATTATTATCTACAGAAAAAAGTTCGAATTAACTCTTTAGAGCTGGATATTTTGTGGACATGAGACACGTACGTGAGAGTATGCGGGAGATAAGCTTCTTTTGCGGGAGAGTTGAAATAATATACCATTTGTTTTCGGCAATTTTTGACAAGATTTGTTCAGGTGACACAATAAAGCGGATGATTGGGTGCAGAGGTAATTGGATCAAACGATCCGCCGCAGCAATTTGATCCGAAGATTTTTACATAAACATCAGATATGAGTTGAGATAAATGCCAACGCGTTTCAGTCCCTGTGCAACAACTTCAGTTCTTTATCAAATCCCACCATTATAAACTTCGAGAACACATGGAACTGGCGGGAGAACTGGTCCATGGCTGCGGATAGATGCGGCTTGATCTTACTTGCATACTCAGTGCATGGGATGTATGAACAAACAGAACTTGATCAGCGTCGAACTTAAGTACACGGTAAGGGTGTAAAAGCGCGATATGCCACTAAGTTTATATAAGTCACTCTTCTGTCACATAACAGGTAATAGTGATGTAAATTTAGAGTATAGCACAACTGTCCGACATATTTCAGACGCCGGCGACTTATAGCTGTACCGAGGTATCCAGTACACAAGTGTTTTGGACGGTTTGCGACGTTCAAAGGTAAAACATATATGGAGCGACAGTAGAATAAAACTCTAATGTATCGATGTGACGCCGTAAATAATGTTTTGGCATTAGCACGCGCCCTTCGTCTAGATGTATGCACATCAACGTCGTTAAGCTATTTTTTATGAAATAGAACCAGAATTTCTCCGACGTTGGGCAAAATTAGTTCTCACAACTGGACGTATTTCGTACTGAGCATAAAAAAGAATAAAACTAAAACGATAAATCTGAGAGCTATAATTACTACAAGTTTTTGTTACTCATTCCTGGAGGTCGGCTTACTCTGACCAAACTCGGATAATCAACTAAAAGTAATTAGTCAATGTTGTGAGAAGAAACAGCGATATGAGTTACTAGAACTAGAAGGTGTTGGTTCGACTCGTTTGTTTCAGCAGTGTTGGGTCGAGTCGACAGCTTCTTATGGAGCGCGGGGACGGTTGAGAGTAGTCTTACGATAATGGTCTTATGATAATGGTCTTATGATAATGGTCTTATGCAGAACCCCTCCCCCTCTCATCCTCCCTCTTCCGGAAAATCCGAGAAAGATGTTGTTATAGGCATTGGAGAGTGAAAGTACTCAATTTGTTAACTCCAAACAACGCAGGAGACGAGTTTTGCTTTATCTTAATGGATAGCAAAAAAAGTATTCGATTTCATTTCAGAGTGGAGAATTCAGATTACTAGTGGTGACAGCAGTTTGAGGGCTATAAAATTCGGCCCGATCAGCCAAAATAATGACTCGGGTTAAACCACTCTATTAAAGAGAATAACGGCAGTCCAGCTCGTTTGCAGTATGTCAACTTACTGGTGGACAGTATTATATAAGCGAAAGTGTTAGGAAATCCGTTGAAGCATTTGATGCGCGCAACTCACTCCGACGTCGCTCGATGGTACTTACACAACGTGACAGTTGCAACCACACATTCAGTAAAATTAGCATAAATCTCCTTTTAATGAAAAGCATCTCAGTGCTGTGTTGAAACAATCAGTAAAACCTCGACTCCACGCAGCAGTTGCTACTAGTTCAGAGCTTGGCTGGTCTCACTGTCGACACCGTACATCCGAAATCTGTCGATTTTAGACTCAAGAACCACAAAACAACCTGTATTATACAACACTTAGAAGCGTGAAAGGGTCAAACGGATACTAGGATCGAGCTGTTGCCGACTAATAAGCTGCTATAAGGACAGTAATTGCATGCCGTGTCTCTACAAGAAATTAGATGGCAACCAAATGGACTTAAATTTTGTGTTGTGCAGAGAGTTACATTTCATTTTTGGCCCATACTGAAAAGCTAAGCCCGTCCTATATCATATAGGGGCAACACTAAATGTGTGCAAATCATACCGCTTTTATACGTGAACATACTGAAATTGCATATAAAACTCTTAGTGCAAAATAGAGGCTAACATAATATCCCTTTGGCCGCTTTGCGGCAATTGCTCAAAAATCAATCTTGCCATACTTTGTATTTGCGATAATAAAAATTTAACCGCATATAAAAAGCGGGCAAATTCGTTAACGCACCCGATATCTCGACTATAAGTGGACACTTTCGTTCATCCTTCGCAGAACATAAGCAAATAGAGGAAGTACGGTTTTTGAGATCAGCACTTGGCAGGCGATAGCTTACAGAATTAGGAGATACACGGCATGTAACTTGTAAAGCTTTACTTTACTACAATGTCTGCTGCCACAGAAAATGTAGGAAATCACTGCTAGATATCTATTTAAGGGTTAAAGAAATACTTTTCTATAGAAACCAGACCGAAGTGTACAAAGTCAAAGCACAGCTCGCTACATAGCAAGATTTGGCAGCCTGGAACAAATTTTTAAAAGTGTTTCTTTCGACCCCCGGCCCAAAAATAACGTTACAGTCGAACCTCGCTATTTCGAACTCGGTTAATTTGAAGTCCCCGTTATTTCGAAGTCAAGCCGAATCCCCGTGGATATATTTTTCAGTTATTTACTATCGGCTATTCCGAAACCCCGCTATTTCGATTTTTTTTTTTTTTTTTTTTTCATGTCCCTTGGGACTTCGAAATAGCGGTGTTCGACTGTATCACTGTATTGTGATTTTTTTTCTTTTTTCTTTTTTTGGTCAGTAAAATTATCCAATGTTCAAATATCATGAACGCTAATGCTGCAGTGTTTGAAGACTAATGCATGCTTGGTCAATGTTTGGAGAGGTTTTAATATCCTGTGTCTTTTTTCATCGAATGATAGCAGACTGAGTTGGCGACATGTCAATTTACCTTTATTTCATTCAGTATACGGAGGCTTTGTACTCTCCAGTACAATTTGCAGTGTTGAGATTTTGACGCCGGAAATCAGTACTGATTTGCATAAACTATAGTAAAACTAGTGAGTGGTGTTAAAACATTGTTTATCCACTGCTTTTAATTTCGTCCTTTGCTTAAACAAAATTGTTTTTAACTTCCGCGTGCGAGTTCCGGGGATTATGTTTTTGATTTGTTTTACCGTACCGATCTGAACTCAGAGGGAATTACAACTAAAGAAAAAATATTACAGCTAAAGAAATTACAGCTGAAGAAAAAATATATAATAAGAATATATAATATATAATACATAGTTGGTTTGTTCCCAGTGAAAATCTTTGGTACAAAATATTTTGTGCATTACGTGAGGCCAATTTCATATAGCCAGTTCTATATGAGTACTATATTGACGTCTAGCGGCGTTTTTTCCCTTCAGAAGGAATATGTTAACTTGAACAGGAAACGAGAAAAGAAACCATGTGGTGAGGCTAAGATAGGCTGAAAGATACAAGGTCCTCCTTGTGACTTGTGACTATATTAATTTTAGAAATGCTAAACATAGTCTAATTAGAAATTACGAAGTAACATCCATTAGTAGACAGTGCGTAGACCGGTAACAAGGCTTGATGTCTCAGCTTGACCATCGGTAAGTTTTAGTGGAAAGAAATTATCTCGTAAACCGTCCTGGAATAAAATGAAGCCGGCCGGGACTAACCTCATCAGCGCCCGAGTGGGATCCTGATTATAATTTAACCCTTTCGCAGCCATGAGTCTCTCTCTAAATTATAAATATAGCATGAACTCCGCGGTATACAGGCTTTACATTATTTTTATATTTGCACTGAATAACTTGATTAATGCAAAGTGCTTTTTCCCATACCATTAACAAAAATTCATGGAGTAAAGAACTTGAGCGCGTAACTTTACGGCTTACGTGCAAAAGCACAGACAGTTTAATCTGTACTTGGAAAATATTATGGCAGGATTGAGATTAATAATATTGAACAGCAAACAGCGTGTTTTTGGTAAGAAGAACCTGAAGAACTGCATGGAACATATAAAATAGTGAATCATTTAAATTTTAAGTTTTGCTATCAATATTCAACGTACGACAATTCAAAATTTTCCTTGTAAAGCATTGCAGTGAATATTATATTTCAAAATTAAGTATACTGTAGATCCAATTAGATGATTTTTTAAAGTAAAATATAGATTGCCTTCAAATATGGAGAAAAGCATTGCCTAGGAAATATATTAAAGAAGACATCTTGATCCGGGGGGGTACTCCCATATATGAGCCATATAGGTATGTGCCGCCCCAAAGGGTATCATTTTCAGCATTTTAGTCTGTAATAGGGTATCGATTTTAGCATTTTAGTCTGAAATAGGGTCGGAGATTTTGATATTTGGTCTGAAATAGGGTCGAAAATTTTGGTCGGAAATAGGGTAAGGGTTTTTAGTCCTGGAAGGCACACTCCCACCCAAAATTTTGAGGAGTGCCTCCTCCCGCCCCCCCCCCCCCCCCCCCCCCCCCACCCCCCGGGATCTTGATAAACCACTTAGTTTCCGGAGGTAAATTAACTGCTATTCCATTGGCCCGTGATTAGGAACAAAATACAAACCGAAGATGATATATATTGATGGCTTTTGGGAGATATAACTAACATAAACGACAGATATGAAAAAGATAATCGGTTTTGATTAAGACCTCACTTCCGCCAATACATATGTTGAATAATTTGAGTTGGCGTCGAAAAACTAATATTTACTTTACTTTCCAACAACGATTTTGCTTTAAAGCAGAGTAATTTGTGCGCAGGGTCTGAGAAAGTAAAACCTTCCATTGCAATGCCTCTTCGTTCAATGAATTTGAGAAAAAAAAAAAAATTAATGTACTGTATCTCCGGCGCAACATCGCTGAGTATAATCAGTTTGACAGGGTATTTTTGGCAGTTCAAGAGTTAGAGTTTCGTAGCTTGTGTTAAATTAGCGAGAAAGAATAGCACCCTTCCATTGTTTTCAAGGTAAAAAGGTTCAGCTATTCCTTCCATTAAAGTTCAGGGCCCGGTTGTTCAAAAATCGGTTTAGCTAGCCCACAGTTAACTAATTAAATTCTGTCTCTCGTGCTTTTGGCCAACAACCTGCAGAGTTTTGATCAAAGACTTACTAAAATGTCTGTTCCAGCTCAAAATTTTGCGAGGAAGTCGTTTTGCGTGCGAAAGGTTTTCAACTTCAGGCTCAAAAACCCAGGGTTAGACTAACCGTGCTTTGAACAACCGGGCCCAGAGCTGTTGAAAAGGGTCTCCTTTATTTCCAAGATGGTTGAATTGGATTGCAATCTGCCCTAGCTCATCCGGTAATTTAAGTTGAAGAAAATCATATTTAATGTTTGCTCACTGAATGGGAAATTACATTTCGTTCGCAAGAAGGATATATGTTGTGTAAATTGTTTACAAAACCGATTTATCTTAACGTACTGAACCAAACTGGGTCTCTGCATTGGGCCAAAGGAATTAAAGCACTGCCCTAATGGCGCTTCGAGCTGCTCTGGGTTGTCAGTTGTTCGAAGGGTAGAATTCGTCGTATATTGGATACTTTCACCGAGGTGGATAAAATTGGAAGTACATACGACACACGAGTAAGCCTAAGTTGTCATATTTTTTAGTGAGCAACAATCCTTTTTAGTTGAGGATCAGTATGCATACGTACTTTTGGGATTAATGTACAAAAGACATGATTTTTACCTAAAAGTAGCAGAAAAGTTGCCCAACGACACCGCTCAAACTGTGGTTTTCAATCGCGCAATTAAATCCGACATTCTCTTATAAAAAAATAGAAACTGCACTGAATAATTGCTTCAGGAAATGTAGTGACGCGAGGTCAGTGTATAAAAACACACTTTCTGAATCGAAGGCCACTTTTAATATTCCGTTATCAAGGGAGTAAAACCTATTGAATCATAAAGCAGTAGACCCATGAACGTAGCGGTTTTATTTATTAGTATTTCTCAGTTTTATTTGACTGTTGATGCAGCAGCCCAAAAATCATTCTTTGTAATTACGTCGACGGCACTATAACTTCAGTGCTTAGTTTGAAATCGTGAATTTCCGAGAAGCAACTTGAAAACAAACTAAGACGATACAGCGGTCAATAAACCTGCTCCGATAAATTTTATGTAGGGTTTCTTTCCAATTAACTTGAGGTTTAATTTGACAACGCACGTTTTTAATTACTAAAAACAAAAAAACGAAAAAAAAAAAAAGAAGCAAGGTCGGTTAGTATACAACATTTTTGCGGGGGATCATTTTGCGAGAGTTTTGTTTCGTGTTTTATTTTATTGTATTATTTATTATATTTTTTGCAGATCGCGGAAATCGCGAAAAAAATTTTCATGATGATACTTTTGTGTTTCGTCATAGGACTGATTCCGACACCTTGGGGAAAGCATTAATTACTTTCAACACCAATAATAAAATACGAATAGCTGAAGAAATTTACATCCAATGCGGTTTAATAACACTTTTCGTAAATCATCAAATTTGACAGATGTTCCCTCCAGAAACATAATGGGACGGAAAACATCCGCGGTCTTTTAATACAAATTGATTTTGAGTAATATAAAAACTGCAGGGTTTCTTTGCTAACCATATACAGGACTTGAAGCGGAAACTGTCAAGATTTAACAGTGGAATTTGTACGCAATGCTCAGATACTTTGACCGCGTTCACACTTGCTGCTGGAGTCTAGTGCCTGGACACTGGTCAAAAAAGAAAAACGTGTGTACACTGGGAACCGGTGCCCACTTTAGTGCCCGAGTACAAGGTCTCGTCTTGACCGTGTCTAAATTCTGGCGTGGGTACTTAAAAGAAAGGTTATGTTCACATTATTTAGTGCCCAGCGAGAATCGACGTTCTCGGGCACCAAGTTTTGAACGAAAGGGACCATCCGAAGAAATCTTTGTAATTATTAATTTAACAAAGGGGCAACATATTAATAATTTTTGAGTTATTTTTATATGCAAATTTGCAAATTTGTTGTTGTTTGCTTTGTATTTTTTGTATATATATATTTTTTTACATCTTTTGGTCTCAACAAATTTACGTTGATCGTTATTGAGGAATGAATCCCGCAGGACAGGTTGTAAGATATTAGATAAGATAAGACATTGTCCCGCGCTTTCAATGACTGTATAGATATTATATCCACAAAGATTCCAGGCCGGGTTTTAAGGTTTTATTGCGATAAACGTGTCTTATCGAATCGAGTCGTGTGTATTGGTGACCGCATTGATTGGAGTTTGTTAACTTTGTTCTGATAGTGACAATAAGGAGTTCTGATGCCAACACTCCGAATCAACTCCATGATACAAATAAAGAAAAGACGGCAACACACAACTAACGGATAATTTGACATGAGTATAAAAGGAACTTAACAAAATTAGCATATTTTTTGTACGTTCAAGATTAGAACCATTCAGCTGAGTTTATAATAGTCAATATTATTTTACAGTTTCCTCTGTGTTTTTCAAGTCCCTTTGATGGAGTGTTTCAGCTGCTTTCCCAATGAGAGTTTTTTTTTTTAATTTAATTGCATCCAATCCCATTGTTGTGGTAATATTCTTAGAGAAAGTCGTTTAAAGGTGGCTCCATTTATCTGCATGGCGCCTGCTTGTGACGGTGTGGAACAAAAGCAAATCCATTGGTAACGGATGCAATGATAAAAAATGAATAAATAAAGGAAATTGTCTTACGGCAATTATATTATTATAACTTGATCCACAGAATGATCTATTGTGTGATTATATCACCTCGACTTCACTAAATTAAGAACCTGCTCTCATTTGTCAAGTTCCGTACAAAACAACAACATTTAGTTTAAGCCAAATTACTATTTACATTCTGAGTCGTATTGAGCTAATGTTTTAGACGAGCCGAGTGAACTCATAATGTACCCTGTTTTCACTTCTAGGCAAGGCACATTTTCCTGAAAAATCTGACTAGAACGAAAGTAGTACGAAATCTGAAAAGGAACATTTTGGCCATGTGTAACTCTCAAAACTGCTCCAATTTGACGAAGGATGAGGACGAATTTGACGAAGAAGTGGAAAGCGGCTTTGCGGCAGAGACCGACGTTTACCTCATAGTCCTAGGCTTCTTCATTGTGGCCATCAACAGTTTAGTTTTAGTTAAAGTTGCGAAGAGACGAAACCTCAGAGCTGTTTCTGCAAATGTCATTCTTGCAAGTCTCGCCTTCTCGGATCTCCTCACGGGAATACTGGGCATCCCACTGCTTCTCACATGCAATATCCTCCGCCATGCAACTGTATGCTACACAGAGAATCTGATGTTGCGATTCACTTCTGTGTCTACGGTCCTTCATCTTCTTGCTGCCACTGTCGATAGATATCTCTCTATCATGCACGCACTACGCTATCATACACTCGTCACCAGAAGACGTGTGTATGCAGTCATCGGGTGTATCTGGTCAACTGCTGCTTTTATGTCGCTCATCCAAACCGCGTGGCTAACCCCAGAGAACATGGGCATCCATGATGACCCCTCCCAATACATAATTACGATAGAAATTCGATATGACATCTTCTGTTTGGTAGCGTTTGTGGGAGTTCCCGTCTGTTTCATGGCCTTTACTTACAGTCGTATTGTTATCGTTGTTGTCAAGCAACGGAGAAACATCGAAAGAAATTCCGTGACCGGCTGGCAGGAAACGCAGAAGAAGACAAAACGTGAATGGAAAGCCGTCACTATCTTCGCAGTAATGCTCCTGGTTTATGTCGTGTGTTGGCTGCCGTACTTCATCCTTCGTCTACAACAGAACATTGGGAGCAGTTTTTTTGAACTGCCTCATGTCCTGGAATATGTACTGCTGTACCTGAGGTTTACTACTTCTTTGTTCAATCCTTGCTTGTACATATTTGGCAAGCAAGATTTTCGCAAGAGCCTCCGGAGGAAAGGCAAAAGTCACCGAACAAGTACTTTCTCTGATGCGACGCGCAAGTCGACGCTAAAGATCACTAAAATCTAAACGATGACTTTTTGGTGGAGTGTAATTTTAAGTATACAAATATTTCAGGTTTCGGCCATTTAGCCGTTATGGCATTTTTTACGACTAACTGGTGAGTTACTCGGTATCTTCTATTACTCACCCTCCTAACCGATGCTACAATTCTGGTCAAAAGTCGTCAGTGACACCCTGATAATCGGTCCCAAAATTGCAGTATCTTGTGACCCTCGGTACACTTATTGGGTTGTTAAAGCTTGTTGCATCAAGGGCATGAAGAAGCATGCAAAGATCTAACATCGAGAAAGGGAGGGGGAGGCGGGTAGGAACTCTGATTTTTGACCAGGTTTGTAGTTTAAGATCTATTTGCGATTAAATATTACACTTGCATGCTAGCAGCTCAACTTCGTACTGTTTTTTTGTTTTATTTTGTGTTTTTGGTTCCCTCTTTGTTCAACGACTGGCGGTTGAGAATTTGTAATAAGAAATATTTTCCCTTTGGACAAAAGTTTCTTTTTTATTCCAAATTAAGTGATCGTTAGTTACGGGTAGCTGTCAAAGGTGAAGTGTTTCAGGAAAGAATATGCCTTTGCATCCGTAAATTTAACCGTTCTGGATCAGCCTCAGAGAAACAATCGGAAATATTTCTCAACCGTCGGGTAACTACTGCGTGTTAACTTACAAGTTGGACCAATTTTTCAACACATCAAAACACACTTTAATCCAATGCAATGGCCAAATACTGTTGTGGTTGTGCGCTGGGGACCTGTATCTGTAGTACTGTACAGAACTTGCTGGAGTAGGGTCCGTTTAGTGGTCTTTGAATAATGGTCCAACTTGTAAAATACACATGTAAATGTTTATTGAATTGGCCCCTGGTTTCCTTTTCATTGATCTTTTACAGTATATTTTAGTTACTTTCAGTCTTCAAAAGTGAAGTGTTTTAGGTAAGAATACTTTTGCATCTGATTCAAAAGCCAGCGTTTTTGCTCATTAGTCCACACAACTAGGTTCCTCGTGACGGATACATGGCCATGCACGATGCTTGCGCATGCGTCCAGGTAATCCGCTGTGCAAGTCACATGCAGGAAGTCGCAAATGTTTTGAAGAGTTTCCTTTGTCCTCAGAACTACATCATGACTTGGCACATCAAGGAAAGGATACTTCTGTCGGATCCTCGCAGAACCCTCTTCTTTCTTCATGAAGCTTCTCATACATATATCCAGAAACTTCGTGTCATTAACTTGCTGTATACAAGTCAAATAAGAGTAAAAATGTTGTTATTATATCACTCATATAGTTTAAGCATTTTTCAGAATCTTCAGCCAGCGGTAGACTTACTTAGTTCCGTTCCGAAATATGGCTAATGTATATTTCAATAATCTTTGGTGCATACGTTCATCCTTGACATGCAAAATTTAGAGGGTCATTTGTTAGTAGCATGATTATTTTACACGACACTTGTAGCTCAAAATACATTAAACAATGTACTTTATAAGTCTCTCTTAAATGACTGGTTTATTTTACTTTACTATAGGAAGGCAAGTTTCAAATCAATTGCCAAATCAATCTGTCTTTGCTATTACAATGGCGCCTGACTTGCAGTGAAAATTACGTGCCCGCATCAGCCAACCAATGCTTGGCAGATTCTCAACACGAAGAACAGCTGATGGCCCGGTGTGCGCATCAACTGATATCATGATGAGGTGGCCAGTCTTTTTTTTTTTTTTTTTTTTTTTTTTTTTAATTTTGCAGTTTATTATTATTATTATTATTATTATTATTATTATTATTATTATTATTATTATTATTATTATTATTGTTATTATTATATATCTATTCTCACCTTATTTTCCGCTTCAAATCTGGAATTCAGCTTGCGAAGAAATATTGTAGCAATGTTGTCAAAGGGATTTCTTACAACGTGAATGAATCTCAGCGGCACACCAACTATCTTCTGAAGTCGTATAAAAAATTCAGGATCATGAAGCATAATTCTCGCAGTACCAGTTCCTTGTTTGTTGCCTATAACCTGAATGGAGAAATTAAAATCATAATTAGGAAAGCGGTTTGTTTGTGTGTACTCTCGGTAGCTTCCATAGTCGTTACAATCAGACAAATTGTATAATTTTACTATTACTCGTAGGACGTTACGTTTAAGAAATATACAACGCGTCACCGTGTAATATAGCCTCATCTAAACACGCGGGAAGTTGGGAGAACACGAGAGTAGCGTAAGGAAACCACGAGGCCGCCGAGTGGTTTCCGGCGCTACTCGGGTGTTCTCCCAACTTCCCAAGTGTTTAGATGAGGCTATATTACACGGGAACACGTTGTATATTTCTTTTATAAAATAATTAGTCAAGTAAAAAACATTGCGTATCGCGTCAGCGTGTAATATACTCTCATCTAACACGGTTATTTAGCCAATCAGGGCGCGCATAGTATCATAGTTATTTTATAAACGTCTATCGCGGATTCCACCGGCTGTCCCCCCTCCCCCCCCCCCCCCCTTTTTTTTTCATGTTACTGGTCAGATTACTACCGTGGTAGAGTATGGGATCAAGTCCTGAGCTCGAATGTATAAAACCAATGTGATGCACTATCTGTATTAGTATACGTATTCAGCAAGGAACGATTCCTTGAAACTTTTCATACCTTAATTCGCTCCTTGAAGCTCCCCTGCCATTGTCCGGGTATGTGATAATTATATTTAATGGGATCTTTGTGCGCTTTGCGATTGCCTCTCATAGATGTGTAACAGGAGCTTCCCAATAACTGCTGCAAGACAACATTCCTCATTGAGAGTCCTTCATAACTTGCAATTGTCTCCATTTCCTCCCAATGCTCTGGGATTCCAAACTCGTGCGACACAACCATCTCTGGATGCGCATCTAGCATGGCTCCCACTATGGAATGTCCGCTTCTACCATGACCAGTGAACAACACAAACGTTTTGACATCTGCAAACGACTGCTGACGTGCCCTTATTTTCAAAGAGCTGCAAGGTGCTGGCGAGGCTAAGGGCAGAAGAAAAGATTCGTTAAACGCATTGTTAGTTTTTGCATCCTCTCTTGCAGGTTCAATCGAAAAATATAGCGGCCCAACGCAAAAGGACGAGCATAAAAGTTTACGAAACTATTCATACAGTATTCATCGAATCTGTTTTCGTGATCCCCTTTCGTGCACACCACAGGTCACCAATTCCACATTTCTGCCCATTTACCACGTTCCCTACATTTCAACAACCTGACCACAGCCGCATTTTAGCGCTGCAACATGTTATCACACACTAACATGCACAATTTCATAATACAATCATATTCGCCAGTTTATCACCCCCGTAACCCCATATATAACTCACCCATTATTAATTTCCACACAGTAGCACAGGGGTCAAAATACCCGTAATACAATTTATACTATATATAATGGAACACTTTTTTTTTGAAAGATGACCGCACCTGATAATATTTTTTAAGGGCCCTCTTACCCACAGTCCTCTGCACACCGAAATCCTTGATCCGCCATTTTTAGGGCCGCCGAAAGATAGAGAATAGCAATCCACTTCCATCCGACTCATTTGAGCAAAACATAGTTTCTTTGACCTAGAAGTGCTGCTTGCCTTTTTTTATTCTTTTGATTTATTACGTTATTTCGTGTTGGAAACCAAATCCAGCCAGAGTTTTTAAATACATTTCTAGATGTAAGCAAAAACATTGAATTGGCTGAGAGGGCCCGATTAAGTTCCTTTTTTTCATATTTATTATGCTACCTCCTAATACTATTGTCATTATTAATTCAAGGTACTCACGAGTGTTGTTATCTAAACGCGTGCAGGCTTTGAAGAGAAAGAATTGAAAAGCACCAAACAATGCAAGTCCTAGCAAGGCTTTTCTCCATGTCACCATCGATGTCATACCTGAAACTGCATAAGAAAGGATAATTATTATCTAATTATTATCCCAACTTCAAGAGATTTTAATGGCTGAATCAAAGTGCCATACTATATACATGTAGGTAATGAAATTTAACTGGTTTACGTAGGTATAAGAAGCAAGAACTAGTGTTATTAAATAAGTTCAAAGTGACATGATCTCTTGCATGTCTGTCTATGTCTAGTATTCAATTGAATAAAGGGGAAGGAATTTTCAAATTCATCTCACCCCACAACGCATGCACTTGCTATGTGGGACTGAGTACAAGTGCAGTAACTCTCTACTCTATGAGTGATGTTTGAAAATTGTACTAAAATTGGGAAATGTTGAATTGCACCGGCAATCAAGTACAGGAAGTACTGATTGAACGCGCAAATTATTGGTTGCTTTGCTAACGTTTGAATTGCACATTAATTCAAGAGTATAAATTGCGTTTGGTGCAAATTAACGATTAACTTGCTTGGTCTCACCTAATAAGATTGCAGAAATAATTATCCCCGAACGAAGTGAGGGAAATACTCACGACGCTAATGCAGTAGTATTATCGCCTTATCGGAGACTCCAAGCGGGTCGCCATCTCGAAATCTAATGTTCGTCTGTCAGTCTGTCGTGCGACCTCGTCCCCAGTTCCTATTGCGTCGCTGCAGAGCCAATAACAAAGACCGTATCGATCACGTGTGGCCCTGTAGTTTTACTCGCAGTAAGAGAAATTAGATACAGTATATCGTAGTTGTGTTTACGAAAATGGAAAACTGGAAAACTTGAAACACAACAGTCTCGCGAAGCTCGTCTTCAAAAGAGAACGAAACAGGAACGGGCAAGGCGAAATCGTGAAACGATCGAACAGCGCCAAATCCGTCTGGAGAAAAGACGACAAACATGTTATAACGGACAGCATCATGAACGGGAAGCGTGCCGAAGAAACGGCTCCGCAAAGGGAACAGCGCTTGAAAGCAAATCGGGAGCTTCAGACGCCGTTTTGTGCTAAACTCAGATACTTATTTAGAAAGGACAAGTAACAAAGGTTAGTCAGTGGAAATCGAACAATCACCGTGACAAATATATTCTATCCCGTATAGCTTGTATAAACTCGATCACTTCAAGAATGTATTAAAATCTGTATGCTGATCATTTTCCCTCGAAGTATTGTTTTACTACGCTTCTGTCGCCAGTTTCGGCTACCGTATTCGCTCAGAGCAATCGGAACTTGTAGTCTTGAATGATTTAGTAAGATGTCTTATTTTTCTGTAATCTGACACGCGATGATTGCAGCGAGAATCGTTCACAAGCCTTTGGAAGTATCACTGGGTCTGAAGCCCGTGTATAATTTGAAGTAAACTGTTCAAGTTTTGCTTTGATTCTGGTAGAAATCATGCTGTTTTGAGTGGGTTAACATACAAAACAATTCGAGCCCATTAAATATGCATGCCTGAGTCAGGTGCATACAGTCTAGAGTAAAAACAAATCGCACAGGAATCCTATTTAATTGTACTGCCTAAGAATTCAAAATTGGAAAATCAGTGTTCCTTTTTTTCCCGTACTACGACGGCCGACCAACTTCAAACTTTGAGTATTAAATTTTGAGAACGTGTTGGCAGACTGTATGAATTAATTTGACGTGCCGACCGTGGGAAATACGTACTTCGTCACGCAATCGATTCTTTTTTCAACGCAAAAGTATAACACACACCATTCTTTTTCTCCTTCCTTTGCGTGTAGCACTTGAGTTTGAGTCAACATTTCGGTAAAACAAAGGCTACTCTTCTTGGGAGTACCAAAGTAAAAGTCCCATCAATGACAGAGTGAGGGGGTATCTGCGATTATCGTATTTCTAGTATTAATATGATAAAGTATATATGTTTTTAAGGTCGCCCACGAAGTGGGCCGAGCTTAAAGAGCCTGTCTCAACCGTGATCCTTCGCGCGCGTATATTATTGTTTACATTTGGCGTGTGACGTCAACACTCTTTGTACAGCTTCATTGCACTGAAAGCGTACGATTTCCCTGAAGAAAGTAATGGCAATCGTCGTTTTATCTGTGGTCAATCGTCGAGTCTGAAGCATTGCACAGCGAAGACACTGTATTTCCTGCAACTAACTGCGCTTGTGGTCTAGACATTTTCACACGCGCGATTATGAATATTTGATTAGCGCATTTCAAATGGCAATTTTATGTCTAAACACGTGAAAACAGCTTTCAAAATGACATTTAAAACCTCGGCTAATTTGAAAGATAAATCTTGAACCACTGATCTGAATTTCAGGTAATTTTTCTGTGTTGACTTTGACTGAGCTGAGCCGAAAAGATGTGCCTTTGATTCTGAATGTCTAATTAGCGCATTTCCAACCGAAATTCTATATCGAAGATCGGACGACAAAAACTACTTTGGAAATCACATCCATAACCTCGGTTGATTTGCAAGATAAATTTCCATTTCTGAACCTTACTGGAGGCTCATCCGAATGATTTTCCTGTGTATCTCTGTCAGTCTTGTGTCCTGTCGGTAAATGACATAACTTTGCGTTGAGGCGGTTCTTCTGGCAGACGTATTTCGAGGTTCATCACAAACAGCGAAAACAACCACGGAAATAATGAAAATAACTAGAAGCACTTATATTTCCACACGCTGAGTCAAGAAACTAGACACAAATCTACTCTGACCTTTGAAGACCGCGATATATGTATTAAGCATGCAGTCGACAGCAGCACCTGGTCGCTAGCTTCAACATCCGAGATGGCGCTTAATTGATGGAATAAGAGTCCAGCGAACCTCCTGTGAGTTTGTTCTTTCCATCCCGTGGCTTCCTTCCTTCCCTTTGGTGTATGTTCTCGCCTCTTGGTGGCCTGCCTCTCCGCGGCTGTTTGGCCGCCGGTTGATCGGTACGATGAACATACATATTGAAAAAACCTCGGTAGAAAACACAAAACGAATCCAAAAAAATGGGTAGAAAAATTATAGCACTATTTAGTTGTAAGATTAGCTTGATTATTCATTGATCGGCTGATTGATGGAAGAGGATTCAATCGGATTGTCATCAAACACTTGAAAAACCGAATTTCCGTGAAGTCGAAAATGGCGCCAGAGCGCGCGAAGGATCATGGTTGAGACAGGCTCTTTAATGGAGTCGCGATGTCCCTCCAGCCTTGTGTGTCAACAATGAACTTCCAAATAAGGATTTTGTCAATTCCAAATTTGGGCATGATCGTGTTACGCGTAAAACGCAATCTAACCCTCGATAAGCGAAATTTATTCGTAGATAGCGCTAATCGGCGTTCGACACTACCATTTAGTTTTAACAAGGTTTAAACTTTTTCATTTCCTGAAGCTCAAAATACAGATTCTTCTAACCTTCTAAGAAGAAATGTATGGAATTACTGACAAGATATAAACTATATAAATGTCGGTTTCAGTTTCTATAAAATCGGGGAGCATGATTCGAGAATTATTTTCATAACACTGTTAGCTTTGGACAGGCTAAACATTATGTCAACTGTCAGATGTCAACTGTTAGAATCTTAAAGTCCAAAGCTGTCAGTAAAACGTACCTGAAGTAAACTCCAAAGCTGTAAACTTCGGCATCACACTTTAAGGAACAGATCTGCAATAGACTCGGATTTAAATGCATGATGGGTAAGCACTAGAACAAAGAACATGGCGGCGACGTCTGCAAGAAGTCTCGGTTTAATAAATTAAAATCGCTTAATACATTCAAATATGTGAAGGGCTATTCAAATGCTGCCGAAACAACCAACAACTGACAACAAAAATAATAAAACTAATACAAGATCGACTGTTGTTTAGAATCTATTGGACGTCTGACAATAAATGAAAACATTGACGTTAATTATAATAAATCGAGCAAATACAAAAATAGCAACTAAACTTCATCTCTTTGTTTCTCTCTAGTTTTCCGCTAGTTTCCATTTGTAAATGTCTCCTGACAATAGATGTAATTACCGTACATTTTTGCTCAACAGTGTAGATTCCCAAGAAGACTTCAAGTGCTATCGTTCCCGTTATCAATAACAGGGTATCATCATATGGTTTGAATTGAATGGGACAACAAATAACAACGATGAGTAACAAAGTCAAATTTAAATATGCATTCAACGTTGATTTTAAAAGTCAAATTTGCGTTGATTGTAACCAAAACAAATAATTGAGTATTTGTACTGTGCTGATGAAAATGAATTTGAAACTGGAAAACGAAACAGTCTCGAGAACAGTTACAATCACGAGGGGAGCTAGCAAGGGACAAAGTTTAAGGCCCCGTCCACACTACGCCGGATAAATTTGAAAACGCAACTTTATTTTTACGGTTAGGCCTACCGTCCACACTAATCCGGATAAATTGTCCACCGAAAACGGAACTTTTCGAAAACGCTCTTCAAAGTGGATAAATTTGAAAGCGCCGGCTTTGCGTTTTGGTGTTGACAAAAAACATTTTGAAAACGGAACTTTTCGAAAACGCTGACTCACGTGGTCACGTCAAGTGGTTTCAAAGATTGTCAGGGACGTTTGTAGAGCAATAACAATATATTTGGGCCCGGAAACATTTTATTCGTTTTCCAGTGTTTTCCAATACATTTCTTGCGTTTTCAGAGTGAAAGTTGCGTTTTCAAATTTATCCGGCGTAGTGTGGACGGGGCCTAACTCTTTATTAATAGGATCACGTTCCGTGCAGTCATTTCACATCGTAAGATTCGTGTTGTGTCATCAACTGTATCTTTGTTTCCCTTTATTACCGTGGATTCTACTCTCTATTCATCTAGTTCGGAAACGCCTAAGAATTGCCTTTGATATTTTGTAATGTTTGTAACCAATAGACCCACCTATCCGTGTATCATTCAATTTGTTCAGAGTTCGACTTGGGTATTCCCTCTATTAAGCCACTTTGCAGAAGCTCGGGAATAAAGTAAAGTCCACAGTTACAGATTTGCTGTCATATTATACAGCGTTTTTGGCACACATATTTTCAAAAACTGTGATTTGAGACAAAATTAACAAGGGGCAGGGGCTTGATGTTGTTCTGCGCATCAGGGTCAAGCGTCTGCAGCTTACCATCGGCAAGGCAACTCGTCGCTCTAACTCCGTATCGGTTCAAGTTGACCCCAAGTTCGTTGATTCAAAACAGTGAAATAACCTTTCGTTTGACCGGTTTAACACATTTCGAAAGGTGTAGCAAGTTATCCTGGTAAGCTTGAAGCAATTCATATGAAATATTCACTAACCCAATCGCCTCGCTGAAAACGCTGTGACCTCATGGGTTGCTCGTGATCACGAGCTTGTCACGACCCAGCCTTCGCCGCCCTTCATTGTTTCTTCGACCAATAGCGAAGTTCGTGTACAATCGGTATTCCAGTGCTTCCTTTCATTGGTCCCGAATATCAACGCGCGATCATTTATCGATTCTTACATTACATTACTTACTTACACGACCGATGACATAGTGTCTACGCTTCTTCGAAGCAGTAGACACAAAAACAGATCCCCCAACATTTCAAAAATTAAAAAAATGTACAAGTGATGTGGTGAGAATTGACAGCTGAATCAGCTTTAATTTGACAAAGACCCCCTTCATCCTGATAAGGAAACTTTGTCCTGCGGGACACCCACCCCCGAGACAACTTTACCAAGCGTTTTACATGGAGAAATTTTGTCCCGGTTAGACCTGTTCAAAGCTGTCCCTCTCGGTTTGGAGACTCGGAAGAATTTTTAAGACTTTGTTTATAAAGGCCACGGATGGCGGACCGAAGGAAGACCGTCTTATCGTTGATTTCTGTACTCTTGTGTTTTTTTGATTGTGTTTTGCATCTTATTCAAAAGCCGGCGTTTTTGCTCATCAGTCCACACAACTCGGTTCCTTGTCACGGATACATGGCTATACACGATGCTTGCGCATGCGTCCAGGTAATCCGCTGTCCAAGTCACATGCAGGAAGTCGCAAATCTTTTGAAGAGTTTTCTTTGTCCTCAGAACTACATCATGACTTGGTACATCAAGGAAGGGATACTTCTGTCGGATCCTCGCAGAACCCTCTTCTTCCTTCATGAAGCTTCTTGATTATGCCGAAATTTTGTTTTTAACAGGCTCCCAAAGATGTTCTCAAACAATCGGGTAACTACTGAGTGTTAACTGGTTTCCTTTTCATCGATCTTATTACAGTATCTCTTAGTTACTCTCAGTCTTCAAAGGTGAAGTGTTTTAAGTAAGAATACTTTTGCATCTGATTTAAAAGCCATCGTTTTTGCTCATCAGTCCACACAACTCGATTCCTCGTCACGGATACTTGGCTATGCACGATGCTTGCGCATGCGTCCAGGTAATCCGCTGTGCAAGTCACATGCAGGAAGTCGCAAATCTTTTGAAGTGTTTTCTTTGTCCTCAGAACTACATCATGACTTGGTACATCAAGGACGGGATACTGCTGTCGGATCCTCGCAGAACCCTCTTCTGTCGCCATGAACTTTCTCATGAATTCAGTAAGTAACTTTGTGTCATTAACTTGCTGGACAGGTAAAACAAAAGCAGCAATAATGTAAGGTTCTGGTTACATTAGCCTACCCTTATTTTTTTTTATGTAGTAGGGTCAAGATACGTATGCACCATTTGACTACACTACACATTGGTGTGAGAATTAGAGAAAATTGGCCGTTTTGCAAAAGTCAAGTTCGAGCTCAGAACCACTACACTATAGCCAACTTTCAAGGGAACTGAGAAATAGTTTGAGATAGCGGGGGATCGAGATAGCGGGGTTCTACCAAGGAGGAATTTTATCAAGTTTGTTTTCAATCTGTTCGAGAAAGCGGGGACTTCGAGATAACCGAGTTCGAGATAGCGGGATTCTACTACTAGAGGTTACTGCTGGCTCGCGAGGTTGACCTATGTGCATGTGTGTTGTCACTGATGAAGCCGAAGCCTCCGTCTTTGTTTTCTATTCTCACCTGATTTTCTGCTTCAAATCTGGAACCCAACTTGCGAAGAAACATTGTTGCGATGTTGTCGAAGGGATTTCTGACAACGTGAATGAATCTCAGTGGCACACCAACTATCTTCTGAAGTCGTGTAAAAAAATCAGGATCACGAAGCATAGTTTGTGCCGAATTCGATCCTTTTTTGTCGCCAATAACCTAAATGCAAGGGTAAGTACCGTTAAGAAATCAATTGCATGCGACATGCACCAAAGGAGAACAAAGAAACAAGCAATAACGGATTTGAAATGAATGGCAACAAGAACTGAAATATATGTGAATTAGAAATAAACTAGATACTAACAGAATAGGCACAGATCGAAATAAAGACGTAGTGAAAAACCAAAAAAATAATGTACCAAACTCATGGTGGCCTTATGTTCTTCTAATTATCATATATAACATAAGGTATATAACCATGCCTTTATTTGCTCCTTGTAGCTCCCCTGCCATTGCCCTGGTATGTAATAAAGATATGCGCTTCCTTTTAGATCTTGTTGTCGCTGGGCATTGCGATTGCCAGCTGTGGTTGCATTGCACGAACTTTCCATTAACTGCTGCAATATAGCAGTCTTCATTGAGAGTCGTTCATACCGCGCAGTCCTCTTTATTTCCTTCCAGTGCATTGGGATGCTAAACTCGTGCGCCACAACCATGTGTGGGTGTGCATCCAGCATGGCTCCAACTATGGAATGTCCACTTCGGGCGTGACCAGTGAACAACACAAACGTTTCAACATCTTTGAATTTGTTCGCCTTTTGAGAGCTGCATGGTGCTAGAAGGTGTAAATAAAAAATGGTTGATTTCTGATTTCTTGTTGAGATTTCCGTTCTCTTCGTTCGACCACTGCCGATTTGAGCAATTGCCGGATGACGCAATTTTATCACAACTTCCACCCGTAGTTGGCACATTTGAGTGTAAGCTGAGTCTAAGATGCTCTTGGATATTGATTTGCAAAAAAAAAAAAAAAAGGAAAAGGAGGTTCAGTTGCAGAAAGAAACAGTAAAATATTAAAAAGGGAAACCGGGTATCTAACCTGGCCCAAAGACACGGTGCCCCAAGCCAGTTTGAGAGAATCCCGCCAACACCCGTCTACGCCTAACTTGAGACTAAACGGGGAGAGCTAATTCAGCCCCCAAGCCATAGTAAATTATCCCTTGTCCGGAAGAGTGCGATAGATATCAGCCGATTTATTAGTACATGTACCCAGTCGTGAGCCATATAGCATCCTAGACACCAGGGCCCAGTTGCATAAAATATTAACGCACGGGACTAGGCGTTTATAACAATGAAAATTAATATATTTCTCTTGTTATTTACGCCTGGTTCCGGGCGTTAATCTTTTATGCAACTGGACCCAGGCCTTTCAATTATAAGGGATGTACCTTTTTATCGTCGCTCTTATTTATATTATTATTATTATTTTTTACTATAATTATTATAATTATTATAATTATTTATTATAATTATAATTATAATAATAATAATAATAATTATTATTATTATTATTATTATTATTATTATTATTATAATTATAATTATTATTACTATTGTTATTATTACTACTACTACTACTACTATTATCATTATTATTATTACTACTATATTATTACTATTATATTTTTTTCGCCGTATTCACCTGTGTACTCGAAGAAGGGCGATGCTTCAAAGATAACGAAGAACACCAAACAACCAAACACTGCAAGTCCGAACAAGGTTTTTCTCCACACCATACATTTCCTTGGGAGTCCGTGTAATATCGATGCCATACCTGGATGCAATATATCAAACATCATAGTGTACTGACTTATCATTCATTTGTTTGGTAAGCGTTAAACAGTATTAGTTTTAACCTGATACTTCACTATTCTCTTGAGCTCATTGAGTGCTTCCTTCACCAAGCACAGTGTTAGCTCCATGTAGCAAAATTCACATAATTCGGTACGGTCCTGATAAAGACTCGTAAACTCAATAAGCGATTCACGCCATAGGTTTGGCTGTACTGTTTTGTCAATTGAGCTGTCTCAGGTAACAGATGGTATATTCAGTTTTGAAAACGACAATATTTTAATTTCGTCTGGTTTCCACGGGTTTCTTCCTTGTTTGAATTTTTTTAACAATGCCCATAATTAGTATTATTTCCTCAAAAACTATTTAGCATGTCGCTTTAAAAATGTTAAATCAAGATGATTTCGATATCCATGTTTTTCTTTACTTGTAATGACAACGATTTTGAATTTTTTTGTAGTTGGTTACTTTTATAATTTAAACCTAAAGATGTTCTGTCGAAATTGCGATTAGCAAGAAAATTGACATCTCATTAAGATAGATAAAAATCTGTGTCGATGAAAGTTAGTATGTTCGTATATATATTTACAATTAAATCGAGAGAAACTGTTTCGGCACTGCGTCTATGTTTTGTTTCATATCAACCTTGTTCCCGCCAACTATAATCTGTTGACCATGAGCTGAAGGGAAATAAAAGAAGACTCAGTGAAAGGAATTAATCGGCAAAACTCTCCAAGGCAGCGTTTTCGGAAACCTCTAGGTAAAGTTTTTTGTGCATGTAGTACCTATGAACTTGAATGGATTAAAACGGACAAGAAAGCGCTCACCTGCAAAACTAATGGGACCCTGTAGTGCACGCAATTCGAACGTCTTAACCACACAATTCCAACGTCGGACAATCAAATTTAAAATACAGTGACAATAACTAGTGTCCAGGCTCTAACGGACGCATGACCACAATGGTAGATACGTTAAACGTGGCAACAAAAGGCACATATTGCAGACAAATAGACACAGACGCCAATACAGAGAGTTTCTACAACAGGGCATGGTACATGATGCCTTGATAATGAGCATGAGGATCTTTATTTAACCGAATCTGAAGAACTTGTGAACCGTTATTTTATGTAAATAAATTATACTCTTATTTGGTAACAGCACTCTCATTGATTGCTGCGACTATATCGGATAAACGAAAGTAGATGTATGTCACATAACACTGGATAAATACTCCGTCCAAGTTTTTCATTTCAGTATTTTGCGCACTGTTACATATTGTCTAAAGTGACATTCCCAATCAAACTTATAAAATAAAATATAAAATCTTATAAAATACTTTATCAAACACGCACCCGTTTGGTCTACCTGTGCTTCGAAAATGGCTTCCTCATTTGAAACTCGCAACGCAAATCATGTGACCGTCTCAACCAATTAGTGACGCAGGCACAAGTGCACTGGAAAAGGAAAGAAATTGGTATTATTATTATTATTATTATTATTATTATTATTATTATTATTATTATTTTAATGCATGTCGTTTCATCGCCGAGTTGAGCAAATCGTGTGGTGACGGAACAACGCAATTTTATCGCTAGTTGGAATTTCGAATTAAAAAATATGCGCATTTTAACGGGACACTGCTATCTAATGTTTAGTTCTCAAATGACTTATAACTAAGGATGTAAAATAAATTACAAATAGCGGGCACCCTACGCAACGGCGTTTGGAAATTAGAACCCCTGGGTGGAGTATTATTGCTTTTCTGACATTTTAACTAAACCAGATAGACAGGTGAATGTTTCCTAATTCGCTGAACAAAAGTCGCTATTAGGCGTCAAGTTCTAACAAAGAAGCAGCATGCAGCAACACAGGGCTTCTTCAAAACAAACCCACGCGCTCGCTCGCTCGCATGAGCATAAATTACAAATAATCAAACCTCGACCTCAGCTGTAAAAGGCCTTAGTGTGATAAAACAGACCCAGAACGTTTGGCACACTGTTGTAAGTTTACGAATATCAAAAAATATATACATGAAACGTTCACTTGAAGTGATTTTTATGCTCTCTATATGCTTATCGACAACACAGCTGGCAGTTGAACAAGTTGAGCGCTGATCTGTTTGTGGGGTGGCCAAACGACGAAAAACGTGTACATTTAAACCGGACCAACAAAAGCCTAAATGCAAGCTGACATAAGTGGGTTGCCAAACGAAACATTTGTTTTAGTTGCCAAACGTTCGGCCAGGGAGTTACCACTGCATTGAATAGCTGGGATATGTGAATAATGAGAACCACTAAATGGTCAAACCGTCGCCATGTTGAAATGGATCTAAGGTGAAATTAGCTACCTAATCGCTGATATCTTTCAATATTTTTCACTCGTGTGATAAATATATCGACAATATTTCAAGCACAAGCTAGGGGATGTTTTATCATGTATCGAGATAAATGACAACTCAACTTCCGAAATGGCAATTCCTCTTAGCGGAGGGATTATATAGCTAACTGAAAGTTTTATTTTAGTTTTGGTATTCCGGCTCAAAATTCCCCGTTTAAACTTTAAACCTCCAAAGATAATAAAACCAACTGATCCCTTTGTCGGCAAGGAGATGATCATTTGCACGCTAATTTGATAATCTCACTAATGAATGGTTGGTTTGTACGTATAATACACAGGCGTAGTAATCCAAAGTGCTCTTGTAAATTATTCATTAGTTCAAGGCCTTCAGTTTTGCATTTAGTCGTTCGGCTATAACGAGACGTTTTGGCTAAACGGAATGAATTTAAAATGCAAAATAGGTTGCTGAAATTTCTGTTTGCAATACGTAAGACAAAGAGTCTGAGAAATAGACAGCCAGCGTTCTGTTTGCATTAGTACCTGAAATCCCTAGCAAAGATATATATCACATGGATAATGAAGAAACACTTGGCAGAAACACATAGAAATTAATAGGGTAAATCAGTATTGTTCAAGAAAACTAGCACCAGAGTGTAAAAAATCAAGCTTTCATCCAGGCTCTTTTCCTATTTCAATGGCAGTTTTTATATGTCGTCAGTCTTTGTAGGGAAAAAAATACGACTCCACCACACATTGAAAGTGCGGTGCATTAATTATCGGCCGCGTTAATTAGGTGCTTTAACATTGGCACGAACTTTATCACCCACAAAAGACAAGTGGCTTGAGTTAATGATTACAGTTATAGTCAAATCAAAACACAGACCCGCAAACAGCTGTCTTGTGTGGTTATTGTGCTGCGTTTGATGTAAAATACTTCAAATTGCTTCTATATGTTAGAAAGCTGCATTTAGGATGAAAGTTGCTCCTGCCTCGAAACGCCGCAGTCTGGTTGTAGATTGCAAGAAACCTTAGGTCTTGGATTCACCTTGGAGCATTCTGCTTTTTCTATTTAGTATTATAATTCAGCTTGTTATTAATCAACAGGTGCACAACACAATACTCAGTTGTTATCTACTCGACCATTCTATTGGCGAACAAAAAGGTTGACATTTGTCATTTGTACGACTTGAATAGGCCTCAGGTTGGCCGCTATCCAGTTATTGAACCAGGTACAATACATTGAGCGCGTGTGCTCCATGCAAAAGCGTTAACGGAGCCAGTTGGCCCACTTCGCACGTGTGTTTAAGCGAGGTCATTTACTTCAAGCGACATTCAACACAATACAACCAGCAAAGCACAGTCAAGTGGAAGAGACTCGTAGCCTTGTTCCGGGAGATCGAGGGCCATTTGAAGAACATTCAAACTTCCGTAGTGTGCGTGCGCTAAACCGAACACCGCATTTGAACTTTCGGCACCGATTTCAAGTTTTAGTCGCGAAACTTGCCAGTGAAGAAAGGAAAAAAAGAATGCCGAAGTCATTTCTGTTAAAACGCCTCGCACAAGCTGAACCTTGCTACAGTGGAAAAGCCGCTTTCACTTCAGTTGAAGGTTAGTGTGTACAATCTCAAGAGAAGTAGATTAATACCCGTAAGAATCTTAGGTCCATTATTTGAATTACTTTAAAAAACTGATATTTACATTTTACGGCCATTTCTCTTTTTTTAAACGGGTAGGTTAGCATCACAGCTTTGTACTTTATAACAACATCATGGTAGACAGAAATTAAACGACAGCTTTTGCCAATGTTCATGACGTTTCGCTTGCTCTTTCTTTCCATATTTATTTTTAGTTAAGAGGCCGGATGGGAAGTGATCATTGTGAGAAAAGAACATGAACTAATGTCCCTTGATATAAAATGCAGGTTGAAGTGGTAATTTTGTCAACAATATAAGTTCAACGGTATTAAATGTTGGCCAATTTTGTCCTCTTTCCGCCAGTTCCCATTGCGGAGCAGAAGCACTACGCCTTTAGGCTCGGCGAAAGCTTCACATACTACAACTTTGGCTACGCTCCACCGACGGCCTTCACACCAGTCACAAGCATTCTACCAAGAAATGTGCGGGATTTGAATAATAACGTCTTCGAGGCCCCTTCTTATGGCGGGATTCAACAGATCCTGGGTCCGTTTCGCGATATTAATATTCCTCCCAGCCACCCCGTTTTTCCGCTCTCCCGAGAAGACTGCAGTCAAATACAGCCGCGGTCGCCAGTAGAGGCGAAATCTGACTGGAGCGCCCATCAAAAGGCAAAACTTGAACCAGAGAGAGACCATCGCAAAAGTAACTTCAACACGACTCCCTGTTTGAGTCACGAGAAGCAGCCTTACAAGTGCAACCAGTGTGACAAGATTTTCAAGACCAAGTACACTTTGGCAATCCATCTTCGCATGCCTTCCCATACCGGTGCCCGTCCTTTTGTGTGCAGCATCTGCGGCAAAGGGTTCCGTTTGTCGTCCACACTCTGCCGACACAAGATTATCCATACGACGGCCAAGCCGCACAAGTGTCATGTCTGCAAAAAAGCCTTCAACCGCTCTTCAACGCTCAAGACCCACATACGCACCCACAGCGATGTCAAAGAGTTCTTGTGTCAGGTCTGCGGAAAGGGATTCCACCAGAAAGGCAATCTGAGGAACCATGTGCTTATACACACCGGGGAGAAACCGCACAAGTGTAGGTTGTGTGAGAAGGCCTTCAACAAGCTGTCCAACCTGAAGTTCCACATGCACGTACATACGGATAACTCGCCCTACAGGTGCCGGTTTTGCAAAGTGTCTTTCACTCGCAGGTGTGACCTGAAGATCCACGTTGAAAATACTCACCAGATTGTCAACGAGTGATTGGAATGAAACTGTTAAGGCTGTAATGAAGAACGTCCGATCCTAAAAACAGGGGTGTGGGGGGCAAAAAAAAAAAAAAAAAAAAAAGGATGATGTTGTCACTCGTTTTACTAACCTAGCCTAGACTAAGATAAGGCAAAGTTTATCAAAGCACGAGATTAGAATAGAGCAATTGACTCCTGCGCAAGAGATGTTGTTGATCGGATTTAGCATGCTCGAGTGTAAAACATCGCCTTAAAATGTTTTCGGCCAAGTCAATCTTCCTTTTAGCGCATCTTTATCAGTTCTGACTTCAACCCATTAGAAATTAGAGTAGTTACTCGGACGCATAGCAAATAAAATAGGGTCAGAAATATATTATTTTCCCTCTGGGCATTTTCAATTCAAGTTTAGAAAATACACAGAAGTATAGATGTAAATAGAATACTTTAGCTTGCTTGAGCATTCAATTGTTAGGCGGTAGGCTTTATTTATTTGTAAATAGGAGAATAAAAGATGTAGGGTATTTAGGAAATTCCAGGGAAACACAGGCTGCACTGGTTTTCTTATTATTATTAAGAGTCAAGTTACAACGAAGCACCTTTGCTTTTCTAGCAACTTTAAAACCGTTCAAATGACACAGGAAATTACTAAACATGTAATAAATGGAACTTGTAATTTTAACAAAATTCACGGCAAAAAAGTAAATAGATAAATAAATAAATACAGTGGAACCCCGCTATTTCGAAGTCGCACGGGACATGAAAAAAAGCTCGAAATAGCGGGATTTCGAAATAACTGATAGTAAATGACTGAAAAAATAAGTCCAAGGGGACTCGGCTTGACTTCGAAATAACGGCGACTTCGAATTAACCGAGTTCGAAATAGCGAGGTTCGACTGTAAATATAAAACGATCAGACAGTTGCAAGTTTACACATTGTCGTTCAGACGACAGCATGCAGGAAAGAAGGGAGTTAGCGATTCTTTAATCGTTTATAAGCTGTAAAATAGTGCACGGGTTGCAAATAGTCAGTTCATCTGGCAGATGAACAAGGTGTAATTTAGTTCAAATGTGAGCATCAAAATAATAAAAGCACTCCATCATTTCCTATGATGAATCACTTGCCTCTTCCGTATTATTTCTCAGTCCCTGTTTCAATGACGCAATTTGTTTTCCTATAAGTCGGTGACACATATATTTTTCTTGTATAAGCCGGGCTTTGAATATCATATTTCAGACGTACCCCAAAATTGTAATACATATAACCGGTCTGACTGTCTTCTCAACCTCTTAAAGCTGGCATCGACCGTTTGAATGTCCACTCAAAATATGGTATTTTTTGCCAAAGCAATCTTAGAAGTGACTCTAAATCATGCGAGAACGCAACTGAGACAAGTGATCATCCACTAAACGCTAGACTGCAACAAGGTCCGTCATCGGGTTTGGGTTGATTGTGCGACGTCCTAAGTGAACCAGACGAAGAATCGTGGATTGTTCAACGGCTCTATCTTTGAATTTTGCATTTCCTTTTTACATCATGGGTTATTTAGACATTCTGTTTTGCGGAGTTGACTTGTTCACTCTTTTCTCACGACTAACTCTGCTCAAGTTTAAAATATAATTGCTGAAGTTTATTGTGTTGCATAGACGAAATGAAAAGAACCGGCTCACGGAGTCGACATATTTATACTAACTCAGTCACTCCAAAACATAAGAGCACCTCGTAAAGTTAAAAAAGAAGCGGCAAGTTCACAGTTCCAATTTTTGAAAATTTGTGATATAAAAGTATCTTTTTTGTCGGTGAACTAGAACTTAAAACATTGAATGTATTTGTATTATCCATGGACCCATCACCTGCCGCTAAATGCAAGTCTGTGTAATATCGATAAAGTTGCCCAATGCTATGTTTGCCGTGTATTTTTTATTTTACTTCATTTACGGACTTTTATTCGACTTTCTTTTGATGCAGACTTCTGGTGAAAATAAGAAAATAATATATGCAGACTGTTTGCATCGTACTAATTTAAAAGACAGGAACCTATTACTTGATGTCAAACCAGAAGCCATGAGAGGCAAGTGAATAAAGGTGATGTGACACGAGACAACTTTTAACAATTCGCGGCGCTTTGACTGCTACTCCAACAACATGGCGAACCTTTGCCAAAGGCAGAATTCTGTATAAAGATTGTTATTATTTGATGGTTTCCACTGTTTACTAGAAAAAAAATCTACAATTGTTGCGCGAAGGGTTGTGGTTAAAAATCTTCTCGTGTAACATCACCTTACGTAAGACAGTAAAGAACTGTAGTTTTGAAACAGCGTTGACTGTCAGTGGTAAATAATATTGGAAACTAAACCGCATAACATTATCTAATAGTTAGGTGGGGTCGCTGCTGATCTTAGACAGAAAATTTAATATTCAAAAAGTAATTACAACGTGTTCAACCTTTGGAGGCCCTTGAACTTCGATATCTGCTAAAATACAAAGTCTTTTGAATTGAAGTCAACTAATTTCCAGTTTCTGGCATTGCAACCCAGCATCTCTAAAAAATGCAATTCGCATGATCCCTTCAATGCCTTTTTAATAATGCTACTCTTGTAAATTAAAAAAGAAAATGAAAAGGACTACTAATTTTTCTGCTAATCAACCTCCCAAGTCTAACTATCTCCCGCAGCATGACGTTTATTAAACCGATTAGGAAGTTCGAGCCGTACCACTAAGTTAACAGGACTGTAAGCCAAGTGTAAACAAATCTTATTTTCAATGTACATCTCGCACACCCACATGATAATACCCTAAACTTTTTGTGTTCCTGAGTTCGATATTGCATGGCAGTAGTTGCCCCTCGGGGTATACCCGGAGGCCTATTCACCATGTCTCGTGCCAGCAGGTAATCACTAGTATTTATATTGCTGCTTCTGCTCATTAGGCTTCTTCTCCGCATCAGCATGCACGAAACGACGCTGAACTTGCGAACGAAGAACGTGAATTTTGCTCCTTTTGTTGCATATTCATATGACATGACTCATGTCAGTGAAAGTTGGCATGTTGAACTAATAGAAACTACTTGGAGCGTTGCATTGGATCGAGCTCTGTCCATCTGTAAGCTGCTATCCTTTCCATCCCCTCATATGGTATATTGAAATGGGGAATGACTGTGCAGTGGGAGGGAAGGGCAGGTGGGAGCGGGTTTGAGCCGGCCTTGGAATAGCTTGGGAAGCCTTTATAAGCAGGCCCAGACACGTGCCCACCAAGGATTGGTCGGTTAAAAAGAACTTTTTTTCCCACTCTTCCCACTCAAGTAAGTTTCTTCTAACCCGTATTAGTTCGCCATTCCCCTCGTGTTTATTGCTCGCGGGGGCCTGGGGCCCAAGCGAGCTTAAAAACGCAAATTTTTATTTTATTTATTTTTTCCTTTTTGTCGGTCGAGAATGGGCACACGGTGATTGGTTCATATTATCAAGTGCTGGGCGATGACGTAATTGACTTCGCTAAACAACTCGAGATGTGGCCAGTGAATTGCTTGTTACTTGTGTGTAAAAGTTAACTGCATCCCATCCAAACTCAACACCATTTGGCTCTGTGGAATATGCACGGATAAACTGGATTTTCGGGAACGATTTTGGCTCGCGTTCACCGCGGAAGCTTTGAGAATAGCCGTAAACAAATATTTGATGGATACCGCTGTCGCCGATAAATATTTAGTCCCGACGAAACTAGAAATGAAAAATACACCGAAATAATTCTGAGGATTGAGTTTGCAGTCACAAATGGACTGAACACACTGTGAACAAAACCGCAATAATATTGTAAACATCTCTCGTGTGACATTCCTCGCTGTCAATTTTATATTTGTTACAGAGCGCGAATACTCGTAAGCCTGATAGAAGAAACGTATTGAGTTAATAAAAGAAAACACATAAGTAGTGAAGCGAAGGCTGGATTAATCGTGGCCTCTGATTAGAAATAAGAGTCAAGGTCAAACTG
The DNA here is from genome assembly GCA_964036295.1 of Plumapathes pennacea. NCBI lineage: Eukaryota > Metazoa > Cnidaria > Anthozoa > Antipatharia > Myriopathidae > Plumapathes > Plumapathes pennacea. Next base: position 3,510,532 of record OZ038465.1, on the reverse strand, counting down.
TCATAATCGATTGTGCATAAAAAGATATGTCACGCATTCTCAAGATGCAGGGTCGCTCAACCTTTAAGAAACAAGTGTATGAGTGTTGTAATAATAATTTTTAGTTTAATCAAGGTGTCAAAAGCCAAGTTCTCTATACTGTGTGATATTTTTATGGTGAGAAATTGGAAGTCTCTCTTGGGAGTTCCGCTCTTGTCCCCTACTTCGTCTTTCCATTTTATATTCTGGCCTCGACCCAACTCACGCCGCGAGCTCACTGGCAAGGCCAGTCTAGTTTCTACTTACAGCTCAGTACAGGCGTTTCCCTCGCCCCATGCTCCACTCCGACCTTTCGCGCGCTCAACCCCAGACTGCATGCTGAACACTCGGCCACTGTGAGGCAACTCGATTTGAGAAACAATCAGTTGATCAGGCCATTGAGATATTTGCATTCCGGCTAAAATCAGAGTTCAACTTCAAAGTTCAGTTTTTACCAAGCATTTCCTGATCGGCGGATAAAGCAAACGGAAAACGAAAATTAGTTTCGAGTCATGCGAACTGTCCGCGTCAGCCCGGAAGTAATAGCAGCACGCGCTACCATTGGACCACGTGATTATCATGTCACTTTATTCGACTGCTGACTTGCAAAATTAGAAAATAGTCACTAGTACATGTACGCTGAAAATATTCAAAGAAACCAGTATAGCCACGGTTTGTTTAAGACCGGTTTCACAACCGGCTCACGTGTCGAACTGGCCACATCACAAACATGCCACGTTTATTTAATTGATTTTTTCTTTTTTCTTTCCTGCCGCCTCAATGGCTAGGTGCTGCATTGTAAAGCGTTATTACTAATTCAATACTTCGACCGCGGGTCCAAAAGGCATACAGTGATCCACGAAGCGAACCGCGCGTTTCACGCGTCCACGTTGCACCCACGCGAGAGATACAGCTGAATTCTGCCACGTGAAAAGAAAACGGCACAAACGTTGACGCTGCTGTTCTGCATGGACGCGTTGCTGAATGGGAGCCGCTGAATGTTTTGATGTTGACATTAAAAGATTTTCGTTTGCTTCATTGTCATGCTTCTTGTTTTCCACTTAATTTTGCGCCTGATTTTATCCAGATGCTGCTTAGATAAATCATAACAACTCTAACGTTGCTTTTGTTTTGGCGTAATATTTGTTCAGCTTCAGTGCCGAATTTACATGTGTATTATTGGCCCCTTTCCGTTTCCATGACGTGTGCAAACACTTTGTCGAACTTTCAGCTCCCCTTTCTTCTCATGTTGGGTCAGCAAGAAATGAAAATTAAAGTTTTGAGCACCCCCAACTTCTATGATATATACGCTGATCAGTACACTCACGACGAGAAATGTTCCTTCTGACGATGGGGCTTAACCACACGCTGATCTTTGACAGGCAGCACAGTTTCAGTGATCTATTTCCTTGTTCTAAATTCATACGACTGTTCCTTAAGCTATTTTGATATTTGAAAAATGAGATTTTGGCATTTGTATTGTTTCCTGGGTCGTTTTTAAGGAGCAGGTTCTGAACCTACTCAGCCCAGTCCGCCCGTTCGCGTCACCCACCTTTGACTCATCGGTCGCCTGCATTCATCTGAAACGAAAATAAATCCAAAAGAATGGAACTGCGAATGTTTCAAGTGCTCCGAGTAAAGTGTGACACGGAAACTTTAAAATCGACGGCGGAAATAGATTTTTATCTCCAGTACTAAAAACACATACTTGACTCAGTTGTGTTTCCGCTGAATCATGCTTCAAGACTCTGCCACTTGCGTCAAAAGAGAAAATGCGTTGTTGCAATATAAATGTTGAAAATATATTTCGTATTTCGTATTTGCATGCAATCACGTTTGCAGTCCTAGCCTCTAGGTCTTCCAAATCCACAGTCAGTCTGAGTAAACACTAAATGTCTCATCAGTATCAATAATTAAATTACATTTACGAACATTTCTCAAAGTTTTGAAATTCTTGTGTGATGTACATTTAGCGCTGTACCGCTTGATATGAAAGGACGTATTTTTTACATTTACACTATTTACCGTAGGTTTAGTTTATTGGGTAATTTTTGGAAGCTACAACTGGGAAAAGAAATATGACCCCGGCTGAGAGAGAGAGAACAGCAAACGTGGTCTATCAATCAGTTGACGCTACGTAATGACGTCACGTGTTGAAACCTCCTTTCACACACCCACAAGCCCCGGGAGTCAAGCGTGGTTTGCAAGTCAAGAGTTGTTTGGCCTCTGTCTACGAAAATACTGCAGATCAACGACACTGCCATCTGAATATTGTCAAAAGTTGACCCGATCAACCGGAACGACTTGAAGTTTGGCGATTGTAGCTCCTTTAAGTAGCATTTCTCGCTTGAAAGCCAAGCCATGTCGGGGGACCTCGAAGAGGACACGAAGTCTCTACATGCCGTTGACTGGGTTATCATTGCTTTCTACTTCGTCCTGTGTCTAGCAATTGGATTGTATGTGAGTATCATTAACAACACTTTTGTTCGTTTCAAAATCGTAGAGGTGTAAAAGGCTTGCGTTGCTTTGATTCGTGGATTATGCAAATTTTTACAACTGTTTTATTTATGACGTTGAATGGCTCCTGCTTTGTTTGCTTTTATTACTCTCTTTTCTTTGCTCGATGTTTGTTCTCTTAGCAACAGAGATACTCAGAGAGAATCACAAGAATCTTTCTCTCGTTTATTTTTTCCGGTTTTGCCGTGTGCCAGCGCTTGAGTCGACGAACACTATTTAGAATATTGGACTGTAGAACGCATATCAGCTGTGTGTTCATTCAGGTTTCCTTGATAGGTGATACAAACTGCGGTTGATGTCTTCTTTAGAAGATATCCAAGAATATCTAAAAATGCGAGATTCCATGCTAATCGCGTATTTTTTTACCGTTTTGCACGTTGACAAATGTACGGTTGACCGAACTGCGAGCTCATTTTATAGGAACTCGTGAAAGTTATCGAAAGACAGAGCAAGTATTTATACACCGATCAAAGTTCAAACAAAGTCCTTGCATTGCATATGACTGGATTGAACCTTGGACCGCGTCTGCAATTAAATACGGAGATGATCCAGCCCAGGTCCCTCGGATATTTATATATTTTTCTTGGGACTATAAATTCCTCTCCAAAGGAACAGAAATAGACATGAACATGTTTTAGATAACGTGAAACATCAGCATAGATTTGTATCACTCAAAATATAGAACTTGCTGTCTGGGTGAAAATGATGTCAAAGCATACTTTTGATAAACACACTTGGGATAATTCTTTCCCAAGGCCTTCGACTTTGAATTACGTGTACCTTGCTTCTCTCAATTGCCCACAAAAGTACTAGGTGTAGCTGGAAATCCCCCCTCCACACACACACACACACACACACACAACCTTGTCAGTATTTGAAGATGATTTTCCCACCTGTGGGGCAATGATGCTGTACAAAGTTGCCACCCCCCTGTATACAGGCTGACAAATACCTGGGGTATGTTGGTGGTGGGTAGGTGCAGGGGGGAGGGAGGGAGGGGTGGTAGTGTTCAGCTGGAATTGATTAATGCATTACTGTATCTGGTAAAGTTCAAAAGAGAATAATCTACAGGAAGACTGTTGTCAGTGACTGACATTTTGACTCCCTGAGCGGAAGTCATTTTCAGAGTCAAGTGAAGAGGTTTCACATAATGCCATCTGACGAAACCTCTTCACTTGACTCTGAAGATGACTTCTGCTCAGGGATTCGAAACGTCAGTCACTGACAACAGTCTTCCTGGAGACTAATCTAATGCACGATCACAACCGACCTACTGTTCAGCTGTTATAAGCAGGAAAACCTAATTGCAGAATTGAATATACATGTAGATTATGACACATCACTGTTCATTTACGCTATTTTTAGTCCAAATTCAAGAAGACAAGAGGAGGAAAGGAAGAAACTTCAGAAGGATATTTCCTGGCTGGAAGATCCATGATGTGGTGGGCTGTAAGTAGTCTTTTTTTTTACTTGTTCTCAAATAGATATCAAAAGTATCTTATTGTCCACTCACCCAAAGGGGCAGAAGTTAATTCAGATTAACAATATTTGATGTACCATACCCTCATTTAGCAGACCTCCAGTGCCTGAATCTCCAACCTGCCTGAATCTCCCACCTGAAAACATTGTTAAGGTTGGCATTTACTGTATGCGGTACTAATATAGCAGATTATATTATATCATGACCTATAATTTTGTCATTACTTCCTATTCAACTGTGTAGGTGGGTCCAAGTCTATTTGCCAGTAACATGGGCAGTGAACACTTTGTTGGATTGGCTGGTTCAGGAGCTGCTACAGGGATTGGTGTAGTGTCTTACGAATGGCAGGTACTGCATATTATGTTATGCTCTGTTTTGTTTCTCTCATTCACACACAATATTCATACTGTACACTTTACACAGAAACACGTGCACACACACGCACATTCACAAACACAGACACTCTCTCCTTCTCTCTGACTCTTTCATCCTCTGCTGCAGTGTTATCAATTTTATGTACATGTGTGTTTCAATAGTGAAAGAAACTGCCTGGCAATTCAAGGTTTCATCCATTATTTCACTTCATTTTGTTCTAAATTATTTACTCTGATTTTCAGGCCTGCTGGGTTTTGCTGCTTCTTGGTTATGTGTTTGTGCCGATTTATCTCAAATCTCGGGTATGTACGTGTTTCTTGTGTGACTTTTGAACGACTGTATTTGCTTGCAATTCGTACTGTACCTTCAAATAGGCCTTGACAGTACAATACATACTATTATAATAGATTTTACATCTCATTGTTTTGACAGGTCTTTACAATGCCTGAATTCTTGAAAAAAAGGTTTGAGAGTCAGTGGGTGAGGACATACCTAACCGTCGTGGCACTGATTTCCTATGTGTTCACCAAGTTTTCAGTAAGTGTGCTACAGTTTTTCTCACCCCTAACCCCCCACCCCCAACCAAAAAATGAATATACTGTTATCCACCCTATTTCAGACAGAGAGTGTATCCCAAAATTTTCACTGTATTTCAGACAAGCTGCTGTATCCCTTAATTTGCACCCTATTTCAGACTAAATACCAAAAACACAGTTGTATTCCCTATTCCAGACCAAAGAGACAAAATCTATACCCCACAGTAATTCATACTAAAATGCACACACACACACACACACACACACACACACACACACACACACACACACACACACACACACACACACACACACACACACACACACACACACACACACACACACACACACACACACACACACACACAATCTGCCCCTTGGTCTGGGCTCACTTTTGATTGTCATCTTCAGGTGGATATTTACGCTGGTAGCCTCTTCCTGTACGAGGCCGTCGGTTGGAACATGTACTGGTCTGCACTCTGCATTCTGTTGATCACTGCTGTTTACACTCTTCTTGGTTAGTGTCAATGTTTTCATTATGTAGTGTACTGTAATGTGTAAATGATCACCATCTCTGTCTACATATACAGTTACGTATTTAGGTGTGTTGTGTGTATGGGTACACTTTTGGTCATGCAACTACAAGGACCATAGAACAAAGGGTAGGAATGGCTGGGTCACTGTAGCAGTAGTTTTATCATTGAGGCAATAAATATAGGACTTGAGAAGCAAACTAAGGCAAACCACCACAGACCGTCAGACAGTGTGTGTGGGTGTGCATAGTATAATTAGTATACCTGCCAACTCTCGCGCCTTAAGCATAAGTCTCATGCCTGCTGGTCGAAAAGTTCGATTTCATGCCTATACAAACCAATTTCTCACGCCTGGCTGGCGCTCTTCAAATAGTTGATTCAAACCGCTTAAATTTGGCTCAAAACTATTGCAAAAATGAAAGAAATGCCATTTCAGGGAGACTAGATATCAAAATTTTCCGGGCAAACATGCCCCTGGACCCCACAAGAAACTTGCACCTTTCATGCGCTCATAGCACTGCGTGATTGTGTGAGAATCTCATGCTTTCTAATCAAAAAATGTTGGCAGGTATATAGTTAGTATGTAAATTATGTAATCACCAAGTCTGTGTATGGTATGTAGTTTAGTAAACTGATTTTTTCTCACCAGGTGGTCTAATGGCTGTGATCTTCACTGATGTATTGCAGTGTTTTATTATGGTTATTGGAGCTATTGTCCTGGCTGTAATGAGTAAGTGCATATCCATTCTGCTATCATTGTACACACACTGTAGCTTCTATTTGATTTAACAATTACTTGCTACATTTTAGTGTCTGTAAAATATCCTAAACTGCTCACTCCATGTTTGTATTATTTTTATCTAAGGCTTTGTTGAAGTTGGGGGATACAACGCTCTCTGGGAGAAGTTTCCCATGGCTGTAGGCGAGCCACTCACTGCGCACAATGCAAGCGCATTTCCCAATATGACCAATGGAAGTAGTGCCTACGAAGGGTGCTATAAGATCACACCTTACTGGGGCAACATGTTCCGTCCACTGGACGATCCTGACTATCCTTGGCTTGGTTTGTGGACGACACTGCCCATCATGGGTGTTTGGTACTGGTGCACAGATCAGGTTAGCTTCCTGTTGCCCCCCTGCACAGACAGACACTCCTCCTCCCCCCTCCCCCCACCCACCACCTCCTCTCTCGCTTTTGACTTTTAATGAAGTCACCCCTTGATTCTTGTCGCAATTTCACATACACTCAGGTAATTGTCCAGCGTGCTTTGGGAGCTAAGAACAACGTTCATGCCAAGGCAGGGTCTATCTTCGCCGGTTTCCTCAAGACTCTGCCCATCTTCATCATGGTAATGCCTGGTATGGTGAGCCGCGTCCTGTTTAAAAACACCATCGGTTGTGCTGACCCTGATAGCTGCATGGCTGCTTGTGATAACAAGTGGGGATGTTACAACAACGCATACCCTAAGTGAGTTACAATTTGCCCTTTTTGATATGTTCTGTTCATTCAAGCAGAATTACCTGAACAGCATTCCCTCTGCTCACTGTGGAATTGAAATAGTCTCTTGAAATAATGCACTTATGTAATTCCTAAATCTTGATCCATTTTAGCTTGGTTTCGAAGTAGTTGGATGGGTGAGCTATTTTGTTGAATAGCCTTGCTGCTGTGATGGCTGTCTTCTATCTTTCTTAACCTTTTCTTGATTCTAATCTCTTAGGTTGGTTCTCAACGTGCTTCCCGTCGGTCTGGTTGGTTTGATGATGGCGGTCATGATGGCCGCTTTGATGTCTTCCCTGTCATCTGCATTCAACAGCAGCGCCACGATCTTCACTGTTGATGTGTGGCTTCGTTTCAGACCAAAGGTAAAAGCTGGACAAATACGTTCCTTGATTAAATATGATGTACTGTAACGTCGGTGCAGATCTGTACCTGTGTGCTTATGAGTAGTATTGTCCATTCATACATATATGTCGTGTTGCTATTCCCTTGCAGGCCAATGAACGCGAGAAGCTCATCGTGGGACGTGTAGTGGTGGCACTTCTGGTTGGGATTAGCATGGTCTGGCTGCCAGTCATTCAAGGTCTGTATTGTCCTGCAAAAAAAAAAAAAAAAAAAAAATTTTTTTTTTGAAGTTGCGCTTTACAACAGTTTTGCCCCATTAGTTTGTTTTTCAATGTGCTAATTTGTTTCCCGAAAAGTCAGTGCGTGTTAGTAATGCCTGGTTGTCACGAGCCACGCACGAACAAGCACAAGAGTCCTTATTCCAGAGTGAAAACAGGCCCGACGCAAACGCGATCTCAAGGATCAACGTATTTCCTCTTCTTTGTGCTTTGTCCCTCGCAAAAACCAGGCTTTCCATCTTTTGCAATCAAAGGGACATTTGGGCGGGGGAACATTTGTGAACATCGTATTTCTATTGATTATAAATTGATACTTTTTTGTACATAATTCAGGGACTGCTTAGCTTTGCTCCGTAGTCTTATTTGTTTGCTTATCATGTGTGTATGTGTTTTAAACACGTTTTAGGATCTGCCGGCCAGCAACTCTTTGTGTACATCCAGACCATCCAGTCCTACCTGGCCCCACCCATAACGATGACGTTTACACTGGGAATTCTGTGGACCGGCCTGACCGCAGCTGGAGCGTTGAGCGGCCTATTAGTCGGGCTCTTGCTGGGCATGATGAAGTTCATCATGGGAAACGTGTTCCCGGCCCCTGAATGTGGAATGGAGGACACTAGACCAGGCTATGTCAAAATGCACTTCATGTATTATGGTGAGCTGAACTGTTTGTCCTATTTTTGACCTATTTTTGTCAAAACTTTTTTTAATGCTCTGTACTTGTTTCAGCAATCATTATATTTGGTGTGAGCGGCATTGTGATGGTTGTAGTGAGTTTCTTCACTGAGAAAGTTCCTCGCAATCGTCTGGGTGGTTTGACCTGGAGTACTGTCAATGAACCCCCTGTCGCGCATGGCGATATCGGCGAGGAACACCTGGAGACCGACGGCGGCGTTCCAAACAATGACGACATGGAACTGCTAGAGAATGGCACAGGATCTGGTTAGAAGCTCGTTTTGCTTTTGCTTTTCCTGACTTTAGTAACACGGCAATCTTACATCCTTGCATGCGTGCATGCAAGCATTTAACTTGTTGGCTTTCGTCTGCCTCTCATCTGTGTCACCCTTGTTCTTGTTCTTGTTCTTCTCTCTTCTCTTCTTCTCTTCTTCTCTCTTTATTGCTTGTAGCTGCACGATTGCAGTCAAACCTCTCTTGTGTGTGTTTGTGTGTTTGCTTTATTTCATCAATGTTACGATAATCCTCGCCTGGTATAATGTTACGATAATCCTCGCCAGATACCTTTAGACACCTTTAGGCATTCTGTATACTCATTAAATTCCTCATTGAGTTTCAAAACTTCTTTCTCTCACCAACTAAAGCACCAGCTTCAAGTGGAACTGACCAAGCGCTGAAGGACGAATCGAAAGCCCTGGAGAACGCGTCACCAGACCAGGTCTACCTTCAGGTGGTACAGTTCTCTGAGGAGGAGCCGATACTCAAGTGGTTCCTGAGAACCATGAGTGGTCTACTGCTGGTGTGCCTTTTGTTTTTGTGGACTTATTATCGCTAGATTGAAATATTTTGTCAGCGTTCTGTTTTGTGTATGTGTGTTTTAGTTTTGACTTGTGATGATTGAAGTATTTATTCCTTTTCTGGGTGATTATGCTGCGCGTTTTCACTTATAACCGACGTACTTTTGTATCTCCTGTTTTCCCTGAAACAGAAATTGTCTCCGACTTTAATTGTTTTCGATGGGAAGTGAAAACACTTGTGAAGTGAAACCCGTACCCGCGGTAAACTTAGCATCAACCTCATCCTATCCTACTGCATGTTGTTTCTTTTTTTGACTTCCATGGTGCAGCATTTATGCAAACCGTATCGGGTTGTTATATGTCACAAATGACTGGCAGATGGTTAATTATTTCCTCTGACTTCCCAATTTCGTATAGAATGCCGCAAGTGTGCTTACTCTAGTACTTAGGGGCATATTCTATCTTAATATTTGTGTACTTGATTTGTGTCGTGGTTAATGTGTTCTATCTTTTGTCATTATATGTTGTTACTCTATTTTCTGTTTTCATTCGGGCTTTGTTAACAAATGTATCCAAAACGTGGGAAACTGTATGGTAAATGGCTTATAAAGATAAAATAATCCAGAGATAAGGATTCTTAGAAAAAACATACTAGGGTTGCGCAACAAAAGATTTCCTGGAAAAACAACAGGGATATTCGTAGAAATGATAGCTGTTTAAAGTGGCATGTTACTCTAACCGGTAGAACACTGCAATACAATTTAACGAGAGAATCGACTGTATATGTTTCTTGACTGAGCATCTCTTTTGTTAGTATTTTTCGAATCCAACAAAAGGCCATATACACTTCTTTACCCGATTTTAGCACTTCAGCTCTCTTTTTTCGGTAGCCACAACAGAGAGAATACTTATTGGCAACCTTCTGGGTGTGGTAATCCTTCACCTCACAAGCTTTTACTCGAGACAAGGAGCTGAGGTGCGAGTAAGCAAGCATCTATTCCACTTCAAACGTTCATCCAAGCAATCTGTATCTAATACTAAAGTCATTTTTGTTGTTACTGTTTGGTGAAAGAATGAAAAAAGAAAAAGATCAATCGGAAGCTGAAGTGTTAAAACGCGCTCAGTTCTGTAAAAACATTTATCAGTCTTGGTTTCTTGGCCCGAGTGTTTATTTCAAAATATGAAAATGATACAATAGGAATAAGACGCAGACCAAGTGTGAGTATGGGACTCGCGTCTAGTTATCACAAATCTAGAAAGCCAACGCGAAATGGCAGGAATTTCAAAACACTGAAATTGAGGACCAAACGTATGGAGTGAGTGATTTTCTTTCTTCTTTTTTTTTTTTTTTTATTATCTCTGTCATTTCGCTTATATTTGATCAACTGCTCTGAAACATGACTAACACATTTGACGTGCTCTTTCGTATGGTTCGTGTGTTTGTTTGACGCAAGTGGTATTCGCATTTGGTCTGTGAGAGATTGTGTTACTAGTGATTCTTTGATGCACTACGTAGCGGTTACAGGAAGACATTTCGTAGTATTTTTAGCTAGTATATATTAATTGGGCTGTTAAGGAAACAAATTTATTGGTTTAGATGGCTGCTGAGTGGGGCTTTTGTGTATGGCTACAATTATATTTAAACAGAAATGAGCTTCCACAGCATATATGTCTGATCAGCATGCAAAAATTACTTAAATCGCATCTGAAAAATGTGGAAAGCTTGTATGTCGTGGCAATAAAAGATACGAGTCGCTTAGCTCCGTTTCTACACTCGGTGACTGGTTTCAGAATATCGTGGCCTTGTCCACACGGATTTGGAATTTTTGATGTTTTGTTTTTGTTTTTGTTTTTGTTTTGTTTTGTTTTGTTTTGTTTTTTTTTGTTTCGTTTGGGCCTTTTGTCCACATGCCGGCATTTCCATATTGTGGACAGCTAAAAAAGAATGTGAACGGAGAAATTTTCGTAACCAAGAAAAAAAAAAGGTTTTTAAAAACTTCCGGACTATAATAGTAACAGCTTTGTGTCTATCTTCTGGCCGACTGCATATAGTCTACTAATCGGGGACACTTGTACAATGGTAATATCTATAACATATGCTAAAAATTTTAAAAACTACTAGTTTGGGCAAGGCCTAAATGGGATTCACATACCGTTTCCAACCACTGTCTTCATTGCACGATTTCACTCCCAACAGTGATCAAGTTCAATTTTCTCCTTCACTTCATACAGTAAGGAGAACTTGGCTTTTGATACCTTGCTCAGATGATAGCTGATTAAACTATCAATTCTCACTACAGCACTCATACTACTTCCTCTTAAAAGGTTGGGAGAATCTGCATTTTGAACTTTTGGAGTAAAGGGGTTAATGATCAGTTTCAAAGCACACGCTCCTGAGGCTGGCAACTCATATAGTGATAGATTCAGTCAATGTGAAAATGAGTTGCAGGATGAATTTTTGTTGGGACTCTCCACACCCCTCTCCCGGACAGCTGTATATTGTTTTTGCCTGTCCTTTGCCCTCTCGGCCTGCAGGACGGCTCGGGTTACCGTTGTCAACAGAGCCGCCCAGCATTTGTTTGAATGTACCGTGAATCATGTCGAATCTTGGGGACCTCGCAGCGGACAAGAAGTCTCTACACGCCGTTGATTGGGTTATCATTGCCGTCTACTTTGTCCTGTGTCTTGGTGTTGGCTTCTATGTGAGTATCATGCATACGCCTTCCGTGTGCTTAAAAGCAAGACCGTAAAAGCATCTGCTAGACGTCATGAAAGATGCAACCGCTTAATTTCTTTAATCTTTTGGTTTTTCGCGACGATTCGTAGCAACAGAATCATGACATTGCGTATACATCGTAGAGATCACTGCTACAGGAGTGTTCCTCTAGTTTATAACTCAATGGTTGGCAGAGTTGTAATTTCAATCATTTTACACTGGGGACAAACGTAAATATTCATTTGGTGAGTATAGCCTTCGAAAATAGATGGATTTTCCGCTTGTTTCGTAATTTTTGGAAGGCCACTGTGACACGAAGCCGAATCGAGCGCGAGGCTGACGAGGGTCATTAGTGGCGGAGTTATAGCTTGCTATGTATGGGGGGAGGGGGGGGGGGGGGGGGGGGTTTCACTCCCTATGATCGAAAACAGGCATAAAAAGCGAGTGCATTTTCGTATTGCAAAGGGTCGGTATGAACGACTGAAAAAAGTAAAATCGCGTGTTGGCATTCATAGGGGTTCTATGATCTAGTCACTTGCATGATTCATTGAGAACTTCACAAATATCGCTTAGCGCGGCTTTTAAAGGCGTCTTCCTGCATTAACTGACATGTTTCCTTTGCAATGTGGTCGCACGGCAAGTAACACGAGAAAAACTTTTACTGGAGCTGTTTATAGTAAATTATTATTATATTATTATAATTAACATAGTAATTTACATATTATACTTTCTGTCCTTCTAGATCAAGTTCAGAAAGACAAGAAGAGGAATGGAAGAGACTTCCGAGGGATACTTTTTGGCTGGAAGATCCATGATGTGGTGGGCTGTAAGTTTAGTTTCCTGTGACTTTGAATTCTAAAAGTACTTCAGAGGGTTATGTAGATATGCTAATCAAGCAGCAACAGACCGCATGGAAGAATTAGCTGAGTCAGCAGAATTCACATTGACATTGTATACTTTTAGTCGGATTGTTGAGTAAAGAATTAACGGAGTATAGTACCACTGTTTCACAACAAGCATGTTGCTGGATTATAAAACATATAATTGAGTATATATACAGATAAGAGTATGAGTGTTAAATAGCTTTATTCAACCCGTTATACATTGCTTTTTATATGAATGTGTGTGTAGGTGGGTCCCAGTCTGTTTGCAAGTAACATCGGTAGTGAACACTTTGTTGGATTGGCTGGTTCAGGAGCTGCTACAGGGATTGGTGTAGTGGCTTTTGAATGGCAGGTATATACATTTAATTTCATTTTAAACAAAACTGTCATAAAATGTAGGCCCGTTGCAGCAGCAACGCTTGCGAAATCTGATGCCAGATCAACTTAGTTAATAGAATCGAGAGTATCATGACGTTAACGCAATGTCCTGGTCCGTTCAGTCAAGAGTGCATGTAATGGTTCGTTAATCTGAGTGTACAAATTGACCATAATATTTTGTTCATGAATAACTCAAATGTGCCTGTACAGAAATTCCACAGTTGACCCTTTCACTCCCAAGCTCAAAATGCAGATTCTCTCCACCTTTTAGGAAGAAAATATATTAGTGATGTAGTGAGAATTTATAGTTTAACCAGCTACCATCTGAGCAAGCTATCAAAGGCCAAGTTCTCCTTACTGTAGTGATTTCTAGTGAGAAACTGAAGGAGAAAATTAAAGTTGATCACTCTTGGGAGTGAAAGGTTTAAGGCCCGATCCGGCAGTTGCCGCTGGTACTTGTACTTAGTCGAAATGCGCTATTTATTGACTCTCTCTTCAGGCCTGCTGGGTTTTGCTGCTTCTCGGCTGGGTTTTTGTGCCAATTTATCTTAAATCTCAGGTAACTTCTACATCCGCTATACGTTTCAGTCAAGTTCAGTACATGACACTTCACCTTACCTGTCTTCATACCACATTGCTTTTGTTGACAACCGACTCAGCAACCGTATATGTAACTTGAATGAACATTTCATGTACGATACCCTTGGTGCTGTAATCTCCTGCACGTGTGACTTTCGCTGCAAAGTTGATGTAATATGGTTACTTCCAATCGCTACTTCTTTCAACAGGTGTTTACAATGCCTGAGTTCTTGAAAAAGAGGTTTGAGAGTCAGTGGGTGAGGACCTATATAACCATCGTGGCACTGATATCCTATGTGTTCACAAAGTTTTCAGTAAGTACATAACATATTTTTCTTTTTTACCAGAACTTACAAAAGTTTCTTGTCAAACTCTCGTGCAATTCTTTCGACGTGTACTTGCCACAGATACCGGATTTATCTGTCAGTGACCAAGTTGTGCTGCAGTGATTTTGTCAGTAATCGATATTACTATCGAAATCATTCAAATCGGGCGTTTTATTTGACTGCCTTTGAACTTTTCTCGAGAAAATTTGAAGGGAGAAGTATGTTTGACTTATTTTTGTCAGGTGGATATTTACGCTGGTAGCCTCTTCCTGTACGAGGCCGTGGGTTGGAACATGTACTGGTCTGCACTCTGCATTCTGTTGATCACTGCTGTTTACACTCTTCTCGGTTAGTATTACTGTACATGCATGCTGCATTAGCACAGGGCGCAGAGGAGTTTGCTTTCTTTATTATGTAAAACCCTATATATTGACTTACATGAAGGATACCGCAGAACGATAATTACTTCGCGGGCGCGCGAATACATGAAGGGTACCGCAGAACAATTACATCGCGGGCGCGCGGAGGCTTACGTACAAGATGCGCGCGCCCGCGGTGAAATCATCTTGTTCTGCGGTATCGTTCATCAAGTTATTGTATGTACGGTCTTACATAACGGAAAACGACCGAACTTCTCTGTGCCCTGTGCATTAGCAAGAAAATACATATAATAATTTTTATACCTATTGTTGTGGCCTCAGTACTTGCACGATAAACTCACCAAAAGTTCATTCGTAGTTTTTTTTTTTTTTTTTATTTGCTGTAAACTCCAACCATACTGTACTTAAGTGATCCTTCTTCCGGCAGTCTCTGTCTTAAATTCCCGTTGTTACTGTGTCTGTTACTTTTCCATATATTTTATATACAAATTATGTCTTCAGTCTTTCCACGTCATTTTGTTGATAAGCCTTTTTTCCACCAGGTGGTTTAATGGCCGTGATCTTCACTGACGTTTTGCAGTGTGCGGTCATGGTTTTGGGAGCTTTCGTCCTGGCAGTGATGAGTAAGTGTAATGAACTAGTACGGTACTGAAAATCAATATCACTGTTGCGAACAGCTGTTAGAAGTCTGTACAGCCAAGTTTTAGTTTAGATTCTTACTACGTACCTGTATTAGGTATAGGAAAAACCATGTATCCTCTATCTGTGACTGACTTCATATATTTTACTCATACACTTTGTTATACCAAACAAAAGAGAAATGATGGTTAATTCATGTATTTTTTGTTCACTACAGGTTTTAATGAAGTCGGAGGGTACGACGTTCTTTGGGAGAAATATCCCCTGGCTATAGGCAAGCCGCACAATGCATACAATGCAAGTGCAGGTAGCATGACCTACAATGGAACTGTTGCTGATGGAGGGTGCTATAAGATCACACCTTACTGGGGCAACATGTTCCGCCCTTTGGACGATCCTGACTATCCTTGGCTTGCTTCGTGGACAACAGTGCCCATCATGTGTGTTTGGTACTTTTGCACAGATCAGGTTAGCTTCCCCCTCCCCCCTCCCCCCCATCCCTCCTCTCTGATATAAGCCTTTTCTACATTTGCCTCAATGGCGTACCCCTTTTTTATTGTACTACAGGTACTTGTCCAGCGCGCTTTGGGAGCTAAGAATAATGTTCATGCCAAAGCGGGGTCAATCGTCGCCGGTTTCTTAAAGATTCTCCCCATGTTCATCATGGTGATGCCCGGCATGATCAGCCGTGTTCTGTTTAAGGACACCATCGGTTGTGCTGACCCTGAGAGCTGTTTGGCCGCCTGTAATAACAAGTGGGGATGCTACAACAACGCCTATCCCAAGTATGTTATAAATCTCACTGCAAGTTTTGTTTAGTCCAGATAAACAGATAAACCCACTTAGATTTTCAAGCCCAACCTACCACTACTTAACCACTAAATCAATCAATCCACAAGTCAATCAATCAATCAATTAAGTCATTACTGCTAGTCCATGTATAAAAACCTGTTTTGACAGCTGGAAAAGACTAGTTTTTGGTCTACTGTACGGTGGCGCTGTGTAAACGAATCAAAGTTTGACTTGATGGCGAATTGTGCTTAGAAAATCGTGGGTCTCGGAAAGTTTTGGTCCGATCTCGGAATCTCGGCAGCCTTTTTGATTAGTCTTGGAGTCTCGTTTTTTTTTGTTTTTTTGTTTTTTTTCGTTTCTTTCCGTCTCGGAGTGGATAAATTCTCGGTCTCATATTTTTAAACAAGGGTCTGGGCATCTCCGCGAGTCTCGGATTTTGCCATTCGCCGCCCCTATATGTAGTGGCTGATACTCCGATCGTTAGCGTCGTGTCCTGAGTTATTCAACCTGCACTTTCTGATCAGGTTGGTTTTGAATGTGCTTCCCGTCGGTCTGGTTGGTGTAATCATGGCGGTCATGATGGCGGCTTTGATGTCTTCCCTGTCATCCGCATTCAACAGCAGCGCCACGATCTTCACCGTTGATGTGTGGCTTCGTGTAAGACCAAAGGTAAGTTGGACAAAAGTGACGCTAGTGAAATTATACATATTATTATATATCCTGTTATGCATTGGTTTAGTTTTGGAGCAGCGGTTCATATATGTATATGTTAAATGCGCGACGAGTTATTCATAGATACAAATTAATATGAATATATCGTAGGCAAATGAACGCGAGAAGCTCATCGTGGGACGTGTGGTAGTGGCACTTCTGGTTGGGATTAGCATGTGCTGGCTGCCAGTCATTCAAGGTCAGTAATCTTTGTTCGATAAAAATACATTACATTTACTTGTCACCAGCTTTGTGCCAGTTTGTCTGTTTCTTTTCTTTTCTTTTCTTTTTTTCTTTTTTTTTCCGTTTTAGCTCTATACACGTGACTGTTTTCTCTGACACTTCCGTACTATTTCAGGATCTGCCGGCCAGCAACTCTTTGTGTACCTACAGACCATCCAGTCCTACCTGGCCCCACCCATAACGATGACGTTCACTCTCGCCATTTTCTGGCCCGGCTTGACCGCAGCTGGAGCGTTGAGCGGCCTGTTAGTCGGGCTCCTGCTGGGCATGATGAAGTTCATCATGGGAAACGTGTTCCCGACCCCTGAATGTGGAATGGAGGACACCAGGCCTAGCTACGTCAAAATGCACTTTTTGTATTATGGTGAGTTGGGATTTGGTTGGAATCAATATACTTTGAGATGTAAAAGGTATATACAGTCGAACCTCCTATTTCGAACTCGGATAATTCGAAATCCCCGTTATTCCGAAGTCAAGCCGAATCCCCGTGGATATATTTTTTCAGTCATTTACTATCGGCTATTTCGAAACCCCACCATTTCAAACGGAGTTTGACTAATGGTCGTGGGTCGTGGGTCGTGGGTACAAAGTCGTGGGTGTGGGTACAAAGTCGTGGGTGTGGGTACAAAGTCGTGGGTGTGGGTACAAAGTCGTGGGTGTGGGTAGAAAGTCGTGGGTGTGGGTATGAAGTCGTGGGTGTGGGTATGAAGTCGTGGGTGTGGGTATAAAGTCGTGGGTGTAGAAATAGGTCGTGGGTACCTAAAAACTGTAAAAGTATGTTAATTGATAATATTTATTTATTAATTGGCAGCCAAAATAAGTTTAAACAAAAAATGAGCAAAGTTAATTCTGTCTGTCTTAGAAGGCTTCTGCACTATACCTGTCCCTGACAGCAGAACAGAGGCATGTTGTTGATTCATGCGATTTAAACGTCATTCTTGTATAGCCAGCGCGGTTATTTTACATGTTCGGTAAAAAATGCAAGGCGTTTCACTGTTATGTAGATTGTAGTTTCGTTTGTAAAACACAAGCCAGAATAAAATAAATCAACCCTGTTGATTTGATTATCATTGACTGAATCATTATAATGGACATTTTTATATGCGTGAACTTGTGTGAACTGATCCACGTGCACAAGCAGCCAGTAAATACACAACTAGGCCCGGTTGCGTGTGTGCGGGAGTTTCTCTTATCCGGTCCCCGGCATGTAGATGTGAGGCACGAAGTTGTGGATTTTGAGGGGGGGTTGATTGAAATTGATTAAAATATATCGGGGTAATTCTAGAGAAATAGCCTTCTAAGACAGACAGACAGAATTAATTTTGCGAATTTTTTTTGTTTAAACTTATTTTGGCTGCCAATTAATAAATAAATATTATCAATTAACATACTTTTACAGTTTTTAGGTACCCACGACCTATTTCTACACCCACGACTTCATACCCACACCCACGACTTCATACCCACACCCACGACTTCATACCCACACCCACGACTTCATACCCACACCCACGACTTTGTACCCACACCCACGACTTTGTACCCACGACCCACGACCCACGACCATTAGTCAAACTCTTTCAAACGTTTTTTCATGTCCCATGGGACTTCGAAACAGCGGGGTTCGACTGTATTTGAGTTCACCAATTCGCAAAACATGACTGCACTTATAATCCATTGTTTATTTTTCACTGACCCAAAAATATAGCATTAATAATTATTAATACTTTGCGACCCGAGGATGAACTTTATTACGGCTCGGTCACGTAAACAATTAGTTTGTCGCGCCCACACAAAACCTTGTCTTGAAACAGAGGCAGCGGAAATGGCCCATTTTTATAACTGCTGAATCCACCTAATCTTCGATGCTGGGACATTATAACAAGTCAGGTTTTCATGGTTTGACTTTCACAATATTTATATACCCGCACACCACTTTAAAAATGTGTTTGTTTCAGCACTCATTGAATTTGGTGTGAGCGGCATCGTGATGGTTGTAGTGAGTTTCTTCACTGAGAAAGTTCCTCGCAATCGTCTGGGTGGTCTAACCTGGAGTACGATTAATGATCCTCCAGTGGCACACGGCGGCATCGGAGAGGAACACTTGCAGACCTGTGAAACTGTGGTGAATAATGATGCCCTTCAGCTGCTGGAGACGGGCAAAGGAATCGGTTAGTGGGGCAGTTATCATATTTATAGATATGGTCGATCCAGTATTTCTTGTTCGGCCTTTCTTCTTTCCAGGCATTCCTCTCCTTTGGTTTTGAACTCGTTTCTGATCTTCCTTCACTGTATTCAAGCGTGTGCCTTCCACTCTATCTTTTATTTTGTGAATGTTTTTCGCTTTTCATTTGTTTCTCGCTCCGTTGTTGCTGTGCGACTTCTTTCAACATAGCTTTATTTTATTATCGTACACGTAGCGGCGTAATTCATTCATTCGTTCGATGACATCGTCAGAACTGAGTAAACTCTTAATATGTCGCACCAGATAAGTCCTCAACTGCACCTGAAACGAAACTCGAAGCCGGGAAGGACGAATCGAAAGCAATTGAGAGCGCCTCGGCTAACGTTGCGTTCCTGCCGGTGGTGCAGTTCCCAGAAGAGGAGCCGGTACTCAAGTGGTTCCTGAGGATTATGAGCGCTCTGCTGCTGGTGTTTCTTTTGGTCTTGTGGATAATTTATCGCTAAGTCGATAACTTCAGTCAGCCTTTTGTTTCTTTTTTTCGTGTGCTCAACTTTCCCGCCCATTTCAGTGTTCTGGCAATTAATGTTGGCCGTCAGCAAGGTAGGGGGCGTATTGTCAAAATCGATCTCATTGCTACCCACCCTAACAAATGTAACTAAGTACAGTAGTTCGTGAACACCAGAAACGGAAAGAGTAAAGGGAAATAAACAAAACTACCGAACATCAAAATACAAGAATTGGATGCGCTTTTAATGACGAGCAAGCCTTGGAGCTATATATTTCTCAATTTTACAAAAGCAAGTCCTGTGGAAATTGAGATTCAATATTTTATGTTATGAAAATAAGTTGTTTCATTGTGACGAAAAGGAGACCAGCTCTTTGTGGGATGACGTCACGCCTTCGCCTCCTTTGCCTGGGCAGCTTTCTTGGCTTTTATCATTTCCACTAATTCCTGAATGAGTAGAAAAAAAGGTTTCAGTTGATATGGGAACAACCTCACAACAACAACAACAACAACAACAACAACAACCCCTACTGCTGCTGAATACTTCCATTACCACTACAACTACTCTACGTTTCTGATAATCAGCTTTCTACTTATTTAGTCAGTTTTAAGCCAGTGTAACTTTCACTGATGTAAGAAAAGAGCCTTTGAAGAGAGAAGAATGTAACGATCAAAACATTATCGCAGAGAACCGAACTATTCAGTACTTTGTTAGTAACAAACCTTGTAGCGTTTAATACATTCCTTCTTCGTTCGACCAGGGACTGCCTCGGCTATTCGCTCCCACCGCTCCGCGGTGCTTGCTGGGTAAGTCCGGAGAGCGCCTTCTAATAGCTATATTGAAAACAAATACAAACAAACAAACAAACACAATATCAACAACAGAATGGATTAGTG
The DNA here is from genome assembly GCA_964036295.1 of Plumapathes pennacea. Lineage (NCBI taxonomy): Eukaryota > Metazoa > Cnidaria > Anthozoa > Antipatharia > Myriopathidae > Plumapathes > Plumapathes pennacea. Next base: position 3,490,245 of record OZ038465.1, on the reverse strand, counting down.
TTCCATAGAACGTGGTACAAATGGAAATTTCCTCAACAGAAAACTTGCTTTCCGAGATAAATGTTTGCGAAACGCCTAAGAATTCGAATCCTATGGCCATACTATTCAGAGAAGCTAAAACAATGTCGTCAGCTTACCCGTTGTTCCTCAGATGTCCACGTTCGTTCGCTAGACACGGCAGCTATCAAACAAACAAACAAACAAGACAGGATTGTGAACCTCGAGAATAACTTTCGGTAATTGACTGAAGCTCGCTATTTTACACACAGGAGTTGAAACAAAACATCAACGACTTGACATGTACATTTGCTTTCATATTCCGTTCCGCAGCCAACATAAAACTACTACATAGAAATGGAAACGTACCACCATCGTATCTGATTGACGTAGAGTCGGCCGGTTTGGCCTGGGCTTGAGAATGTTCCTTTGCAAACTTCATATATGCATTCTTGTTTGCTGCCTCCTTTTGGGAGGGATCTGGTGACCAGTAAAACATAATGACGTCAGTAAATTAATGGAAGGTATAAAACAAGGGCGTGTACGTAAATTTTTAACCGAGGTGAATCCAGGAATTCAAACAGTTGCGCTTTACAGGATTTAGGACTAAGATTGTATTGCTGAATACAACTTGCTTACCTAACTTCTGTAACTTCTTGACCTTTTTTATAACATGCTTTGAATCTCTTAAAGTCCCTGTAGTTGAATGCGCGTTCACATAATCTGCTATCACTTTCCACCTGCAACCATAAACAGCAAAAAGATGAGTCAGTAAATCGATCAATAAGACTGTGGCTAAATCATACGTTAATCAATACTAATTGAGGTATAATCAAATGAAAGTGAAATTTATTTCTGAGCCGTAGACGATGCATTTTATTAACTCTTAAATCCTAGGTGCTGTCATGAACACTGTACTTCATAGTTGATAGTCCCTGCAGGCGCTCAATTATTGTAAGTCTTGTAGGTGCATTCATTTTGCAAATATCCAAAGAAACAAACACATATACCTTGAGGCAGTCCCTGCAGGAAAGAGTTTAACCGCTTTGACGAGCAGTTGTGTCTGTTCTTCCGTCCAGTCATCGCTGACGACCTTCGTTTCTTCTTCTGTTGATTCTTTACTGGCGCTGGCCTTCTGAGCTACGGGCTCTTGTTTCATTCGGTCCCGCATTTCGGCCATCTGGGGACAATGAGTTCTGTCTCAAATGTTGGTCTCAGAGCAAATCACATAACGATCTGGACTACCAAGAGAGCATGAGGTAAGATTACCTCCGCATACAACCGCTAGCACATACCTAACTTGAGTGGCAAATGGTTATTATTTCTAATATTTACTCTTCATTTCTTGCACAAGACTCCTTAGTACCTGCTTGTCATAGACAACTTTTGCTTCTTCTTTGCTTCCCGCTACCTCCATTCCTTCACGAAACAACTGTAAACTGAAAGAGTTGTGGAACTTAGAAAAAGAAATGTGTGTGCATATCAAAAGACAAAAGGATATTTTTTCATATAATCTAGACTTTACCTCTCCAGTGAAGAAATTTCTAACAATCTATCCAGCATCTGCATTTCAGATATTCTGCTAGCTTCATCCTCAGCGAAAAAACCGTGATCCTGAAAAGGACAACACAGCATGAGTGAAAACGTACATTGTATCGACCTAAGATCAGAGCGTTTAAACTTTTGGAGGAGCAAGTCTCCGCTTGCTACTGTACATTAAGCATTTCATCTCATCACGTAAACATAGATTAAGACTGGCGGTAGTTCTCACAGAGGCTAGAGTGTTCCGGAACAGCATGAATTAACCAAGGACAGACAAAAACAGATGAAAAAATAAAAAAAAGCAAAGTAAATAATTGAAGCATAAAGTATGACGACAAGACAGAGATCCTGGACAACAATTAGGAAGGTGATATACCTTCTCACACTAGAAAATCCTGAAAATGGCAATCAGAGGCGAATGATAGGAAGGTGAAAACGAGAAAGATACATTAACCATTTGTCAAGGTTAATGCTCACCTTGCATGCAGTTCTGACAATTTTTCTCTCTTTCTTCATGGCATTTTTCATTTTGTCCTTTTCTTTCTTGGCAACGGCCGCCTAATTTGTGTACGAGATTTCACTTCAGTTGATACGACAGAGTAGGAACGTGAGCGAGTCTGTACGTGAAATAGTCTGTACGTTAAAGAGTATATGCGTGAAAGAGTATGTACGTGAAAGAGTATGTACAGCACGTGAAAAAATCTGTACGTGAAATTGTCTGTACGTGAAAGAGTCTGTACGTGAACGTTTGAATGCAACCCAAAGTGATCTTCACGTCAGGGAGGACTTCTGCTGGAGTTTCTTCGACAAATGTCACAAAATTCACGGCACCTTTTCTTTGGCTTCTTGCTCTTCTTTCTCCTTTACTTTTCTTTCTGCTTCAAGTGCCTCCTGTCGTTGCTGTAAAAAGATGCAGTTGGGTTTGATTTAGGAAGTGCTGCAACTACGCAGAACTTTGCGTGAAGTGCAATGTCTGTTATCAGTTGCTTACCTTTTCTCTTTCTTCTGCCGCGGCTTTCGCTGCTTCTTCTTTGGCCTTCTTCTCTGCCATCTTTCTTTCTTTATCGCTATCTTTAAACTTTTTGATCCTCGGATCACAACTGTAAGCATTATCTGTGAAACACATTCAATTCCACATAAGGTTGCAATGTACGATCCTTCTATCACGAGTATCGACTATATAATTCCTCAACTAATTGTAGCCATAAATTCAATTTTACTGGGAGAATATAAACGGCCGCATAGGAGACTAATTGGGCATGTACTAATGGTACAAAAATCCAATTTAAGTATCGCTGGTCTTTCAGTCTCACGGTGAGAAAAGAAGATGTTCCATTTTGAAATCCTGGCGTGCAGATTCCACGAAGAAAAATATATTTGATCATGAACGACATCCTTAGCTTACCAACTAAGGTTCTTATTCGTGCGACCTCTTCCTTTTTTCTCTTTTGTCTCATGACTTTGTTCTGTTTTTCGATCCATCGTCGTTCCTCGCGGCTATGGTGCAAAAAATAAAAATAAAATAAAAACAAGAAGAAAAGAATGAAAGAAAGAAAGAAAAGAAATGGAAAGAGAGAAAAAGAACAACAGTACAGATTGACAATGTTCTTGTAGCCGCTCGTTGTACTTAATTTTATATTGCCTCACTCTGAGTTATGATGTAAAGTTAAACCCAGATAAGTTTTATAAATGTTGTACCTTTCCCCTTTTTCTTTTTCCTCTTCATCCAGGTAAGAAAATTCTCTCCATGAATTAAAATCATACCTGCAAAAAGTATGGGCACACTTGATTATGTCAGAAACTCCATATAAGTATGAAGTGGAACCTCCATTAAGGGGACACCCTTGGGACAAGGAAAAGTGTCCCATGAGTGGCATGAGTGGAGGTGTTCATTGAATGGAGGTAATCAGTGGAAGGATTATATGAGCATTTTCATGGGGGACAAGGAGAAATGTCCCCTTATTGGAGATGTCCCAAACTTCCACATAAAATCAGAAAACAAAATGCAAAACATGTCTTCAAAGTACTCCAATTTACATATCACTAATTTAACAGGATTAAACTGGAGTATAATCCTCAGATTGTCCTTATGTACACAAGCAGGGCCCGGTTTTTCAAAGCACGATTAGGCTAATCCTGGATTAGGTCTAAACTTTCTTGTCATTTTTTTACCGCCTGAAAACGTGAAAGTTTCATCCACAACGACTTTCTTGATAACGTTGTAAGCTGGAACAAGCTTTCTAATCCATCTTCGAACAAAACCAAGCAGTTTAATGACAGAGAGGTTGAGAGAAAGAATTTCGTTAATCTTGAATTAGCTTAATTGACCTTCGAAAAACCGGGCCCAGGTTAATATTTACAAAATAGAAAGATAAACGAACATTTAGCTTTACCAGAAGCTGTAAAAGTTGTCAACTTCTTCAAAAGTCGAGCTCTCATTTCCCAGTTGTGGTACATGCTTCACAGTAGACCACCTGTAGGAAATCAGATCAGAGCAACTGGTCAAGTCTTTTTCTAATCTCTTGCTGGAGAATCATATCATGCAAATAATGAATTTCATAACTTGTTTGAACAAAAGCTGGTTTGATAACTTCTTCTCACCACATCACTAGTGTTTTTTCTTAAAACAGTGTGGAGAATTTGTATTATAAATTCACAAGTGACAAAGGCTTTAAATTAGATGATTGTACACAGTTTATGCTTTGGTTCTTCACTACCTTGCATTGCGTTGAAACACTGGGCCAAACACCTGATAGAAATTATTTCTAGAAGTGTTATTCACAGAAGGAACAGCATCATCAAACTGTGGGTCTACACTGTCGTAAGCTCTCCGTCGGGTGGGGTTGCTCAATATGTCATTTGCTATCGTTATGCAGGTGAAGTAATCTTCATTTGACACCAGTTTGTCTGCAGCATCCACTCTGCTTTTCTTCTTGTCTGGATGGTGCTTTAGGACTTTCTTCTTGACTGAAATAAAATTGAGTAGTAACCAGAAAATTAAAATTATTTCAAAATGGATGTAAAAAGTTTAATTTTGTGTCTTCTTAAGCTGCCAGAAAAAAATTTCTCATTTACATTCATGTGCTGAAACTTGAATGCAGCTGTGCAGTGTAACAAAGGACCCTTTCTGTTATTTGACAAACTTGGGTCCTGGATACAATGAAGGCACTCCCCTCCCTGAGTTGCCATGGGCACACCAACTATTCGTACATTTCTAAGTGTTTGCATGATAAATCACAAATTTGTCTACAGGGGACAGGGGCACTTGGCAAAGAAGGTAGGGTGACCATGCATGTGAACAGATGCATGTATCGGACGTCAAACTGTGTATGGAAGCTTACATGCTTTTTTAACTGTTTCCTCAGATGCTCTGTATCTCAGGTTTCCAATTCCAAGAACTTTATAGTGATCTTGATTCTGTTGAGAACAAGAAACAGTCAGTCGTAAAAAGTGTGGTAAATTGAATTGGTCACTATCGAGACGGAGGCCTCTGCTTCAAAACGAGACTAAGTGTGTGTAACCTTTGAACATTATGAAAATTAGCTCTCTCAGATAAATGATCACACAATTTGCACCTTCGATTCTTTCGGGTCCAGTGTTAGCAGGAATTTGTCATCTTCTTCTTCCGACTCCAAACTTCCTTCGGAGCTGCTCAAAGAATCAGACCCTTGAGATCCAGTGGAATGGTGAGAAGATAAGGTGTGTTGCCGGCGACTGACGTACGCCTTATGCCAGCGACCCACGGGCTCAAACTTCCTTGAAACGGATGCTGATACAAAGCAGAAAGGTAAATAAAGTAGAGTACTTTTGTTTTGAGCAGCTTATTAGGAGTTTGTGAAATCTACAAACAGGAAAGTAGCACAGTAAAAGCATGTCAAGTGGTACAGAAGCTTGTCACTTTAAGGGCGATGGGAATATTTCAGCATTGCACGCACTACCTGAAAGTCGAGAAACAACCATAGTCTGTTCATCTTCCTTTGCTGATGGTAGTTCTCCCATTCTTCGTTTGTGCTTTGTTAAAAACTGAAGTACAAGTTCAGAGAGAGAGAATTCTCGGCGAATTGACCAAAAGTCAGCGGTGTAGCGTAAAGGACATGCGCACATGGGGATTCCCAAAGTTGCGATTTGGCGCGATTTCTGAGAACTGATGAAATCAGGCTAAAAAGACGATGCCAAAGTTCTTTACGAATCCATCTCTTCTGACGAAAGACAAGCTAAAGGCTGAATTAGAAGCCAATGGCATCTCTTTACCCAGATCGGACCAGAAAAAAGACTTCTACGTAAATTTATACCTCCAACATCTGACCCCACGAAACAAAACCGACAGTCCAGGAAAGCCTGATTTTTATTCTTCTGATGAAGAGGAATCTACACCTCGCCGACGGTCCATGAAGGTGAGAAATATCATTACTTTTCGACTCGTATAATAATGCGCTAGACTCGTACCTTATTGGACCGGACCACCAACCTGTCGCTTGCTTGCGGTTTTGAGGTTTGCGTGTTGACCTAGAGCCTGCATGCTCTGATTCGCTCTTATACGAAAGCAAACAGGTCGTTTCCAACGTGAAGCGTTCACCGTTTCGAGCGAAGAAATGTTTTGTGCTGAATGATTGCGCTAGAACTAATTTGAATCTGTTTGGAATATAGCCACACGGCGTTTCATTGTTTATTTTTATCGACTCTCTTGGACGATCGACGAAGGGAGTTCATTTTCATCCTGGTAAAGGAGGAATTTAAGAAATCAAACTTCCAATTACGAATCGTCTTCCTTTTGGTGGCCATAATGTCAGATAAGGTACTGTACAGTTTATAAATCACATTTACATTTTCACACCTCGTGCAAACTCGACGTCATTTGTGTATACTTCCTTCAGTACGTATACGATGCTGGTGTCTAGTATCTTCATATTTATACTCAAGGTTTATTTCTACGCTTATTTTATTTCCAATTAATACTATTTATTATGTAACGCATACACTGATGGTGATGAATTAATGACGACCTCCACATTACTGTATAGAACAAACATAACATTACATAACGTACATAGTTGCATAACTGGCACTGTTTTCTCCTTTTGTGTGTGACACAGTGTCATCAATGCTCTTCAGTGATACTGAAATTGTTGCAAATTAGTGATGTCAGCTAGCTCTTTGCAGTATTAATTGCTGTACAGAAATTCTATACTGTAGAACCCCACTATCTCAAACTCGGTTATCACGAAGTCCCTGCTATCTTGAGCAGAATCCGATTTCCCTTTGAAATGATTTTGGTAGAGATTCCCCTTGGTAGAACTCCACTATCTTGATCCCCCATTATCTCGAACTATTTCTCTCGCTTCCATTGAGAGTTCAAGATAGCTGGGTTCTACTGTAATCTCATTTTTGAACATTTCTGGTTGCAATGAAATGATTATGTGCCATAGAGGACAGCATCATTCCTTTCCCCCACAGTTTTGTGCTATGCTACTAACTAAATTTCACTGAAAAACAGTAAAAAAGCTTTGAAATGAAATAAAGACACAAACAAAGCTGTATTTATACTATCTATTTGTTTCTTGTATTTTCAATAATTGGACAACCAAATTCTTTGTTTTTTTTTTGTTGTTGTTTCTTCCCTCACTCTGAAAGTACATGGGGATTTGAAAGGACATGAGAACTTATGTGGTGAAGCATGATGGCAGGGAATGCTTAAATTTCCACACTTCTCACACGTTATGTTCTTTCAAATCCTCAAGTGCTTCAATCTATATTTCAGTATAGTGCGATGGCAATTACTTTATTTCTCTTATAAGGTAAGATAAACAATAACTCAGCAAAAAAAAAAAAGAAGACAAACAGGTTTGATGCCCTGGCATCACCTATTTATGTTGGGTTATATTCATGCATCATTTGTCAGTATTTACTGATCAAATCATGTGTACATGTGTTTAATGCCTAGTAACACACTTCACTTACCTGTATAGTTGTATCAGAGTTTATCAGAGCATTTGCATGACCACATTTTGGAATAACCTGATGTGGAGTTTGGCCTAATTTTGTCTGCTAGAAATTACCACCATCCAAGAAGTACAAGGCTCCCAAGCGAGAAAAAGATCTGCCATTTGATGTCCTTGCACTGTCAGATGGAGACCTGGCACGACAGTTGAGGGTCCTTGGTGCAACTGTGGGTCCTATTACAGACTCTACCAGACCTCTATATCAAAAAAAATTGGGTGAGTTACTACCATATACAATAAAAAGATGCCCCTGGCATATTCCTATGAAAGTTGGTTGTTGTCCAGTGTCACAGAGATCCCCCCTTCCCCCACCCAGAGATTTGTCAGACCTGCATGTGAATGCAGGGAATTTGTACTGGGGCACCTCAATACCACGGTATCCCAATTTTTCTTGAAAATCCTGAATCCTGACACAACCTTGGTCAGGATAGGAAAAATCCTGATTTGGAAGTTCTGCACCCACAAGCAACATCATTGTCATATGCCCAGGTGAAGTTAAAGTCGCAGTATTACTCTTCAATAATTGTATTGCAATAAAGCATATAAAACAAGTCTTATGACAATCAATTTACAGAGCCTTTTTGACAGAAATATTTGTCTGAGAGTGCTGGAAATGGTGTTTCAAGGCCTCTAGATTTCAAAGTTTCCTGGGGCAGCATGCCCCCAGACCCCCCTAGAGGTTCGTGCCTTTGGCGCTCACTCAAGTTAACCTACTACTTAAATTCTGATTTGTGTAGGTCCATAGATTGCACACTCTGTACTATATACTAGTATTAAATTGTTCTAGTCTTGTGGCCATTATCATCCTAATGTTGTAATATGTCTTGTATCTCTCCAGGACATTTGTTGACTGAAGAAGCAAAGAATCCTCCATCAAGGAGTGTTCCGGCCCAAAGTGTCAAGAATGCCTCACCACCAAGAAGACGCCAGCAGCCAGAAGAATATTCTGCTGACGAGAAAGAGGAATCCGAAGATGCTGCAGAAGATAATAGACAAGAAGAAGATATGGACATTGAGGAGAACAGTGTGGATGAGAAAGGTAACTACAAACTGAGATAAAAAAGGGTCCACTCCACTTGCTTTAGATGATGACTTTACATGTACTATTCCAAATGGATGCTTTTCAAGTAGCATGCCCATGGTTATACAGGGTTGGAAATTGTGACCATTGAGCTGAAAATAATTTTTGGAAGAAAAATGCATACCATCTACTTAAAGTGCACATAAGCCCAAAAATGATATCTTTACAATCGAATCTACATGACGGAAATATGTTGACTATTAGAATAAGTCTGCGTTTTAACGCTGCGCCTTTGAGTTATAAAGGTTTATATTTTGAATATGGTAATGACGTGACGTCAAAGAAGGAACAATTTATTATACAAAATCTTGTTGGCAGAGATAATTGACATTTTATCAACGTCCATTTTATATTTGAATTCTGTGTAAATGATTTTACCAAATACTTTGTATGAATATGGAAACAGTTCCAATCACGAAGAGAAAGAAATAACATTGAATTACTCCTTTGACGTCACGTCATTACCATATTCGAAATATAAACCTCTATAACTTATAGGCGCAATGTTGAAACACAGAAATAATCTAATAGTCAACTATTTACTTTATGCAGAATCGATTGTGAAGATATCATTTTTGGGCTTATGTGCACTTTAAGTGTCCAAAGAATTCACTCTTTCATAAGAGTTCTTTGCACTTTTTTTCGTTAAGACCATAAATAGTCACAGATAGTGTAAGCGTAGCCTGCCAGTCGAAAGCAGTCTGTTTTCCCCCGTGTATTGACTTGTGAGCAGTTTGATGCATGACGCTAAATATAGACTTTATAAAAATGCTTCCCAAGAGTTCATCTTCCTCTCCAATGCAGTGATAGAAGAATATATGAACTCTAGGGCAAGGGGGCATCTCCAAATATCGTATTTCTAGTAAGGTTTTGTTTTTGAATATGCAGACTAGAAAAAGTTATATTTCAGAACAAGTGCTGCTTGAAATGTCACATGAATTCCCAGTAATTATTGAACAAAGTGTCAGGTTTGAAGCAATTCTAGGAATTCCTAGAAATTTTGTTTAAGATTGAAAAACGTGGGAGTTCCATGTCCCAATTACCATGAAAATTTACAGCTTTATTCTTAAGAGTTCCTATTGTAGCTAAGTTATTTGAAAGGGGTGCTTACATTCTGTGAAATGTCTGTGACTTCGAACTAGTGCCACTTGTCGGAAACATTTTTGGAACAGCAATGTTTTTATAAGCGCCAAACAAAAATCAATGCGTGAACATTCATGTAACGGCAGTAGCGAGGAAACAATCTACAGGGTGGGAGTTACCAAGACTTCATAAGCAAACACAATGTAAGCATGTATGCAATTGCTTTTGTCCAGAAAATTTATATTTTGTGGATATTTTTTCATGTCTGATCTGTTCTTCCTGTTTTACAGATGAACCAGATGCAGAGCCTATGCAGCAAATGAATCGCACCTCATTTGCCAGGAAGCGATATGTCCCACCAAAGTCGGTTCCCGAACCAGACCCAGTTCCCACACCTACAAGACGAAGTTTGAGAAGCAGGGCTAACACGCAGGATGTTGTCACGGCAACAGTGACAAAGAAAGAGGTGAAGGGGCAGCAAGAAAAAGTGCAGGCTGTTGATGATGATGGTGATGGGTTCGCGTCTACACTAAAGTTTGTACTCTTTGCTGTAGCGGCAATGCTTCTCCTGGTTCTGATGGTTTATGTCGTGATGGAAGGAAATCCTCCCAACCCACCTTTTTTAAAAGGAGACCAAAGCAACCCCCCTCAGAGCGGCTAATAGATTATTTTTCAGCATTATTTTAAGATAGGTGCAACCTTAACTGATTTGACATAAGTTTACAATTTATTGTTAATTATCTGTTGATTAGTTTTTGGTGTTAGTTTTGCTTGTATGTGGGCACTAGTCCAGGCCACATGGAAAAACCTGCGTTTATCTCATTTACGAGTCAGCGGTCATTGCGTGTGAAATTTTGTAGTCCGTACAACGCTTGTAGAACTTCAAGTTTAGAAATCTCGATACGAGTTCCAGGTTAAGTATGATGATGAGTTGGGCACAAGAAAAAAAAAAGATGTTAGTTTGCTGCAGAAATAGCGATGAACGCTGACCAGCGGAAGCGACGTCAGGACGGTGCATACCGTTTGCCGTATTTAATCCAAGACTCTGCTGACCTTACTGCAGATCTGCACTAGGTTTGAACTGTATAGAACTAGGATCTATGTTTCTTTTGAAGTTATTTTCCACGGTATTTCCAGCATAAAAATCAAGTGCTTCTGATGTTGATCTCTGTTAATAATTAGCTAAGAAGTAATTTGCATCGACTTTAGCCACGTCGATTAGAGTATCAGATCGTAGTTTAAAATACCTCGATCTTTTTATCAATTTGTAGGAAAGGCCAAGGCAGGCTAACGTCTAGGCTCAGTCCCCAACCGTCGGTGTTTCCGCCCGTGATCAACCCGACGGCTGAGGACTGAACCGAGCTAACGGTCAGTTCATTTGCAATGGCTCATTTGTAATGGCAGAGCCAAGTACACGTACATGCAGTTGGCATGAAAATGGCAAGTGATCTGTTGCTTGGGTTCAAACTTGTCAGGCTTCATGAATTTCCCTAACCCTAATCCAGCACTGCTCATAGAACCTACGTCAATTTTTATTCCTACCCGTTCTTGTACATCAACTTGACGATGTTATCGGTAGATTGTAGCAACTTTTTAGAAGAAGTCGATAGGGATATGTTGGACGTGAAAAATCTTGTTTGAGCTTTAGCCCTGCATTTTATGTAATGTACCTAAAGTATGTGCCTTACTTTTTTTCCGTTTAAAAACACAAGTTCTACAGTAAAAATTATATTGGGCCGTGGCTTTTATAACTAATTTATAGAGCGACCTTTCAATTTCGATAGAGACCCAATACTAATAAAAGCAATGTGTTTTCTATCAGTTTACATCGTGTACATGTAGTTGACGAAATTCGCGAGTCTGAATATTTCCTGTCGATTGTATTAATACCTACTCGGATTTTCCTCCCCACTACTGTAGCTTGTCGCAGACACTAAAATTATTAGTACTTCGCGGATGCTACAACGTGGCAGAATAGTCAGTGAAATATTTATCACATCCTGTGCATTATACGGACGTCTTTTTGAGCACCCTCGCAACCCGAGAGCAAAATAAAAATAATTAAAAAAGGGCTTTTATCTTTTTGTGTAGATTGATTTTTGCAACAGCCACATGTAGGCTCGATATGGGGTCGAAGACCGCTGGATTGTTTTCTGATATATTGTCGAAACTGATATTGATAAAAGTTTCTTCATAACTGGGAAGATCACGTCTCTCACTGTTCTTCATCACTTCCTCTGTGTGCAGTTTATACGTTTGCTTTCTCCTGTAAATCAGTTACATTCGAATAACATCTGGGCACTTTTTGAAGTAGCTTCTGAGTTCCTTCCTGTCTTAGGTAGCTTTGTACAAAAGACGTGTACCATGCATAGCCCATTACCGGACCATGAAAGAATAGATGAGTTATAGTTAGGATTGAGATGAGCGTAGGATAAATTATGTTTCGTTAAGCACAAAATGCTATCCCTTGGGTTTACTGATTTGCCATTTTGACCAGAAGGTGGAAAGATAATTAAATTTCACCAACGATTATTGTGTTTTGAATGTGTTTGGTTCATGTTGAACTTGCTGTGTGTTTTTGTTATCACTTGCCGGTTTTCTATTTTGAGGGTGGTTCAGGTTCTAATTTTGGTTGGAATTATTTTAATGATGTTCAGACTACTGGACGGTGCCTTTGATGCAGGTGTGTTTCATGTATTTCAAGTAAATGAGGCCACAGATGGGCTCCCCCGAGGCAATGCAAATGTATTTTTGTTGACAATTATCCTGACATCTGTAAAAAAAAGCGAAGGACAACAAACCGATGGCATAAGAGTTGGCCGGTTCGTGCATTAATAATTCACAATAAACATATAGAATACAAATTGACTGACAACAAGAACGTATAATGTATTTGGGAAGATAAGCCAACTCAAGCAATAAAGAGTTCTTAATTGAAATTTTAAGAAAGTCCTCTTCATAGAATACATATTTTAATTAACAATACATACAGCAGCAGTTCATTAACTTTCAGTTTGAAGGTTCAAAAAGTGAGGTCGTCTTGAAGTAAAGCGACAGGTAAAATTGGCTCAGGATTACATTATCTACTTAACGACTCAGTAACTTCCGACTTCAAGAAAAAACGTGACCACTTCAATTTTTGTTTCTGAAAGGCTATTTCGGCCTGCATTGAAGGAGAAATAAAATTGACATGCAAAGCAAAACTTGGCAGGGGTATGAATAATCATAAGAAAGGCTGGCTTAAAAACAAAGATGTTTTTATTATTTGATTGATCTATCTCCTCAGCAATTGTTTGCCTAAAATCGATTGATCCGAGGGAAGAGAGTTAGAAGACAAGAAGTTTAGATGGTTAACACAAAGATGTTTGTCGCGCATCTTGGAGTAGTTCTCACGATTCTCAAGTCATTTTGCCCCTCGCTCGTTACAGCTGAAGGGCTGTCCTCTTCGTTCACTGTCCGAAAGAACTCCGTAATTTTATCGACTGCCGCTGTGTTGAAAAGCGAAGAAACCGAAGACTTGATGTCGTGCGCGAGGATCTGTGGCAGGGAACCATTATGCAAGTTCAGCAACTTTGACGAGAAGGGAAATACTTGTACCCTGGTTAGAGAAACAGCCGCAGACAGTACAGGAAAACAGTGGACAGAGCAAGACAATTCCATCGGATTAGAAAAGGTAAAAAGTAGAAGTTTGTACATCAATCGCTCCACAAGAAAGATGTTGGCTGACGGTCCCGACTCGTGCCACAGCGTGCGAGTTCCTTTTGGCTGAAGCCAAAACGAAAATATGAGGAAGAACCGATTGGAAGTTTCCCGTGAAGGTCAAACTTAAAAACGGCTTAAATCAGTTGAACGGAAACTTTACAGCCAAAAAAATTGTTTTGGAATACGACACATTTAAACTCGTCATTGATGACCCAACTGAAAACCCCAATGTGCGTGTTATTTGCAGAAAATTAACAGGAGAATTCACGAACATTATTTGAGACCTGCTAAATGTTGTCTTTTTTGCTTTGCATTAGGTGGACTACAACCTTTTGAAAGGTAAGAAAAATACTCTTAAGAACACAGATGAATAAAATGCGATCGATCTACTGAGATAAAAAAGCTCTCTCGACGCGCCTTTCCCACACAAGTCGCTGACAGAGCGCGCAGAGCATTATGGATAAGAGATTTTAGATTACAGATTCAGTCCGCGCGCTACGGAATTTGTAACAGTTAACCGACGACTTTTTATGGAACCTAACATGTCACTAACTTTTCAAGTATATGCTTTTTTTTTATGTCCAGGTCTTTGATAAGCTGAATTCACGTGGACACGTCTAGTAGTGACACACCATCATATTAATATCTCGTCTTGTTCTTATTTTAGGGACACTCAAAGAATTGGCAGTTCCAAACTGCAAAGTGCTCCTCAAAATAAACCCGGCATCCACTTCAGGCGTCTACTGGATTGACCCGGATGGTGGTTCCCATGACAACGCCTTTAAAGCCTACTGTGAGCAAATTACAAATGGTGGAGGCTGGACCTTAGTTTGGAGTTACCATTTCACGGACTACCCAAACTTTCTATCCAAGCAAAATGCCATAACTCCGCGTCCAAGCTGGTCAGTCAGTGAAAGCGACGTTCGCGTATCCACGACCCCTCCCCTGTCTGAAACCCAGTACGATGCAGTGGAGTTCTCGCTCTGGAAGGAAATCGGAAGTGACGTGCTGATCAAATCCAGCATCAACAACTGGATCACGTGCAAGCCAGGAACCGGAAGTCTGGTAAACTGGGTAGCCGGAAGTGTGACGTGTCACCCTGTGAAATCAGTCAACTCTAAGTGCTCCGTTGTGCCGTACAGATTTCAAATGTGGAAGTGCGGACCAGCATTTGCAGCCTCCAATGCATTTTACTATTTTGACGGTTACAAGGCAAACAATTGGCCCACACACGACCCGTGTGGCGAAAATAAACCCAACCAGCTGACAGGAGTGGAAAATCCCCATGGAAACATTTTTGTCCGTTAATTTTACTATCAGTGTGAAAGTGTAATATTCATTTGTAGCGTCGGTCTTACCCCCTTCATGAGCGCATGGTCAGTTGACGAATATTGAGCCAAAGGCAGTCCGTTATTTGTTTGTATTTCACAAGACTAATAAAAAGCTGTACGAAGTGTTCCGAGTTCAGCCGGACGACATCAAATTCAAAGATCGTGGTCCTGCATATATCAACGAAGGAAATATTATTATTTTGACGGTTGCACGGAAGCTAACTGGCCCACACACGATCCGTGTGGCGAAAATAACTTTCACAACCAGCTGATAGAGGTGGAAAAATCCCCATGGAAATATTTTCATTCGGTAATCGGCATTTTTTGAGCGGCCAGCATACCAAGTCACCACTGTAAAAGCCATGTAATTCAATACAGCTTCCAGTTATTTTCCTCGTGGCCGATTTAAATATCACTTCTCACTGAAAAAGATCAGTTGAGTTATCGGTTGATGTGTAAAACACAGGCAGAGTTTTAATACAATATTCAACATGCGCTATTTGACTTAATGACAACAAGACATTTAGTTTTATTTTTTAAATTAAAGATGCACTTCAGTTGACAGGATTCCGCGGTACTCGCCGCATATATTTCTTCTCCTGTTCACGAGATACAGCAAGAAAACTACGCGTTTTTTCAGTCTTTTGTTCGAAAAGTACGCGATGTGTGAAGCGATGATTTTCTTATATTACGCGCAACCAGCTCATTAAATTATCACAAATTTTGTATCAAAACCTTTGATATACACCCAGAAACATTTCCTAAACGTTTCATGTGATTTTGAAATTTGGCCGAAAATGACCCATTTTGAGCAAAATTTGAAAACTTTTGAAACTTTCAGGAAATCTTCCTGAGACTATAACAAGCCTTATTGTTATACATTTGCTTTATCTATCTTCATCCGTTGGCGAGATATAGCAGTTTCAGTTCGCTCCTTTACCCGAAAGGTGTGATGAATTAATTAGTGCAATATTTGCTCTAATTTGCACCAATTTCTCCTTACGCGCGCGCTAAAAGTTTACAAAAACTATGCAAACTCTGTCGGCATAGTCCCAGGAACGTTTCCTAAAAGTTTCATGCGATTCTGAGATGGTCGAAGAATCTTGGAATTTTGACAAAATACTAAGGCTATAGCACAGGGTTTTTTTGCCGATTTTGGCCAAATATTGAAAGCTCTTGAAACTTTCAGGAAACCTTCCTTGGACTATAAGAAGACTTTTTGCAATACATTTGCTTTATCTATCTTCATCCGTTGGCGAGATATAGCAGTTTGAGTTTGCTCCTTTACCCGAAAGCTGTGATGAATTACTTAGTGCAATATTTGCTCTAATTTGCTCCAATTTCTCACGACGCGCGCTAAAAGTTTACAAAAGCTATGCAAACTCTGTCGGCATAGTCCCAGGAACGTTTCCTGAAAGTTTCATGCGATTCTGAGATGGTCGAAAATTGTTGGAATTTTGACAAAATACTAAGGCTATAGCACAGGGTATTTTTTGCCGATTTTGGCCAAATATTGAAAACTCTTGAAACTTTCAGGAAACCGTCCTTGGACTATAAGAAGACTTTTTGCAATACATTTGCTTTCTCTATCTTCATCCGTTGGCGAGATATAGCAGTTTAACTTGGCTCCTTTAACCGAAAGGTGTGATGAATTAATTAGTGCAATATTTGCTCTAATTTGCTCCAGTTTCTCACGACGCGCGCGCTAAAAGTTTACAAAAACTATGCAAACTCTGTCGGCATAGTCCCAGGAACGTTTCCTGAAAGTTTCATGCGATTCTGAGATGGTCGAAAAATGTTGGAATTATGACAAAATACTAAGGTTATAGCACAGGGTTTTTGGCCGATTTTGGCAAAAAATTGAAAACTCTTAAAACTTTCAGGAAACCTTCCTTGGACTATAAGAAGACTTTTTGCAATACATTTACTTTATCTATCTTTATCCGTTGGCGAGATATAGTTGTTTGAGTTCGCTCCTTTACCCGAAAGCTGTGACGAATTAATTAGTGCAAAATTTGCTCTAATTTGCTCCAATTTCTCACGACGCGCGCGCTAAAAGTTTACAAAAACTATGCAAACTCTGTCGGCATAGTCACAGGAACGTTTCCTGAAAGTTTCATGCGATTCTGAGATGGTCGAAAAATGTTGGAATTTTGACAAAATACTAAGGCTATAGCACAGGGTTTTTTGCCGATTTTGGCCAAATATTGAAAACTCTTGAAACTTTCAGGAAACCTTCCTTGGACAATAAGAAGACTTTTTGCAATACATTTGCTTTATCTATCTTCATCCGTTGGCGAGATATAGCAGTTTAACTTGGCTCCTTTACCCGAAAGGTGTGATGAGTTACTTAATGCAATATTTGCTCTAATTTGCTCCAATTTCTCACGACGCGCGCGCTAAAAGTTTACAAAAACTATGCAAACTCTGTCGGCATAGTCCCAGGAACGTTTCCTGAAAGTTTCATGCGATTCTGAGATGGTCGAAAAATGTTGGAATTTTGACAAAATACTAAGGCTATAGCACAGGGTTTTTTGCCGATTTTGGCCAAAAATTGAAAACTCTTGAAACTTTCAGGAAACCGTCCTTGAACAATAAGAAGACTTTTTGGAATACATTTGCTTTATCTATCTTCATCCGTTGGCGAGATATAGCAGTTTAACTTGGCTCCTTTACCCGAAAGGTGTGATGAATTACTTAGTGCAATATTTGCTCTAGTTTGCTCCAATTTCTCACGACGCGCGCGCTAAAAGTTTACAAAACCTATGCAAACTCTGTCGGCATAGTCCCAGGAACGTTTCCTGAAAGTTTCATGCGATTCTGAGATGGTCGAAAAATGTTGGAATTTTGACAAAATACTAAGGCTATAGCACAGGGTTTTTTGCCGATTTTGGCCAAATATTGAAAACTCTTGAAACTTTCAGGAAACCTTCCTTGGACTATAAGAAGTCTTTTTGGAATACATTTGCTTTATCTATCTTCATCCGTTGGCGAGATATAGCAGTTTGAGTTTGCTCCTTTACCCGAAAGGTGTGATGAATTACTTAGTGCAATATTTGCTCTAATTTGCTCCAATTTCTCACGACGCGCGCGCTAAAAGTTTACAAAAACTATGCAAACTCTGTCGGCATAATACCAGGAACATTTCCTGAAAGTTTCATGCGATTCTGAGATGGTCGAAAAATGTTGGAATTTTGACAAAATACTAAGGCTATAACACAGGGTTTTTTGCCGATTTTGGCCAAATATTGAAAGCTCTTGAAACTTTCAGGAAACCTTCCTTGGACTATAAGAAGACTTTTTGCAATACATTTGCTTTCTCTATCTTCATCCGTTGGCGAGATATAGCAGTTTGAGTTTGCTCCTTTACCCGAAAGGTGTGATGAATTAATTAGTGCAATATTTGCTCTAATTTGCTCCAATTTCTCACGACGCGCGCGCTAAAAGTTTACAAAAACTATGCAAACTCTGTCGGCATAGTCCAAGGAACGTTTCCTGAAAGTTTCATGCGATTCTGAGATGGTCGAAAAATGTTGGAATTTTGACAAAATACTAAGGCTATAGCACAGGGTTTTTTGCCGATTTTGGCCAAATATTGAAAACTCTTGAAACTTTCAGGAAACCTTCCTTGGACTATAAGAAGTCTTTTTGCAATACATTTGCTTTATCTATCTTCATCCGTTGGCGAGATATAGCAGTTTGAGTTTGCTCCTTTACCCGAAAGGTGTGATGAATTAATTAGTGAAATATTTGCTCTAATTTGCTCCAATTTCTCACGACGCGCGCGCTAAAAGTTTACAAAAACTATGCAAACTCTGTCGGCATAGTCCCAGGAACATTTCCTGAAAGTTTCATGCGATTCTGAGATGGTCGAAAAATGTTGGAATTTTGACAAAATACTAAGGCTATAACACAGGGTTTTTTGCCGATTTTGGCCAAATATTGAAAGCTCTTGAAACTTTCAGGAAACCTTCCTTGGACTATAAGAAGACTTTTTGCAATACATTTGCTTTCTCTATCTTCATCCGTTGGCGAGATATAGCAGTTTAACTTGGCTCCTTTACCCGAAAGGTGTGATGAATTACTTAGTGCAATATTTGCTCTAATTTGCTCCAATTTCTCACGACGCGCGCGCTAAAAGTTTACAAAAACTATGCAAACTCTGTCGGCATAGTCCCAGGAACGTTTCCTGAAAGTTTCATGCGATTCTGAGATGGTCGAAAAATGTTGGAATTTTGACAAAATACTAAGGCTATAGCACAGGGTTTTTTGCCGATTTTGGCCAAAAATTGAAAACTCTTGATACTTTCAGGAAACCTTTCTTGGACTATAAGAAGACTTTTTGCAATACATTTGCTTTCTCTATCTTCATCCGTTGGCGAGATATAGCAGTTTAACTTGGCTCCTTTACCCGAAAGGTGTGATGAATTAATTAGTGCAATATTTGCTTTAATTTGCTCCAATTTCTCACGACGCGCGCGCTAAAAGTTTACAAAAATTATGCAAACTCTGTCGGCATAGTCCCAGGAACGTTTCCTGAAAGTTTCATGCGATTCTGAGATGGTCGAAAAATGTTGGAATTTTGACAAAATACTAAGGCTATAGCACAGGGTTTTTTGCCGATTTTGGCCAAATATTGAAAGCTCTTGAAACTTTCAGGAAACCTTCCTTGGACTATAAGAAGACTTTTTGCAATACATTTGCTTTATCTATCTTCATCCGTTGGCGAGATATAGCAGTTTGAGTTTGCTCCTTTACCCGAAAGGTGTGATGAACTAATTAGTGCAATATTTGCTCTAATTTGCTCCAATTTCTCACGACGCGCGCGCTAAAAGTTTACAAAAACTATGCAAACTCTGTCGGCATAGTCCCAGGAACGTTTCCTGAAAGTTTCATGCGATTCTGAGATGGTCGAAAAATGTTGGAATTTTGACAAAATACTAAGGCTATAGCGCAGGGTTTTTTGCCGATTTTGGCCAAATATTGAAAACTCTTGAAACTTTCAGGAAACCTTCCTTGGACTATAAGAAGACTTTTTGCAATACATTTTCTTTATCTATCTTCATCCGTTGGCGAGATATAGCAGTTTGAGTTTGCTCTTTTACCCGAAAGGTGTGATGAATTACTTAGTGCAATATTTGCTCTAATTTGCTCCAATTTCTCACGACGCGCGCGCTAAAAGTTTACAAAAACTATGCAAACTCTGTCGGCATAGTCCCAGGAACGTTTCCTGAAAGTTTCATGCGATTCTGAGATGGTCGAAAAATGTTGGAATTTTGACAAAATACTAAGGCTTTAGCACAGGGTTTTTTGCCGATTTTGGCCAAATATTGAAAACTCTTGAAACTTTCAGGAAACCTTCCTTGGACTATAAGAAGACTTTTTGCAATACATTTGCTTTATCTATCTTCATCCGTTGGCGAGATATAGCAGTTTAACTTGGCTCCTTTACCCGAAAGGTGTGATGAATTAATTAGTGCAATATTTGCTTTAATTTGCTCCAATTTCTCACGACGCGCGCGTTAAAAGTTTACAAAAACTATGCAAACTCTGTCGGCATAGTCCCAGGAACGTTTCCTGAAAGTTTCATGCGATTCTGAGATGGTCGAAAAATGTTGGAATTTTGACAAAATACTAAGGCTATAGCACAGGGTTTTTTGCCGATTTTGGCCAAATATTGAAAGCTCTTGAAACTTTCAGGAAACCTTCCTTGGACAATAAGAAGACTTTTTGCAATACATTTGCTTTATCTATCTTCATCCGTTGGCGAGATATAGCAGTTTAACTTGGCTCCTTTATTCGAAAGGTGTGATGAATTAATTTGTTCAATATTTGCTCTAATTTGCTCCAATTTCTCTCGACGCGCGCGCTAAAAGTTTACAAAAATTATGCAAACTCTGTCGGCATAGTCCCAGGAACGTTTCCTGAAAGTTTCATGCGATTCTGAGATGGTCGAAAAATGTTGGAATTTTGACAAAATACTAAGGCTATAGCACAGGGTTTTTTGCCGATTTTGGCCAAAAATTGAAAACTCTTGATACTTTCAGGAAACCTTCCTTGGAGTATAAGAAGACTTTTTGCAATACATTTGCTTTATCTATCTTCATCCGTTGGCGAGATATAGCAGTTTAACTTGGCTCCTTTACCCGAAAGGTGTGATGAATTACTTAGTGCAATATTTGCTCTAATTTGCTCCAATTTCTCACGACGCGCGCGCTAAAAGTTTACAAAAACTATGCAAACTCTGTCGGCATAGTCCCAGGAACGTTTCCTGAAAGTTTCATGCGATTCTGAGATGGTCGAAAAATGTTGGAATTTTGACAAAATACTAAGGCTATAGCACAGGGTTTTTTGCCGATTTTGGCCAAATATTGAAAGCTCTTGTAACTTTCAGGAAACCTTCCTTGGACTATAAGAAGACTTTTTGCAATACATTTGCTTTATCTATCTTCATCCGTTGGCGAGATATAGCAGTTTGAGTTTGCTCCTTTACCCGAAAGGTGTGATGAATTAATTAGTGCAATATTTGCTCTAATTTGCTCCAATTTCTCACGACGCGCGCGCTAAAAGTTTACAAAAACTATGCAAACTCTGTCGGCATAGTCCCAGGAACATTTCCTGAAAGTTTCATGCGATTCTGAGATGGTCGAAAAATGTTGGAATTTTGACAAAATACTAAGGCTATAACACAGGGTTTTTTGCCGATTTTGGCCAAATATTGAAAGCTCTTGAAACTTTCAGGAAACCTTCCTTGGACTATAAGAAGACTTTTTGCAATACATTTGCTTTATCTATCTTCATCCGTTGGCGAGATATAGCAGTTTAACTTGGCTCCTTTACCCGAAAGGTGTGATGAATTACTTAGTGCAATATTTGCTCTAATTTGCTCCAATTTCTCACGACGCGCGCGCTAAAAGTTTACAAAAACTATGCAAACTCTGTCGGCATAGTCCCAGGAACGTTTCCTGAAAGTTTCATGCGATTCTGAGATGGTCGAAAAATGTTGGAATTTTGACAAAATACTAAGGCTATAGCACAGGGTTTTTTGCCGATTTTGGCCAAAAATTGAAAACTCTTGATACTTTCAGGAAACCTTTCTTGGACTATAAGAAGACTTTTTGCAATACATTTGCTTTCTCTATCTTCATCCGTTGGCGAGATATAGCAGTTTAACTTGGCTCCTTTACCCGAAAGGTGTGATGAATTAATTAGTGCAATATTTGCTTTAATTTGCTCCAATTTCTCACGACGCGCGCGCTAAAAGTTTACAAAAACTATGCAAACTCTGTCGGCATAGTCCCAGGAACGTTTCCTGAAAGTTTCATGCGATTCTGAGATGGTCGAAAAATGTTGGAATTTTGACAAAATACTAAGGCTATAGCACAGGGTTTTTTGTTGATTTTGGCCAAATATTGAAAACTCTTGAAACTTTCAGGAAACCTTCCTTGGACTATAAGAAGACTTTTTGCAATACATTTGCTTTATCTATCTTCATCCGTTGGCGAGATATAGCAGTTTGAGTTTGCTCCTTTACCCGAAAGGTGTGATGAATTAATTAGTGCAATATTTGCTCTAATTTGCTCCAATTTCTCACGACGCGCGGGCTAAAAGTTTACAAAAACTATGCAAACTCTGTCGGCATAGTCCCAGGAGCATTTCCTGAAAGTTTCATGCGATTCTGAGATGGTTGAAAAATGTTGGAATTTTGACAAAATACTAAGGCTATAGCACAGGGTTTTTTGCCGATTTTGGCCAAATATTGAAAGCTCTTGAAACTTTCAGGAAACCTTCCTTGGACTATAAGAAGACTTTTTGCAATACATTTGCTTTATCTATCTTCATCCTTTGGCGAGATATAGCAGTTTAACTTGGCTCCTTTACCCGAAAGGTGTGATGAATTACTTAGTGCAATATTTGCTCTAATTTGCTCCAATTTCTCACGACGCGCGCGCTAAAAGTTTACAAAAACTATGCAAACTCTGTCGGCATAGTCCCAGGAGCATTTCCTGAAAGTTTCATGCGAATCTGAGATGGTTGAAAAATGTTGGAATTTTGACAAAATACTAAGGCTATAGCACAGGGTTTTTTGCCGATTTTGGCCAAAAATTGAAAACTCTTGATACTTTCAGGAAACCTTCCTTGGACTATAAGAAGACTTTTTGCAATACATTTGCTTTATCTATCTTCATCCGTTGGCGAGATATAGCAGTTTAACTTGGCTCCTTTACCCGAAAGGTGTGATGAATTACTTAGTGCAATATTTGCTCTAATTTGCTCCAATTTCTCACGACGCGCGCGCTAAAAGTTTACAAAAACTATGCAAACTCTGTCGGCATAGTCCCAGGAACGTTTCCTGAAAGTTTCATGCGATTCTGAGATGGTCGAAAAATGTTGGAATTTTGACAAAATACTAAGGCTATAGCACAGGGTTTTTTGCCGATTTTGGCCAAATATTGAAAGCTCTTGAAACTTTCAGGAAACCTTCCTTGGACTATAAGAAGACTTTTTGCAATACATTTGCTTTATCTATCTTCATCCGTTGGCGAGATATAGCAGTTTGAGTTTGCTCCTTTACCCGAAAGGTGTGATGAATTAATTAGTGCAATATTTGCTCTAATTTGCTCCAATTTCTCACGACGCGCGCGCTAAAAGTTTACAAAAACTATGCAAACTCTGTCGGCATAGTCCCAGGAACGTTTCCTGAAAGTTTCATGCGATTCTGAGATGGTCGAAAAATGTTGGAATTTTGACAAAATACTAAGGCTATAGCACAGGGTTTTTTGCCGATTTTGGCCAAAAATTGAAAACTCTTGATACTTTCAGGAAACCTTCCTTGGACTATAAGAAGACTTTTTGCAATACATTTGCTTTCTCTATCTTCATCCGTTGGCGAGATATAGCAGTTTAACTTGGCTCCTTTACCCGAAAGGTGTGATGAATTAATTAGTGCAATATTTGCTTTAATTTGCTCCAATTTCTCACGACGCGCGCGCTAAAAGTTTACAAAAACTATGCAAACTCTGTCGGCATAGTCCCAGGAACGTTTCCTGAAAGTTTCATGCGATTCTGAGATGGTCGAAAAATGTTGGAATTTTGACAAAATACTAAGGCTATAGCACAGGGTTTTTTGCCGATTTTGGCCAAATATTGAAAACTCTTGAAACTTTCAGGAAACCTTCCTTGGACTATAAGAAGACTTTTTGCAATACATTTGCTTTATCTATCTTCATCCGTTGGCGAGATATAGCAGTTTGAGTTTGCTCCTTTACCCGAAAGGTGTGATGAATTAATTAGTGCAATATTTGCTCTAATTTGCTCCAATTTCTCACGACGCGCGCGCTAAAAGTTTACAAAAACTATGCAAACTCTGTCGGCATAGTCCCAGGAACGTTTCCTGAAAGTTTCATGCGATTCTGAGATGGTCGAAAAATGTTGGAATTTTGACAAAATACTAAGGCTATAGCACAGGGTTTTTTGCCGATTTTGGCCAAATATTGAAAGCTCTTGAAACTTTCAGGAAACCTTCCTTGGACAATAAGAAGACTTTTTGCAATACATTTGCTTTATCTATCTTCATCCGTTGGCGAGATATAGCAGTTTAACTTGGCTCCTTTACCCGAAAGGTGTGATGAATTACTTAGTGCAATATTTGCTCTAATTTGCTCCAATTTCTCACGACGCGCGCGCTAAAAGTTTACAAAAACTATGCAAACTCTGTCGGCATAGTCCCAGGAACGTTTCCTGAAAGTTTCATGCGATTCTGAGATGGTCGAAAAATGTTGGAATTTTGACAAAATACTAAGGCTATAGCACAGGGTTTTTTGCCGATTTTGGCCAAATATTGAAAGCTCTTGAAACTTTCAGGAAACCTTCCTTGGACAATAAGAAGACTTTTTGCAATACATTTGCTTTATCTATCTTCATCCGTTGGCCAGATATAGCAGTTTAACTTGGCTCCTTTACCCGAAAGGTGTGATGAATTAATTAGTGCAATATTTGCTTTAATTTGCTCCAATTTCTCACGACACGCGCGTTAAAAGTTTACAAAAACTATGCAAACTCTGTCGGCATAGTCCCAGGAACGTTTCCTGAAAGTTTCATGCGATTCTGAGATGGTCGAAAAATGTTGGAATTTTGACAAAATACTAAGGCTATAGCACAGGGTTTTTTGCCGATTTTGGCCAAATATTGAAAGCTCTTGAAACTTTCAGGAAACCTTCCTTGGACAATAAGAAGACTTTTTGCAATACATTTGCTTTATCTATCTTCATCCGTTGGCGAGATATAGCAGTTTAACTTGGCTCCTTTATTCGAAAGGTGTGATGAATTAATTTGTTCAATATTTGCTCTAATTTGCTCCAATTTCTCACGACGCGCGCGCTAAAAGTTTACAAAAATTATGCAAACTCTGTCGGCATAGTCCCAGGAACGTTTCCTGAAAGTTTCATGCGATTCTGAGATGGTTGAAAAATGTTGGAATTTTGACAAAATACTAAGGCTATAGCACAGGGTTTTTTGCCGATTTTGGCCAAAAATTGAAAACTCTTGATACTTTCAGGAAACCTTCCTTGGAGTATAAGAAGACTTTTTGCAATACATTTGCTTTATCTATCTTCATCCGTTGGCGAGATATAGCAGTTTAACTTGGCTCCTTTACCCGAAAAGTGTGATGAATTACTTAGTGCAATATTTGCTCTAATTTGCTCCAATTTCTCACGACGCGCGCGCTAAAAGTTTACAAAAACTATGCAAACTCTGTCGGCATAGTCCCAGGAACGTTTCCTGAAAGTTTCATGCGATTCTGAGATGGTCGAAAAATGTTGGAATTTTGACAAAATACTAAGGCTATAGCACAGGGTTTTTTGCCGATTTTGGCCAAATATTGAAAGCTCTTGTAACTTTCAGGAAACCTTCCTTGGACTATAAGAAGACTTTTTGCAATACATTTGCTTTATCTATCTTCATCCGTTGGCGAGATATAGCAGTTTGAGTTTGCTCCTTTACCCGAAAGGTGTGATGAATTAATTAGTGCAATATTTGCTCTAATTTGCTCCAATTTCTCACGACGCGCGCGCTAAAAGTTTACAAAAACTATGCAAACTCTGTCGGCATAGTCACAGGAACATTTCCTGAAAGTTTCATGCGATTCTGAGATGGTCGAAAAATGTTGGAATTTTGACAAAATACTAAGGCTATAACACAGGGTTTTTTGCCGATTTTGGCCAAATATTGAAAGCTCTTGAAACTTTCAGGAAACCTTCCTTGGACTATAAGAAGACTTTTTGCAATACATTTGCTTTATCTATCTTCATCCGTTGGCGAGATATAGCAGTTTAACTTGGCTCCTTTACCCGAAAGGTGTGATGAATTACTTAGTGCAATATTTGCTCTAATTTGCTCCAATTTCTCACGACGCGCGCGCTAAAAGTTTACAAAAACTATGCAAACTCTGTCGGCATAGTCCCAGGAACGTTTCCTGAAAGTTTCATGCGATTCTGAGATGGTCGAAAAATGTTGGAATTTTGACAAAATACTAAGGCTATAGCACAGGGTTTTTTGCCGATTTTGGCCAAAAATTGAAAACTCTTGATACTTTCAGGAAACCTTTCTTGGACTATAAGAAGACTTTTTGCAATACATTTGCTTTCTCTATCTTCATCCGTTGGCGAGATATAGCAGTTTAACTTGGCTCCTTTACCCGAAAGGTGTGATGAATTAATTAGTGCAATATTTGCTTTAATTTGCTCCAATTTCTCACGACGCGCGCGCTAAAAGTTTACAAAAACTATGCAAACTCTGTCGGCATAGTCCCAGGAACGTTTCCTGAAAGTTTCATGCGATTCTGAGATGGTCGAAAAATGTTGGAATTTTGACAAAATACTAACACAGGGTTTTTTGTTGATTTTGGCCAAATATTGAAAACTCTTGAAACTTTCAGGAAACCTTCCTTGGACTATAAGAAGACTTTTTGCAATACATTTGCTTTATCTATCTTCATCCGTTGGCGAGATATAGCAGTTTGAGTTTGCTCCTTTACCCGAAAGGTGTGATGAATTAATTAGTGCAATATTTGCTCTAATTTGCTCCAATTTCTCACGACGCGCGGGCTAAAAGTTTACAAAAACTATGCAAACTCTGTCGGCATAGTCCCAGGAGCATTTCCTGAAAGTTTCATGCGATTCTGAGATGGTTGAAAAATGTTGGAATTTTGACAAAATACTAAGGCTATAGCACAGGGTTTTTTGCCGATTTTGGCCAAATATTGAAAGCTCTTGAAACTTTCAGGAAACCTTCCTTGGACTATAAGAAGACTTTTTGCAATACATTTGCTTTATCTATCTTCATCCTTTGGCGAGATATAGCAGTTTAACTTGGCTCCTTTACCCGAAAGGTGTGATGAATTACTTAGTGCAATATTTGCTCTAATTTGCTCCAATTTCTCACGACGCGCGCGCTAAAAGTTTACAAAAACTATGCAAACTCTGTCGGCATAGTCCCAGGAGCATTTCCTGAAAGTTTCATGCGAATCTGAGATGGTTGAAAAATGTTGGAATTTTGACAAAATACTAAGGCTATAGCACAGGGTTTTTTGCCGATTTTGGCCAAAAATTGAAAACTCTTGATACTTTCAGGAAACCTTCCTTGGACTATAAGAAGACTTTTTGCAATACATTTGCTTTATCTATCTTCATCCGTTGGCGAGATATAGCAGTTTAACTTGGCTCCTTTACCCGAAAGGTGTGATGAATTACTTAGTGCAATATTTGCTCTAATTTGCTCCAATTTCTCACGACGCGCGCGCTAAAAGTTTACAAAAACTATGCAAACTCTGTCGGCATAGTCCCAGGAACGTTTCCTGAAAGTTTCATGCGATTCTGAGATGGTCGAAAAATGTTGGAATTTTGACAAAATACTAAGGCTATAGCACAGGGTTTTTTGCCGATTTTGGCCAAATATTGAAAGCTCTTGAAACTTTCAGGAAACCTTCCTTGGACTATAAGAAGACTTTTTGCAATACATTTGCTTTATCTATCTTCATCCGTTGGCGAGATATAGCAGTTTGAGTTTGCTCCTTTACCCGAAAG
Organism: Plumapathes pennacea; assembly: GCA_964036295.1. Taxonomy (NCBI): domain Eukaryota; kingdom Metazoa; phylum Cnidaria; class Anthozoa; order Antipatharia; family Myriopathidae; genus Plumapathes; species Plumapathes pennacea. The sequence goes on along the minus strand of OZ038465.1, from coordinate 3,462,425 downwards.
GTGTGATGAATTAATTAGTGCAATATTTGCTCTAATTTGCTCCAATTTCTCACGACGCGCGCGCTAAAAGTTTACAAAAACTATGCAAACTCTGTCGGCATAGTCCCAGGAACGTTTCCTGAAAGTTTCATGCGATTCTGAGATGGTCGAAAAATGTTGGAATTTTGACAAAATACTAAGGCTATAGCACAGGGTTTTTTGCCGATTTTGGCCAAAAATTGAAAACTCTTGATACTTTCAGGAAACCTTCCTTGGACTATAAGAAGACTTTTTGCAATACATTTGCTTTCTCTATCTTCATCCGTTGGCGAGATATAGCAGTTTAACTTGGCTCCTTTACCCGAAAGGTGTGATGAATTAATTAGTGCAATATTTGCTTTAATTTGCTCCAATTTCTCACGACGCGCGCGCTAAAAGTTTACAAAAACTATGCAAACTCTGTCGGCATAGTCCCAGGAACGTTTCCTGAAAGTTTCATGCGATTCTGAGATGGTCGAAAAATGTTGGAATTTTGACAAAATACTAAGGCTATAGCACAGGGTTTTTTGCCGATTTTGGCCAAATATTGAAAACTCTTGAAACTTTCAGGAAACCTTCCTTGGACTATAAGAAGACTTTTTGCAATACATTTGCTTTATCTATCTTCATCCGTTGGCGAGATATAGCAGTTTGAGTTTGCTCCTTTACCCGAAAGGTGTGATGAATTAATTAGTGCAATATTTGCTCTAATTTGCTCCAATTTCTCACGACGCGCGCGCTAAAAGTTTACAAAAACTATGCAAACTCTGTCGGCATAGTCCCAGGAACGTTTCCTGAAAGTTTCATGCGATTCTGAGATGGTCGAAAAATGTTGGAATTTTGACAAAATACTAAGGCTATAGCACAGGGTTTTTTGCCGATTTTGGCCAAATATTGAAAGCTCTTGAAACTTTCAGGAAACCTTCCTTGGACAATAAGAAGACTTTTTGCAATACATTTGCTTTATCTATCTTCATCCTTTGGCGAGATATAGCAGTTTAACTTGGCTCCTTTACCCGAAAGGTGTGATGAATTACTTAGTGCAATATTTGCTCTAATTTGCTCCAATTTCTCACGACGCGCGCGCTAAAAGTTTACAAAAACTATGCAAACTCTGTCGGCATAGTCCCAGGAACGTTTCCTAAAGGTTTCATGCGATTCTGAGATGGTCGAAAAATGTTGGAATTTTGACAAAATACTAAGGCTATAGCACAGGGTTTTTTGCCGATTTTGGCCAAAAATTGAAAACTCTTGATACTTTCAGGAAACCTTCCTTGGACTATAAGAAGACTTTTTGCAATACATTTGCTTTATCTATCTTCATCCGTTGGCGAGATATAGCAGTTTAACTTGGCTCCTTTACCCGAAAGGTGTGATGAATTAATTAGTGCAATATTTGCTCTAATTTGCTCCAATTTCTCACGACGCGCGCGCTAAAAGTTTAAAGAAATTATGCAAATTCTGTCGGCATAGTCCCAGAAACGTTTCCTGAAAGTTTCTTACGATTCTGAGATGGTCGAAAAATGTTGGAATTTTGACAAAATACTAAGGCTGTAGCACAGGGGGTTTTTTTGCCGATTTTGGCCAAAAATTGAAAACTCTTGAAACTTTGAGGAAACCTTCCATACATTTGGCATATATTATTCCTTCTGCCTTTGACGAGATATAGCAACAAAACTAGGCATTTTTTGGTTCTCTTGTTGGAAATGTACGCGATGTATAAGACGATTTGCCCTTATTACTCGCGACCAGCTCAATGAGTTACCACAAAGTTTATATCAAAACCTTTGCTACACTCCCAAGAACATTTCCTGAACGTTTCATGCGATTTTGAAATTTGGCCGAAAATGACCAAATTTTGAAAAGATGGTAAGCCTATAACCCACACTTTTGGCCCAAAGTGGCCGATTTTGAGCAAAATCTGAAAACTCTTGAAACTTCCAGGAAATTTATTATGTTATTAAAATGTGGAGCTTATTATTGAGAGGTTACGTAAGTAAAAGGAAAAACTTAAACACAAAGTAAGACGACAAACAAACCAGATCTATAAACTGTGAAGTGAGCAGATTGCAAAGTTGCACAGCTTCTAACAGACACCCTGACCAAATGAGATGCTATAGTTGATACAAGTTTTCAAACTTGTGCGGACTTGCGTTTCGTTTGGCCACCCATTTGCACGGACTTGCATCAAAATTAAATTGTATTGTTCAAATTTTCATGCATGTTATTCACCTGAAACAGCGAATAACGCATTAACAAAGGAAGGTCTAAACGGCGAAAAAATCAAAATCGAAAGCGTAGTCATTAAGTTCAAACTCAAGCGAGATATCTTACTCGGATTCTGAATCAGAAGCGTTAAAAAGAGAAGAAGTATCTGCAACACTTGCGTCTCGTTTGGCCAGGTGTCAAACTCGTATTAACAGCCTTTGAACTTTCAGTCGCTAAATTATTTCAAAGTTGGCAGTAAAAATATATATTATATAAAAGAAATTACCAGGCCATAATAAGAAAGACTATAATTAAGTTACTTTACCAATATAACGGCCTAATTGTTTTCAAAGACAGAATGGCTTTCATTGACAAATTTGACGAGAACTGTACGAAAGTAATTTCACTAAATAACAATTAGCCGCTGATTGATGTTGGCGGAAGTGATCAGTCAGAGAGGGAACCGTAAGGCACTTTTCTTAATATTTTGGGTCTCGTTACCACCTGCAATTTGCATTATTAAAGACTGATTGGGAAAAGTTTGTGACATTTGTAAAACATTTTTAGATTTATAAATCAGAAAGGTTTGTCTGATATCCATAAGTTTGCTTGCATTAGCATTTGACTTGAGAGACGACATATAACAGTCATGCAAGTTTCAGTTTTTCTTTTCCTTGCTTTTCCTCTGTTTGTTATCACAGAGAGTCCCTCCTCTCTGTTCAATATTCGTCGAAATACTGAGTTTTTTATAAGTGGCACAACTGTACGAAGCGAGGATTCTGATGACTTATTGGCTTGTGCCCGAAGCTGCGAGAGGGAAGTCTTGTGTAGATATTCCAGCTATGACGAAAAAGGTCAGATTTGTTTACTCGCCAGAGACATCACAGCAGACGACCTTGGACGACAATGGAAAGAAAGGGAAGACTTTACTGGTTTAGAGAAGGTAGGGATGTTAATTCAGCCTAAACAGACTATTTGCACCTGCAAGAAAAGCATTGAGAAAATCACCAGCTTGAAGTGGAACTTAAAAATACACTTTCATTACAGTCAATACACAGTTACTCGACTGAAGTGTATATAACTTGATGAGCAGTATTAATATATGATGATAAAATACGTTGTCACAGATTTCATTGAAGTAATTTAGATGAAAAGATGAAGAAAAGATTCATATCTACGTCAGATATCTTATAGGAGTTATTAAAGAAAGACTCGCAGAAAAATATAATTAAAAACTGCAATTGGAAGCCTATGGTCATGGCCTCTGATTTTACTAGTATTCACAGATTAACGGACTAGTTTTACGGACTAGTAAACTTTCAAAACTTGTACACATACAGTACGTATAAATGGAATTCACTTTCGTGTATTTTGTCTTGTTAGATAAACTACGACGTAAACCATTTGAAAGGTAAGTGAAATCAGTTATATAAGGTAATCGACGTGCTAGTAATGGATACTTATAAGCAAATATAGATGAATGACATGCACGGAAATCGGGAGTGAAATGTTGATTTGTATGCTACCTGAATTACTTGAGATAACTCGGTAAACTTGCGTTAGACTAACTGATCTTAAGTTTAACTTATGCTGGTCCTGGATATTCACCACTTTTGCAACACATTATAAATGGCTATGTTTTCTTATTTTAGGAACCATGAAGGAACTACCAGTTTTGAACTGCAAGGAACTGCTCCAAATTAACCCGGAATCCAATTCGGGCGTCTATTGGATCGATCCGGATGGTGGCTCCCATAGCAATGCCTTTAAAGCCTACTGTGAGCAAGTCACGGATGGAGGAGGCTGGACTCTAGTTTGGAGCTACTATTTCACCAACTACTCACACTTTACGGCAATGTCCAACGCTATCACTCCCCGTCCAAACTGGCCAGCCAATCAAAACGACGTCCGCGTATCCACGACCCCTCCCCTGTCTGAAACCCAGTACGATGCAGTAGAGTTCTCACTCTGGAAGAAAATCGGAAGTGACGTGCTAATCAAATCCAGCATCAACAACTGGATCACGTGCAAGCCAGGAACCGGAAGTCTGGTGGACTGGGTATTCGGAAGTGTGACGTGTCACTTGGTGAAGAAGATCAGCTCGAAGTGTTCCGAGATTCAGCCGAGCGACTTCAAACTCAGAAATTATGGTCCTGCATTTACATACATAAGAAATTATTATTATTTTGACGGTTGCATGGAAGCTAACTGGCCCACACACGATCCGTGTGGCAAAGGTAAACCCAACCAGCTAACAGGAGTAGAAAATCCTCATGGAAACATTTTTGTCCGTTAATCATCAGCGTGAAAGTGTAACATTCCTTTGTAGCGTCGGTCTCATCCCCCTTTATAAGCGCATGGTGCGATTGATGAATTTTGAGTCAAGGCCAAAGGCAATGCTTTTAAAACGTGTCCGTTATTTGCGTGTATGTCACACTGAATGGACTTACTTTATGTTACTTTACATTGCGCTTCAATGTTACCTATCAATAAAAAAATATCTAACTCTTTTCACATTATTGCAGTCATTATTTGTTGCGATAAAGGACACTTTATGAGGGACGATAGGCTGAATGGACTCATATTGGCACCGCCATACTGTTGAAAATTAAGCATATCAAAATTATGGAATGTAAGAAACGTAAGTACAATATTAGATTTAATGGTGCCAGTATCAAACTTTATAAAATGAATCAGTCCGGCTTTAATTCAGCAACCGGCCATCCCTCACGGCAAGAAGCCCTTTCACGGTAACCGGCCTTCTCTCAGGGCAACAAGACCACGAGTGCAAACTACTCAAACGGGTTCGTAATATCAATTAATAAACGTCTCAGTGTCATTGGTTAAAAATGTACCAATATGTATTAGGATGAAAAGGAGGGAAGGGTGAGGTGGGGGGGGGGGGGGGGGAAGGGGGGGCTGCTAGTTTTTCAGATTACTACAATTTTAGTTAGTTTAATCAGGGGAAACTTCTTTTATCTAAAGTGGTCTCAAAATGCAGGAAAAACTGCCTCAGGGACATTATTGTTAGAAGCTTTTGCCGCCCTCTCTCTCTCTCTGGCATAAATAATGACCGGTTCGTAAGAACAAAACTGTAAAACTAAAACCAAATAAGATATCCATACCTCCCGTAGGACGTATTTAAAATCAAGAAAAGCAAGATATTAATTTAAAATTTCAATTAAAAAAAAAAGCTGAAGATATTGGAGGATATGATTTTTTGACAAAAGTAAACATTGGAAATGAAAATTATAATCTTTTTAGGTGATTTCATTCAGCATTTAATCATTCAAAGGAAAAATATGACGTATTTACTGTGTGTCAGCTGGCGTGCTTCCACCTGTTTTGTTCCCTGCTGTTTAGAAAACTCATTTCACCTGGCTCGTGACCTTTGAGTACTGCTGAAGCACAGAAGAAGGAAGGATTGAATTGTAGACCGGCCCTAAACGTACGAAGTTTTCGTTTTTGCTTCAAAAAGTTACTAATCCATATTTATCTGCGAGCAGTTTAGAACTAATAAAAACGTCCACTTATTTCAGGTAATGGCCATGCTTGTCGTGCTCCTTGGAGGTTTCCTGCTTTTTTCCCTTCATCTTCTGCTTGTTCAGGCCGAGAGTTCATCTTCTTTCTTTAGCGTTCGTAGAAACACAGCATTTCTTACAAATAGCGCATTTCTACGAAGCGAGGGAGCTGATGACTTGATGTCTTGTGCCCGACTCTGCGAGAAAGAAGCCTTGTGCAGATTTTCCAACTACGATAGAAAACACCATATTTGTTTTCTCGCCAAAGATACTGCCGCTGATGAACAAGGACGGCACTGGAGGAAAAGGAAATACTTTACTGGATTGGAGAAGGTACGGTACCAGATGAACGTTAGATATAATATTGTTGTTCGCATTTGGTACAGTGACGCTTTTATTCACAATATAATATATACCTCCATCTATTCCGTAGCAAGACAACAGTCTGTTTCTCAAACTAGCAGGGTCGTTGAACGAAGAGACGTCTATTCTTCACCAACAGTTCTATTTCAAATTAACATTTTCACCTTAATCAAAACTGGACACTCGGGAACTCAGATGGTCATCACTATCAAAATCCAATATGATCACGTACCACAGTGAGGCACCCTTTCTTGAAATAACCAGTATCTTTTATTAAGTCAGATATAGTCAAAAGATCTTGAAATTCCAATCAACGCTGAAAGTCAGTAATAATCCGGTAGCAGGGCTCCAAAAAACCTCTTTAAACAGAATTTTAAACTGACATGACCAGTAACAATGCATCGCTTGTCTTTGCCTTTTCAACAGGTGGACTACGACATTGAGGATCTGAAAGGTATTTCTAACTACAGATACTCATCAGTGTCAAGCGGTCTCCAGTGGAACTTCAGGGCAGACAGTTAATTAATTTCTGTGTAATATAAAGTTTATCGTGGACGCGTGATGGGGCCGAATCACGTTAACGCCCTGACTGTTTGAAGCGATACGTATCGAAACTGTTATTTGAGGCTCTACTCTTTCATTTTAACTAAAAAATGGCATATTGATTCCATTGTGCAAATATTCATTTTAGCTGACGCAACTGTGACACTCTTCCTGCTCCGTGCGTTTTACGAATCTGGCCACGTGGTAGAAACATCTGATTGGTCGAGAAGATTACACATGGCACTCTGCTTTCTTTTTTGGGGCTTTTGTTGTTCCTGCCAAATCTTCCACTTCATGAATTAAAAAACGTTATTTCTATTTATGTAATGATTTCTTAAAACTAAGAAATGGATACTTTTTAGGTACGCGCAAAGAGTTGCCTGTTCGGAACTGCAAAAAGCTGAAGAAAATGAACCCGGCATCCAGTTCGGGCGTCTACTGGATCGACCCGGATGGAGATTCCTATGAGAACGCCTTTAAAGTTTATTGCGACCAAATCACGCACGGCGGAGGCTGGACCTTAGTTTGGAGTTACCATTTCACGGACTACCCAAACTTTCAATCTAGCCAAAATGCCATAACTCCGCGTCCAAGCTGGTCAGTCAATCAAAACGACGTCCGCGTATCCACGACCCCTCCCCTGTCCGAAACCCAGTACGATGCAGTGGAGTTCTCGCTCTGGAAGGAAATCGGAAGTGACGTGCTGATCAAATCCAACATCAACAACTGGATCACGTGCAAGCCAGGAACCGGAAGTCTGGTGATGTGGAAAGTGGGAAATATGACATGTGACTTTGTGAAATCAGTCAACTCTAAGTGCTCCGTTGTGCCGTACAGACTTCAAATGTGGAAGTACGGACCAGCCTTTGCAGCCTCCAATGCATTTTACTATTATGACGGTTTCAGGGCAGACAACTGGCCCACACACGACCCATGTGGCAAAAATAAACCCAACCAGCTGAAAGGAGTGGGAAATCCCCATGGAAACATTTTTGTCCGTTAATTTTACCACCAGTGTGAAAGTGTAATATTCATTTGTAGCGTCGGTCTTACAGCGCATGGTCAGTTGACGAATATTGAGTCAAAGGCAGTGCTTTTAAAATGCGTCCGTTTTTTTGTGTGTATTTCATGAGAATAATAATAATCTGTGCTTGTGTGCTTATAATTTGTGCGTGCACAAGCTTGCATTCCATTACATATCTTAACTCTGTCACTCCTGAGCTCATGATTCCAATTATCCTCAAACGAGTCGGATACAAGTCGATTGCTATCATCTTTAGACATTCGCGGGATCAAGGATTTCGGCGCCCGAAGGATGGAGGTTCCCAAGGAGCTGAAAGGAATCCTGAAACCTCGAGAAAATATCTCTGGTCGTTAAAATTTCTCTTCGCGCAAAGGATGCGAAAAGAGACACAGAGAATGGAGGTTTTTTGTCTTTATTATGTTATCGTGCACGTTCTGCAAATTGTGCACTTTAAATAGTTAATGTGGGCTTCACTTGGGCCCACAAATGCTTTTGTGCTTCATGACTACAGTAGAGAAACATAGCGCAGGAGTGGAGCACACTGAGACGATTGATACTCATCGCCGCAAGTTGTGCCGCTATTCAAACAACTGAAACAATTCAATAAATATAAATATATTGCAGATGTTATAAAATGTTACTAAGTTAGTTTTTCGTTCAATGTTCTTTTCTTGTCTCACTAAGTGTTCTTGTTCAACCATTCGGACAAGTATTAGGAAAACATCCAGTTTAATGTAAACCTTAGTCTGAGCTTTCATTGTCTCCACTAGGGTGGCCGCGTAGTCTCACCGTCCATTTGTATAACATGTCTCCACAGCAGTCATTGACTACCTTGACTTGTTCTTCCTATTTTTGAAAACTGGCCGCTTGTTGCACAAGTTGAGATTTAATCGAGTTTTTTCCCAGCACCTAATAAAAAAGAAGTAAGAAATTAACGACCTGCGTTACCCATCTGAACTTCCTGTAAAAAACTGAGAAGCGTGCAGTGTACGAGAAAATACGTGCTAGCCACGTGACCTTCTCAGAAATGAATATAGTATATTCATTAAAAAAACGGTAGTGCAATATATTCTGCTTTAGTTGTTCAATTTTGAGTCACTAAGTTAAGTTAAGTTAATTAATTTAAAGGTATTACTTTATCGATCGCTGAGTGTTACATGCACTGATTAGTTCATGGTTTAAGAAAAGTAATTATTAGTGGAGAAAAACTATTCAAGTACACCTGGTAATAATTCTGTTACCTTGAATTCAAATTCATCTTCTGGAGGTAATTCGTCTGCTATATCCCCCTCTTTGTACATGGTTACATCTCTAAGAAGCTGCTATTGGGTTCAAATTAACAAGTTTACAATTAATTATTGTTAACAGATGTTTATTATTGGTTAGCTTACCCGCAAAGACGAACGTTTTGAAAACTTTCTTTAATTTATTTATCAGTATACTGTGATATTAGAACATGTTGTCTTTATGAAAGATATATGTTATTTCAATGAGGTTAGTGATTGGATAAAAATGGCATTATGTATTGCAGCCGTTCAGCTTCTTGTTCGTATGCTAACCTTTTTAATTAAAATTCCCAAATTCTCCCGGCCCAGCAATCGAAATAAAAATGAATGAGTGGTGTTATGAGAATTGATATAGTTCAATCAACCTTCATCCGCGCAAGAGAAAGTCGAAGATGATAACTCTTAGGAGTAAAAGGAATAAAACACTTTTCGTTTGTTTAACCTTCGACCACCTGCCATCAACAGCCAGTAAATCTTACGACAGGAGAGGAAAGGAATGTTAGGAGAGAAGAACAAGTCACAGTATTCGCTGTTTATCAAGAACTTATTTCCATTTATTAGTGTTCAAACTTCGATCTTGTCACGACTGTTGCACTCTTTTATAGCCTTCAGTTTATGGGTTAGGAAATTAAAAGTCAGATTGGTACATCCACATCGGCGTTTAAACGATCTGATATCATGGGAGTGTGAGACATGTAAGAATAGCCTGTGTGTGCACTGTTATTTTCAGGGAGTTATTTTAACTCCAAAAAGGAGTTAAAAAAAGGTACAGAACGACTCCTTTTTTAGAGTAGTTTTCACTCCCACTTTTTAACTCCCTCATGAGAGTAAAAATTAACTCCCTAAATAGGAGTTGATATCACCCCTGTTTTGGAGTTAAAACAAATGAAGGGAGTTAAAAAACGAGGGAGTTAAAAAGTGGGAGTGAAAACTACTCTAAAAAAGGAGTCGTTCTGTACCTTTTTTTTACTCCCTTTTTGGAGTTAAAATAACTCCCTGAAAATAACAGTGTGTAGTTGATTGCAAATCAATAAGCATGAAATCAAAAAAGTCAATTTCACGGAGCCATTGCACTGTAATAATGTCAAAAAGGCGACTTCATTCCACTTACCTTCCAACTCAAAACAGCCGCCTTTCTTTTGTCAGACTTCGTTGTTGCATTGCTTTTCTTGATGATCATTAACCCTCGTTTTCTCTTGCTGCTTTCGGTTGTCGCCATTGCAACGGAGTAGCCGTCTTGGTGCTTAATGGCTTGTGCAGGTTTGATCGAACGTTCTAATACCACGATTATATGAGCCCACTGTGAAACAATAATCGATCAAAATCTAGCGGCTATATGCATGCAAGCAACCATAAGTCTGGCAACTCCGTCGACTGTGCTACAGGCTTCGGAAATACGAACAGTAAAACGGTGGCTAACACTTTGCGTTGTAAATCGTCAAATCTCAGCAGGATTGCCTTTACTTCTTTTATAAATGATTATATTTTACTGCTGGCATGGAGGTTTATAACTTCAATAAGGGGAGCGTGTTATACACACCGATATATTGAAAAGTAAGACAACGACAGACAGACAGGTGGAATAGCAGATTAAAGGAAAAACAGTTAGTGAAATATTATTTCCCCGATTATTTCATGATTGGTGACTTTTCATTGTTCATTCGGCAAAACATGGGAAAGGCTCTCCTGGGCGTTCTCCCGTCAATTCATTAAAGGTTAACCCAGCAGAAATTGTGTTACATACCTGCCGACGCCACTCCTTCTCCGAACGATCAGCAATCTAGTTAGTAAAAAATTGTAAAGCTTAGAAGCTGGCTTATTTATCATTATTATTTTTTTTTTATTAAAAGTAGATTTTACACTTGTTCATATTCGGTAGAACGATACATCCCTGGAACTACATCGAGGACAGTGACTGCTTTGAGGGAAGAGGGATCACACGAAGCGGACAAAAGATTAAACTTCTTGAAATAACATTAATTAAAAAATAGGGTACTCACATTTTGGTAGGTGTTTGCCATCATCGCGATCAACATGTTCATTAACAGAACGGCGACAAACAGCATGAAATAGAAGAATGTGAACTTTGCCACTGTCGGGTACTTTGCTTGTTCAAATTGGAAGTACTGCAGAAATAAACCAGTAGATCAGTATAAATTTAACACTCTCTGTACTATACTACGTACACTACACTACACTACACTACACTACACTACACTACACTACACTACACTACACTACACTACACTAATATTGTGATATGCAGAGTTTGTCTTCATTTCACATCCACCGATAACTTACATCAAATTCGCCAAATGTCATTCGCATCAAAGTCATTATGGTGTAGCCTTCATTCTGGTATCCCTCCACGCCCTTCAGCACATGCGCAAATGCTGCACAAAACGTAAAATAATAACAAATTAGAAAAGGAGAACCACGTATAGTCAGCCCAGACAAGGCATAGGTTACAACAAGACAATTCTTGGTGGTTTAATGTGGGATTAGGTGACGTGGGAAGGGGGAAGGCGAAACGGAGGTGGGAAGGGTGGTTGATATTGGTGGTTTGGAGAGAAACGGGGAGAAGAGTATGAGTACATCCGTAAATAAGCAAGCGTTTTCCGTACCAAGAACCATCAAGACAGCTTACCTTGTGCTAATCCAAAGAGGAAGATAATGTAGATTATGAAAAACCTTGACATATCTCCAGCGAACATTTTGTAGATCATGTCCACAAACGGCCCTATGGCTTCAAAGCCTCTGCACATAAAAATAACAGTGATAAACATAAACATAAACATAAACATAAACATGGACATGGACATGGACATGGACATGGACATGGACATGGACATGGACATAGACATAAACATAGACATAAACATAAACATAAACATAAACATAAACATAAACATAAACATAAACATAAACATAAACATAAACAAAATATAAACATAAACATAAACATGAACATGAACACAAACACAAACACAAACATAAACATAAACATAAACATAAACATAAACATAAACATAAACATAAACATAAACATAAACATAAACATAAACATAAACATAAACATAAACATAAACATAAACATGGACATAGACATAGACATAGACATAAACATAAACATAAACATAAACATAAACATAAACATAAACATAAACAAAATATAAACATAAACATAAACATGAACATAGACATAGACTTAGAGGCTTTAACTGACCTGCAAAAGAAAAGGAGATAACACCAAGCCATCGGAGCTGACAGAATGAGCAGCACTGTTTCCACATTAATTGCGCCTGCGTACCGGCAGGGAAGCATGATCACAACCAACAAGCATGAAAATAGGAATAACGCCTTGCCTGGAGCGCCGCGCTAAAATGAAACAGAAAAGGCATAGGAAGATGAATAGTAACTCTTAAATTACTCACGAGATGTAAGAGATCCCTCAGCTAACATACTGTAAATCAATTTCATTACTTTGCCCTCAAATATAAAAGCAAAAAAAGACAGTAATATTTCATCATTTCAGAATATATCAAATCCAGTAACTTGAATCAAAATTCACGCGAAAAAATTAAAATAAAAACACTTCCAGCTGTTACCTTCACTATACGTACTAAGGATTTATGTTTAATTCATGTTCTGTTTTCTGTGTTCCTTTGTCGTCTCCAGCAGTTAACCAGTTAAGTTTAGTTCACGTAAATACTTCCTAACTCATCGCTGACAAAACTAAGCACCGCGTCCGCGTAACTTCCCGCGCTTTTTGTGTTACGCACTTGCGCACCTGCTTTTCCTTCCACGTGACACTTACCAGTGAGTGCATCTGTGTTCTCCATCCTTGACTTATTAGCACGTCTTTGATTTCATGAATGAGATACACAATTGCACCTAAAACCGTCAAAGACTCGCACACAATTCGGAGCTGAAGAGAGAATGATCTGAAGATTAGCACTATCATAATAATACAGCAAATATACTCACTGAAGCTATAGTGAGTAAGCACATGTTCAACAAACCTGAAGAGGATTCCAAGGTACAAAATATGGTCTTACAGTCGAAGCCCTCTAGGTGGACACTCTCGTAAGCGGACAGCTCTACTTGCGGGCGCTTCTACAAAACCCCGTTTAAAATCTAACTCAGTCAAACTCTGTATGTACACATTCTCTTAAGCGGACAGTTCCAGTTGCGGACATTTTTTTTTCTGCTTCCCAAGGGTGTCCGCTTAAGGGAGCTTCAACTGTTTGTTAAGATTTTATAGAAAAAAAATAAATGTCTTACTCTGTCGGTGCTTGTTTCAATTCTCTTCATGTCAAGGTGTCTTGGTCGTAGGTATATGCTCAAACTAAAAAGTACTAAATAAATGACGGCAAATAATAGCTGGATGTAGAACTTTCTCTGAGGAAAAAGAAAAAAAAAACGAAACATTCTGTGAACCACCAAAAAATATGAACTTCTGATCGTTGAACACGGAGGTTTGTTTCTCACTCTTCCATTGCGGTGTGTCCGTTTTTTTTTGGACACAATTAATTATTGAAGGCATATAAAAAATGTTGTGCCTTTGTCTCTCCCTTTGTTTGGTCAGTAGTGCTATGGCTAGTTATACCCATTAAGTACTATTTTGTTTATGTGCTGTGTGTGTGTGTGGTGTGAACTATATGCGGCTTGTCTTCGTGTTATTGTGTCAAAAGTGCACGAGGATGTGATGTGAAGTGATAAAGTTTGCCTCATGGAACCCGGCCTCGATAAAATACTACCGACACTAATTATACTGTATGGGTACACCGGATAAAAGTAAATCCTCAGTGTAATTATTCTTACCCTTGCAAAGGACACCCATTTCTCTTTTAGCAAGCGATACATTATACCACAATTCAACATCTCCAGGTGGTCGTCCGTTTTCCCGCTCAAAGTGATCATGAGGGCAGACTGCTCATCTGAAGACAAAAAAACGTGCAGTTTTGATTTGCTGATCCATTGCGTCACGCATTACATAAATTCACTTTACTAGGCGCGCCTTAAATGACGTTGCAAGCTTAATATATTAATTAATATTAGGAATATTAGGAGGAATAATATATTAAAATATAATATTTCTAATATATTAAAAGCTGGGAGTGTCCGAGCTTAACGGTATCTTTGTGAACAAAAATCGACTCCGCCTAGACGCATATCCACTCTTCGTCAAGCTTTGTGATTGTAAGGCTGGCTCACACGCCGAAACAAGTGTGTGGCAAACGCAAGCAAAGTTCACACGTCAAACGCAAGGCGCATTTGTGGCGCAAGCGCAAGAGGATGGAAACTTTTAACTGAAAACATCAAAATATATCGAACAAGAGATCACCTGTGCAGCTAGTCTAAACAAGAGAGACAGGAGTATGAAGCTCTTTATTGAGATTCTATTGTCAAAGAATAGAGAAATATTGCACTGTTCACACGCAAATGCAGCTGATAAGTTTTATAAGACAATAAGCTCATCAAGTCCACGATCTTATCATATAAAGGTCTCTCCGTCTATCCCGCTCAGTCTTACTCTCTGGCAGTTTATTAACGGTATCTTTTTAGTGAATACCAGAGCACTCTATTTAGGGGAATTGAGATGATTTACAATAGCTGGGCTCATAATAGTGAGTCTACTGACGCCAACCACCGAGGGCTGATACAATAAACACTTCTGTAAACTGGTTGAAATATACCAGGTTGTTGACCTTGGTTGACACCTGATCACAATGGCTCCACAAAGCAAGTCATGACTCTTTCAGTGATGAAAAAAAAGTTGTCATTCAGCTGTGAATTAGCCTCGTGAATAATTGTGCAACTCATAGTTCTTAAAAAAATATAAAGGTACACAACTTTTAGTTATTTTCTACGACGTTGAGCTCAAAGGTCTCGCTTTCTCGCTACGAGAATTTTCAAAAACCTCTTCCACTGGATTGACACTCAAAAAGTAAGTGAATATCACAAATTGGTGCATGCGTTCCTTCCAAGTTTTGTGTGGGAACGATCAGAAAACAGACGCACTACTTCGTATTACTTTTGTAAAAGATTGACATTTTATTACATGGCTCCTTATACAATCGCACAGTGCTGCCTTGCCTCAATTATCCAGTGTGTTCTTCCTTACTCAAGAGATAATTAGGAAGAAACAGCATGTGAATGAAATTTGCATTAACACCAATTTCACTGTTTAAATTAACTAGTTTTATAGGGTTCATTATAACTAGCTAATTATAATGAAAAACCCTATAAAACGTTGATTTAAGATAGTGAAACCGGGGTTAAGGCAAATTTCATTCACATGCTGTTTCTTCCTAATTATCATTTTTTGTTCCTTTATCATTTAACCTTACAAATTCTGAGCCTCATCAATCACACTACTCTCTTATTTAGGTTACGTAACTTGCTTTAATAGCAAAGCGCAACATTTCCCCAACAATCAGCTTAGTGGGTCTAGTTTGTTTTGTAGCCCGGCCTACAATAATTATATTCCCCAATTCTTTGTCTGGCTAACCGTCTTCCTTTCAGATCTAAGACCAGCCTCGGTTTGACGGTATTAACACTGTGAGGATCATCGAACCATCAACATGCTGTTTTATTCCGCATCTCTGTCAGTCATTGTGTCCCTTCTCTGCCTGGCTCAAGGTTGGTGCAGCGCAGTTTCACCTGGCTGTGTTATGTGTCACTGTCAGTGGCTTGGACCTGTGTTCTCATAGTTTCACTTTGCCTAAAATAATTTCCAAAACGTGTCTTAAAAATCCTTTCTTTTGACCATGTCGCCCTCTTTGGGTGTTGACCCCCCCTCCCCCCGCCCCTTTTTTTTTTCTAGACTATTTTTCTGACGTGCACATTTTCACCTGGCCGTTAAATTGATATTTCACTTCAGGGTGGCGGCCGGCTTCAATAATTAAAGTTCTAGTTTGTTCTGTACGCTGTAGGGTAAATTGTTTCCCAAAACTGTCGATGGCAATTCTATGTAGTGTTCTTCTTTTTTCCTTGATCACGTTCGTTTCTGGGAACCTCTACTAAATTTTTTGACGATGGCAAAATGAATTGGATTGTCATATTTATATGCATCCTCCAGCCCGTTCGTGTCTGGGAACCTATACATTTACCACAATATTCTACGTATTCTCAGTGTAAGATGTTACTAGAGGATATAGGCGCGCGGAGATACGAATTTTATCTTCGAGTGTTGATATTATCTCTCACAAATGAGCGCAGCGAACGAGTGAGAGATATTTTTTATGAATATTATAAAGGTTTAGTCTAACACGTCATAACTAAATTTCGTATACTATTACTGTGTTTCCATACAGGGATAGAAGAGCCCAAATATGTTGCTAAGTTACGCAATTTTTTTGATAATCCGTATTACACTGGAACTTTCTACAGACAGTTGTCTTCAGTTGGAGGTAAGTTTGGTGCAGAGTTTACCCAATTTTCTCCATTCATTTCTGAGAAACTATTCATGAAAAGTACAGGCCTACATTGGTAGCTGGTCTGTGTATAGGGTTAAAAGTGAAATTCTAATTTTTCTCATCGCAAATTTGCAAATTTGCATTTTGGAATACAAAATGATTTAAACTGACGTTCACAGCTGGAGGATGGATTGGCAAAGGAATCCGGCCCTGGGATTGTAGAATGCATCCAAAGAATTGTATTACACGATCCTGTTTTCTTATTCCCCATTATAGATTTGGAATCTGTCTCTAAAGATGTCTTCAGAACATTTCTGAAAGACAAGGATTACGAAGACATCGAACAGTATTTTAATGAGTGGGAGAACACATACTCTAATGATGGGCCGTTCAACACTGTCAGTCAGCGCAAAAAGCTTGCGCAGGAAATCACCCATCCAAGTGACTTTCAGGTAGATATTAAAGGTGTTGCTCTTGCAAGTTTTTGTGTCCTTTCTAGTCTGCTTTAGGCATTTTTGCACTTATACATTCTTAACCATCACTCATAACTAAAATGGCTGTCGAGAACCAAACTGACTTTTTTACAGCGCCAACCACAAAGTATGTTATAAAACACACCAATCAGAAGCCAAAAGTAACTGGCGATTGAGTTTAATCTTATCCGAAAGCGTATACCGGACTCACAGCCGCAAAGTAATCACACGATTACTTTCAACAGTCATCCAAAAATCCAAAAGGTATATCGAGGCTGCGAAATTGACACAAATCGCATGTATTAACAACGCAATCTATAATCGCAATTTTGGGGAATTATGATCAACGGCGACTAGAGAGCAAACAATTGTTTTCAATAGTCACTCCACACTTCGGAGCATTCTCAACTAATTTCAAATTGAGGGAACCATCCCATGATACACTACTTGCGCTGAACTGTTCTCGTAACTGATATTGCTGGTTGCAGACCAGTCTGCAGATTGAGAATTTGCTGACCAATAGGGAAGACGCTGATAAAGCAACGAGGGCCTACAAGAAAGCCTTCGTGTCACGTGACGAGACCAAGGTCAGTGAGTTGCTCTTTGATTTCCTATTCCATTTCTGTTCAGCCATTCAGTCGTTTCCCTGACCTACATCTTTAGTTATTTTTTAAAAAATGTATAGGTATTGACTTCTTTCATCATGAAAACTTACGCAATTGAGGTCTATCCTGTCCTTTTTGTGCGTACATTAAAAAAAAGAAAAAAAAAATGTCTGCAAAGTGAGTCATACTCGGTTACTTTAGGCAATGTAAGAGAAAAACGTTTTTTGTCACAGAAGAAAGCTAAAACAGAGATAAAGACAATTAAGTGAGAAACCAGGCAAGAGAATAATATAGAAACAAAGACTACAAACGTTCTTAACCTTTTCCATCTGGGCAAAAACAGGAAATATAAAATATCCGCGCCTAAAGTCCTCAAGACAATACCACGGGCAGCCCATTAGCTCTGAGTGCGATTTTGCTGATAACTATGATAAAATAAAGTTACGTTTTAAACTATGCCCCCTCCCCCCATCTTTATATTAGCTCTAAAACGGCTCCAAAGCGTTCGAAAGAGATCCAGGACACAATTACTAGACATAAAAGCGTGATATTTTTCGTAATTCTATTTTATCGTAGATATCACCAAAATCGCACTCAGAGCTTGGGCTGCCTGTGATAATACCAGGCTGTAATCTGTAAGTTCTGTTTTTTTGTTTGTTACTCTCTTTCAGGTAATGATCTTTTACCTCGGCGACGATGACATAATGCACGGAGTGCTGATCGCTGGAGTTAGGAAAAACATGGACGCATGCTTTGTAGTGCAACTGATGGATTGATCAGATTAGTTCTCCGGATCAGTTCACAGCCTTAGAACTCACTCGCTGTTTGACAGACTGACCCATAAGATAGAACAGATGTATTGAGACTGTTATGAGCTCCAATAAAGTAGAATTACTTTACAGTCCTAAATGTGATGATAATAGCGCTGTATAAATTTACAATGTAATACCAGCTCTTAAGAGAACTAGGTTCACTGCGTCGGCGTGGCAGAAGACAAACTGGTGTATCAACTAAGTGTTGGTCAACACTTAGTTGATACACCAGTCTGTATAAATTTAGTCTGTTTAGCCAAAGACTTTAAGACCGTGTACTAAACCGGGAGAAGGCGAATCAACAATGAACGGCGGCTGGTTTAACTGAATAGTCGGACTTGAAAATTTTTATTTCTAACGTGGATCTATGGCACTTGAACCAACAGCGTATGCCTTGTTTCCTTATCCTGGGCAGTCGATAACTTCTGAGAACATTTATAATTGTGTAATGTATACATATATCTTTGAGCCAAAGTGATATGAAAAGACACGTAATTTGAAAAAGCTAAACAAATATTTTCAGGTTTACTAAAGAGACGAGGATAAGGAAAATCAACCCCTGTGATCAAAGGGAATCTTTCAAAATCTTTTTTTTGAGTTTGTTGAAGAGGCCCTCACACGTACACCATTTCCGATTTGTGGAGTCGCCTCTAGTCTGGAACAGGGTATCTATTTTCACCATTTTGTCTGGAACAAGGTAGCAAAATTGCCTTTCTTCACTCTGGAACAGGGTTAGGGTCACAGGGACTCAGCGGCACACCCCCATACTAAATTTAAGGGCGTTCCGTCCCCCCCGGGGGGCTGTGATGTGCAGGCCAAGGCCGTTGAACATTGTTGAACATATGATAATGGCCATATATGGTACTGTGGATTAGGCCCGTTGGAAATGTCAGGAAGCACACAAATTAAAATTAACGAACTTACCATCAAAATTCAAGATATTGATTGCCAGGAAATACAAAATGAAGCCACTTCTCAATCACGGGTTTCAGCGCGTCACACTCGAACTGATCACGTGTCACAGTTCGTGTAAGGTTCCACGAATTGCGAATATCGGCTCAGGCAGTTAGCTCGGCAAACCAAACTCCAAATATGGGATTTATCTTTGACATCATCGTCGTTTTCTTCCTTGTAATTCAGAAAATGCTCCCATGCAAGAGACTATGATATCATCCTCTCTTGTCCCATGCAAATAATTCCAACCGGAAGTTCGAATATAGAGTTTCATCAGGTTTCAACACATTTAACTGCAATTTGAAACTGCTTTTCACAAATCCGAGTCTGGGTATTTCAAAACTCGACGGATATTTACCTTCCGGACCTTAGCAGTACCATTACATAATCGCTCTCAGACTTGCCTTTTCTACATATTTCAGTTAAAGTGGTCTTTCATATTGTTGTATTAATTTTTGTTTTGTAGAATATAATTTGAAGTATCCTGATTTATCAGTATTACACAAAAAAGCCGTCCTTGTCGCACGACGTCTGTTATCTGATCCAGTATATTTCCTTGACTATCTCACAGCCGGCTGTTTACTTTGGCTGAGTGGTTTGCAAGGACGTGCTGATCCGCTCGTCTCCGACGTCTGTATGCATGTATGTCCATATAAAACGCCAAGGTAACGGTAAAGGGATATAATACTAGCAAAACATACAAATATACATAAATAAGTAAAACACTCCAGTCCGTTTAGCGTATTCTTTCTGGTCTTCTCGTCAAGCGAGCATTCCGGTTGTGTATACCCAGTCTGGTCGAGTATAAATATTTGGTTTGACAACGTTTAACCAGATGTCAAATGACACTCTCAGGAAGAAATAGACGGAAACTAAGGCACGCACAGCGAAACAACACGCTCGCAGATTTCACACGGATTATGTTCATAACACAAAACAGTCGCTGATAACACGCGATTCATCAACAGTCAAAGTAGTTTCAAGTGACTGCCGCAATGTGACGTTTAGAAAACTTCTGAACGTGATCAGAATACAGAAAGCACTAAAACTTCTGTGTAAATAGTAGGGAAAGATCAACATCTTCTTCAAACATACACTGATTAAAGTTAGGATAATTTGGTTTTTAAATTATCCACAATTCCCTTTTGTTATCGTTTTCCTTTAAATAATACACTGTATTAAAAGACAGCCGGAGAAACGTGCAGCAAAGAGTACTGCGATACACCTGGGCTTTTTATTGCCCTGTAAGAGTCTTATAAGAGTCCCGTAAGAGTCTTGTTCCTCTATCGATTTAGAATAACTGTCATCGCGTAATTATTATTCTATCCTTCTTTTAGCATATCCAATGAGCGACGATATTTTCCCATGAGGTCATGACATGGTTTTATTTTTGTACTTGACGTAGTTTCGGTTTTACACGGAGATCAGAAACAACAGAGACTTTAACCTGTTCAGCGGGCAAAGTTTTAGTGAACACAACTTGAACCCGCAGCACGAAGCAGAGTAAACTACTTGTCGTGTAGCCATGGAGAAACCTACAACACAGTCTAACTACATTGCCTACGATCCTGAATTTCACACTCCGAGGATGAGTCTAGCACTGGCAGTGGTCGGATTCCCTCTGGCCGCCCTCACAGTTTTCGGAAATTTTCTCCTCCTACTGACGATTTACCGAAATCCGCGTGGTGCTCTCAGAACACCGCCAACCTTCCTAATTGCCAACCTCGGGGTGGCTGATTTGTTAGTGGGACTACTAATCGGTAATTTGGTAGCCGTGCGCGATGTGTTTAGGTTCCTTGGAAAGCCAGTCCCCAAAGCGGTGGATGACACTGTCAACATTTCGCTTGCTCTCACTCTCTTCGTCAGTATCTACACTATTCTATGCATGTCCGTTGATCGTTATCTCGCCGTTTCAAGTCCACTCACCTACAGGTTGCGCGTGACACTTTCAGTCGTTCGAAAATGGCTGTTGGTTGTTTGGATCTCTTCTCTGATAATTTGTTTGTTGCCCTTAACTGGCGTGCCGTTCAAGATGGTGGCTCTGGTTTATGCCAATACCCACGCATCTTTACCTATCGTGGTCTTGACAATTCTTTATGGAATGATATTTTCAGCACTGGCACGACGCAAGCAGGAACTCCAACAGTTAAGGCAACTTTCCAACTTCACAATGAAGAGGAACCAGGCTTTTCTTACGGACAAGAAAAGGGTCTTCACAATACTGATTATCCTGGTTTTATTCTACGTCTGTTTATTGCCTGAGTTTGTTAGTTTACACGTTCTTTTACTTGGACAATCGTGTGTAAAGTCCCTAACGTGCAGACAGATGGAAAACGTGTTTTCGCGACTCGTGCTTCTAAATTCTGCACTTAATCCATTTGTTTATGCTTGGAGGGTGAAGAAGTATCGCCAAGCCCTGTTTGATACCTTCAGGAAAACTTTACCAACAAGAATCATTTCTAAACGAATCAAGCGCAGCATAACAAGGCATCGTGACTCAGTGCATGATTTATAAAAAGAAGTTACGAGTGCGCGCGATCTGATTGGTCAGCGCCGCGTGCATTATAATTCGACTGTTCCGTAAACCAATGCAAGGACTGGCGGCGCTTCAGGCAACGGAACAAATAGACAGGAAGAACTTGGAAAAGTGCTTTCACAAAAGATACTTATCAGTTGATACTATATGTCACCAGATTATAATCATATTTAGAGTGTTAAAGTTATTATTGTTAATATATTATTATTATTATTATTATTATTATTATTATTATTATTATTATTATTATATTGTTGTTTATTTTTCACTGTAAATTACTTCAAAGTCTTTATGAAAGAGGCTAGCTGCAGCTGTAAATATTTAGTAAAAAATATAAGCCTTCTTCAAGTTGGTCTTGTGCGGTTTTTGACGTAAATCCGTTGTCAGTGGCGAGAGTTGAAGCGCCCGCTCGCCAAACCGGACGAAGCACACAAAGGATGTGCATATTTGTAGCAAGTGCAATCAGCCGCTCCTTTTCCTGCTTGATCGCAGGTGGTTATGTTTGAGGTACACATCAGATAAGAATCAAGGATATTTAACCCTTTCTCCCAAGAGTGATCAACTTCAATTTTCTCTTTCATCCTCTTAACAGAGATATATCATACAGTAGGGAGAACTTAGCTTTTTATAGCCTGCTCAGACGACAGCTGATTAAACTATATGTTACGTACCTGTTTTGCCATTCGGTCCAATTGAATCCAGTTGTTCGAGAGGATACCCACAACACGTGATTCGCCCATAACTCCAATATTCCTGTCCAAAAAGAAGATTGTTTTATTCGTCATATTTTAAATAAATTTTGTATATATGTTGTTGATTGTTTCTTTCTCAAACGATTCGATAACTGACACCCGCACAATCATACACAAGGCAAAACAACTGCACTCGTTGGATCAAACAAGCATTTGATTGCGGTTTTTTCTTGGCATTATTACCTGATTTGCCAACTCGAGGATCTCCTGGAACATTTCTTTTCGGCCTAAGTGTGCTGCCAGGGTCAGTGGAGTCAGTCCGGCTTTGTTCTTGATGGTTGAGTCTGCAACTACTTTGTGTTTCCTGTGTACTGCCCGAGCATACATATCCTAGAGGAAATAAAGTTTGATGAACAAACTATTGACGTCAATAATGGAGTGTACCAACAGTGTTCTAACGTTGACGATAAGTTTAGTGCTGTACACAAAGATGACATTGATTCCTTCCACAAACACCTGAACGACCAAAACCCTGACATACAGTTCACTAAGGAAATCGAAGACAACGGAAAACTTCCGTTCTTAGATTGCCTCGTGAGCCACGACAACGACAGGCTACGAACAACAGTCTACAGAAAACCAACGCACACTGACAGACTACTTGACCAGCGCTTCTTACAACCCTACTTCACACAAGGCTACCACGATCAAAACGCTGACGAAACGAGCGCAACTACTTTGTGACTCTCCCGACGACTTACTTAACGAGACCCGACACCTGAAACGCGTTTTCCAGAAGAACGACTAAGATCTAAACTTTGTCAAACGCAACACTCACAAGAACACCGCACCCAACGAGACTACCGACAACGAAACCACTGACGACACAACTCCATTGACCTTGGCCACACTACCGTATATCAGAGACACCTCTGAGACGATAGCACGTATTCTACGACCCTACAACATCCGGGTAGCCCACAAACCCATCACGACTCTACGTGACTTACTGACCAACGTAAAGGACAAAGACGAACCCATCAACAGTCAGGGAACAGTATACAGAATATCTTGTACTGACTGCGAAGCCACCTACATCGGTGAAACTGGCAGAAACCTGAACACGAGACTTACTGAACACAAACGAGCTACCAGAAACGGCGACATCAGAACTCATTACATTTCTGAACACCACCGACAGACTGAACACGACATCAACTGGGACTCTGCTGAATGCATCAGCCACAGTACCAACCACTACCAACGACTTACACTGGAAAGCTGGTACACAAACTTAGAACGGAAACCACTCAACAGATGCCAACAATTACCGGCACCTTAAAAACGACTGATAGATGACATCAAACGCAACCGAACGAACAATAGACAAATCAACAGGACAACAGAACATCAACTGACCAAAAACGAAACACAACCAAGACGACTCGACCAACCATAGGCCGACATAACGGACCAATCACTTCAACAACCAGGGACATATATATTGCCATCTGACGAATACTTTCACTTGACTCTGAAGATGACTTCCGCTCAGGTAGTCGAAACGTCAGTCACCAACAACAGTCTTTCTGGAGACTACTCTAACCCGGATGATCACAATCAACCTATTGTTCACACTCCTGGGTTCAAACCATTTGCCAGTGTTCTAACATGATAGTGAAAGTGATCTTCGCAGTGAAGGCTGGTTCACACCAGTAAAGCAAGCACAAGCGCAAATGCAAGCGACCAGTTCACACAGTAAAATTTGCGAAGCAAGCGCAAACGCAAGCGCAAGAGAATGTAAAGGTTTTCATTCTCCTGCGCTTGCGCTTGTTTTACCGTGTGAACCAGCCTTTACGAAGCAGTTGCAAGGATAGCCCAAAAAATATCCTGGCTTCAACGGAAATCGAACCCATGACCTCCGCAATACCGGCCCAGCTCTCGTGCCACGGAGCTTTGAAGAAAGTCTAACAGTTACCATGCAGAGTGAATAACATTGCTACGTTGAGTAAATAGTCAATTTTTTTCCTCACCAGTTTGTTGTGAATGACACAAAGATGTAGCACGGTGTTGCCAAAGGTGTCTTGCAGATTAGGATTTGCCCCTTTCCTCACCA
This sequence comes from Plumapathes pennacea, assembly GCA_964036295.1. Classification (NCBI taxonomy): domain Eukaryota; kingdom Metazoa; phylum Cnidaria; class Anthozoa; order Antipatharia; family Myriopathidae; genus Plumapathes; species Plumapathes pennacea. The sequence continues at coordinate 3,437,853 of OZ038465.1, read as the reverse complement.
AGTAGTCGTACAAATCAGTGTTGTCGAAACACGCGGCAAAGCTCAAAGGATACTCGCCGTAATATGCGTAACCTGGAACAAGAAAGACAAGTCTGACTAAGTTGGCATATTATTACAAAATGGAATGCTGCTCGCTGCGGTATTTTGATTTTTGATATATTGGGGAACGTTGCTAGTTAGAAAGGTCATGCTTAACCAGAAACCTTTCCCATGCAATCTTCTTAATCCGCAGGTTTGTAGACATTTTACTAAAAACTTACCGTTGTAGTTGGTGTCCACAATAATTTCATCTTTGCAGTCTTCGGGGAGAAAGAAACGACCTTGTGCGCGTGCGTGAATGTCAGCGCCACATTCTCCAATTAGCTTTTTAACTGATTCTGTGTCATGATTTACTATAGCTATGTGCACAGCGGTCTCACCTGCAATTGAAACGGCAAAGTTATAGTCATAATGTTGGGCACTTCAGCCTGCAAAGCAAGCAATATTTTTTCGACCGCGCAAAAACTGGGGCAAGCGCAAAAATCACAGCATACGGCAAAACTACCAAAAGAACACAATTACCGGCTATTCTGTCTATTCCGAAGAAACTTCTATTGGGAGCAGAATGGACGGAATACAGTCCGGATCAGAACGGGTCCCAAACAGGTCCCAAACAGGTCCCAAAAGAACACGATTATTGTCTATTCCGGAATAGGAATAGACGGAATAGTTCCAAAAGAACGCATATACACTTAATAGGGTACGTTATCTCCTTCACTTCAAAGTAGAGGTATGTAATGACGGCAAAAGTGTGTCAGATTTCTAAAAAAATTGTCCCTCCTGGAAGTGTTTCAGCCTGAAATAGGGTAATACATTTCCACGTTTTGTCCTGGGATAGAGATAAAGGCTACGAAATTTGGGGGAACTGCTGGTCTAAAAAGGGTACATTTTGTACGTTTTGGTCTGAAACAAGGTCAATCTTTGAGTACCGTGCTGTACACTGGTCCCACCCAAACTTTTACTCCCCCTCCCCACCCCACGGGTTTACATGTTTCAAAGACCTTCAACTGTCGTGAATGTGTGGTAAGAATGCTTTACATACCATAAAACTCCTCGCCTTCGTACATGTCCAAAGCCATGGCTGGGTAAACCTCCAGCAACACATGGGCTATTGGAATGTGAAGCTTTGGAGTGTTGTTAAGGAAACACAAGTGAAGGGCCGTCTCGCCCAGAGCGCCTCGCTGCTGTAGAGACCAGCATGCCTTGCGGGTGCCCTGCAGCTCTACATCCTCTGATAACACGCCTTTTTCCTGGGTGAGGAAAGTACAGTAACGGGTGTTCATAAACGAATACTCTTTTTTTAGCTAAAGCGCATCAAAAGTTTTCTGTCCACACAAATCCGGTGAGCGTTTACGAATCGTTTACACCCATCCACACGCAAACGCTAAAATAAATCGAAAACGCTAAAACCTGCATTGAGCATGCATTGTGTAACTTGAGCATGCGCTCTAAGACAGCGTTTATGAAAGTATTCTTTTGTGAGTGTCCACACGTAAACGCTGGCAGCGTTTATGAAAAGATGCGTTTACGAAAGTATCCACTTTGGAGAGTGTTTACGAAAGTATGCGTTTACGAAGACCCTTTTCATCATTACGTGTGGACGCAAGGCGTAAACGCATAGAAAAGTATGCGTTAGCGTAAACGTATACGTGTGGACGGGCCCTAAGTGCGACCCAATTATGAGAAAGAAAGCTCAAGAACAAAGCGAGACAACGTGACGCAGATCTGTGTCCAGACGTTTTTATGTCGCGTTTCAAGAGAACGAAATTAGGGTAAGGATGATCTGAGACAGAATTTTCTCTCGGCTAAAGTCTTCCACGAGTTCAACAACAGCTCACCTTTCTCTTCTGTCTTTCCTTTTCGTAAAGCGAGAAATCCTCCGCCGTAACGATTTTCCCTTCACCTCTGTCATAAAGATAACGCGCGAGAAGATTGGCGTTCTTCAGCTTATCCAACAAGGCCTCTCGCTGCCCCTGTTTGTAGATCTTCACTAACTCAGCTGAACTGTCCGCGCCTTTAAGGTCCACTAAGGTGTACAACTTGTTCTCTGTCTGCCCTCGTGTCTGCCTTTTCCATGCTTCATCAGGGTCCTCTTCCAGGGGGGCAAAGGAACGCAAGGAACAGTTCCCCATGGTGTCCCAGGGTTTCTATGGAAAATTAATTGAGAGTGTTCACGCACTTTAATTAGTTTTAGTGGACGAGTTCGCTTAGCAACGCACATCTCGGCTAGTTTGCAGGATACGCAATCTGGATCTACTTGGTATCTACACAAGTTAACCGTTTCCCTCCCATCCCGTCTTCACTTTTGATACCTTGCTCGGATGAAAACCACATCACTCTTACATTTTCTTTATGAAAGTTTGGGAGAATCTGTATTTTGAGCTTTTGAGTGAAAGGTTAAGTTATGCATGTATTGTTGTGTCTACTGCTTCGAAGAAGCGTAGATACTATGATATCGGTCGTGTAATGTATGTATACTTTACTTGAGCCTAGTTCTGCTTGTCTTTACTAATTTTATTTGGACGGCTGTGGGGTGAAATGTTTACAAAACCGCCAATGGCAACTGAATAGTCATATTTCCTATCAATGGCTACTGCATCCTCAAGCAGCCTTCATCTCCGGGAACCTATATTTCTTCAGTAGTTCAGCCTCGCCTCGCGGCGCTCTCGGAATCGAGGTAACGCAAGTGCTTCTTTGTGCTGATCCGAGCTGTGAAATGCTTTCAATCTGGGCATCATTCCCTCTGTTCCTGCATTAAGTGTGTGCGTTTTCCCTATTCTTAAATTTCCCCAGTTTCCCCAGAAAAAAAATCGTTTCTTATACAACAGTTTAACGTAAACACAGATGTGACGCGACATTTTGGCAGCGGGCTAGCTGATTCAAGCTAACGGAAATACGTCACAAATTATCTTGTGGTGCAAAGGGGTGGCCTGTGGCAAATGCCATTTCTTTATTCAAAGAAATAGAAGAAAAAATGCAGTGGACACATGCACCTCACAGGTGCCTATTTTTTTACAAAGGCTAAGGACTTGTACATGTGCGAGATATAGCCTGATTGCGTAACGAGACTTAAAATCTCACCTCAAACTATTTTAGTTGATATACAAAGCGAGTTTTAGAGTTCACTGAAGCGAAACTATTGGCATGCCTCCGATGCTTCGAGTTCCGCTATCACGGCGCAGTTTTCCGCATTCAGTCGAAACTGAGCTTGAATTTTACCTTACAGCTGAGACCGATATTTATCACATGTTGTATCAGTTGTCGGAGTCCAAGTTGCAACTGTCGCAGCATCCTGTCCGTCTCATACCCGCTCGATCACATTTCAAGTTACCAGTAATAATAATTCATTTGCAGTACACTACTTCAGTAACCTGGCTACTAATTCGTCCGGGTATTCTCTACTTTATCCACTAATTCTTTAGGACAGTTATTGGTGATACGAGCAACTTGAATTTTGCCTCATATAACGGCAAATCAGTGTTCATACAGAAGCTGTATGTTTGTATGATTTGCATGCCAAATATCACACAGCCTTATATTAAATGTGAGTTCAAGAGGTGGTCCGGTATACCTTCGCGATGTATTGCTAGCAGAAAGCAGACATTTAAGAACCTCTTAAATTTACGTTAGTGATTAAATTCTTCGAGAATAACAGGAAAGCACTCCGAAGTACGGCACGTGGGCGGGATCGGAGTCCAAAATACAAGAAATATTTCCAAATGAATTATTATTTACCTTTACGGATACCTTGTCATGTTCTTCAAACTGCAGGCTGCAACCAATGCAATTGGGGCAAAAGGATCATAGTTCGCAGACGGCCACGTTGATGAATTAACTGAGATACGACGAGTTATCAATCGGGTTGTCAGTGGCCTCAGAGCCGGCCATGTTTCTTTATTGCTCACTCCGGTTGCTACGCACCACGGGTAGTCGCCGCTCATGAATAATATATTTCGTGACACATGTAAGGATTTGCATTTAAAAATATTGTTTTTGTTTCGAAACAATGTGTATGTAAACTTTTCTTTGCATGGCTGTGTGCAAGCTCCGATTGAGCATACCCTAGGGATCTGTCACGCCATGCAGCGGGAAGGCCGAAGATGGCATGCGCGAGTGAAACATGAACGAGTTCGACATTTAGTGCCCAGAGATCTTCACTGTCTAGCGGTAAGCGGGCACGGCCTGCGAGCAGTCGAAGCTAGGAACAGACCGCATGCAGGTTATAAAATCATCCAATAATTCATCACTCAGTTATTCAGAAAATTATCACTCGCAGGGTCCTAGATCCGGCGGCGACTTCGTAAAGCCCGGTTTACGAGTGTTTAATCCGGCGAAACGCAAGAGGTTAGAGTGGAGAGAAATGTTAGTTTGGCTATAACTTGGCCGAAACACGACCGATTTCCGGACGGATTTAGTTAAGTCGCTACGGGAATTCCTCACCATAGAAGGCCTGATTGAGATCCATCTTTGATCCACAACCAATATCAACTGCTACGGCTTTACTGACTGAATAGTAGCTTGAGTTGTAAGAAATCAAACTTGTGTCTTGTTGCACGCCAGACGTTACGTGTGTCAGTATTTTGTCCGGTCAGGTTTCTGCAAGGGAGCTATAAAAATGGCTCTTTGGGTACACAAAGTGGGCGCGGTCGCTTGTTATGAGAAATGGTCGCCCCCGCGAGAGCCGGTTCACCAATAGCAGTTTGAGTGAGACACAAATCGGTAATTACGAGAGGGAGGTTCCACTGTACAGATAACCGCCTTTATGAATGGTTACATTTATTCGTTGATGATACAATATGTACAGATGCAGCGAAAGTTTAAAAAGTTATTTTACACACAATATTCGGTCCTTATTCTTCATTTCTTTTTCTTCTTTCCGCTCTTCTTTCCGCCCTTCTTTCCCTTCTTGCCTTTCTTGTCTCCCTCGTCATCTCCAGCGGCTGCTTTCGCCCGCTTCTTGCCAAGTGGCGTCTTAGCGTACCACGTCTGATGGTCAGTAACAGACAGACACACAGACATAAGTCACAGCAGACAGAACTTGATAACGCTTTAAAAGCATGTCCGTGACCTCATCCAATATGGCGTCACAAACTGGGTAGCCAAGATAAAAATGATTCTTCGCGCAGTATCTTGCAGTGAAACGGCAGAACCGTTGTGTTTCGAGTACACGAGTGTCCCTCTTACCTTAAATGCTTCTTCCTCCTCCTTGTAAATTGGGTCGATCCTGGCCAGGGGAGGCACTAATTCTGTGGCTAGCAGAGGCTTCTTCGACAACTACAGAAAGCAAGTAAATGAAAAATGTAAACGATTGAGCGAAAAAAAGTAAAGTACCCTATTACTCCTTTAATCCTTTCAATCCCAAGATCAGAATACAAACTCTCCTATCCATAAAAGAAGAAAGTGTATGAATGATGAAATGAGAATTTATATCTTAATCAGCTTTTAGTTAAGCAAGTGATGAACTGTTCTATTACCTGTTGGATTCTTCTTTCGCTCATTATCTGCTGAACTGCTTGTACCATGTGACCTGGTGTATAGCCGTCCGTGATTTTTGCCAGGGAACTGAGATCGAAAGCATCAGTGAGGCGCCCGCCCTGTTTATTCACCAGCGCTCTCCATAGCACTGAAACGGCAAGTGGAGTTTGTAAGGCCGAGTTCAGACGGCGTTCTTTTCATGCACCGAATTCAGTGCAAACTAAAAACAATGGAGTTTGGCGCATAAAAAGAGCGAAATCTGAACTGGGCCTTGAGTATAGACACTTATAAATGTTAATTCTTCTCCTCTCTTCACAAGGACTGCGAAAAACAAAAACAAAACAAAACAACAGCAACAGCAACAACAACAACAACAAAAATCAAAATAAGGCTGTAACTTACAGAATCTTGAAGCGTAATCCGGCCTTGGAATCAGAATGAGCTTTTGATAAGCACCGCAAAACGGCTTGATTTCCGCATATAGTTGACGTTAAGAAAACATAATCACAGGTCAATTCCATCCCAGCTTATCTTCCCAATTAAAATCAATATTAAAATGGCTCTGACGCATTCACACAGGAAATGACTGAATGAAAGGATGAGAATTGCTAGTCATATCAGCTATAGTTGACGGGGATCAGATGGCAGGCGTACCTGTATGCATACTTTAGAAGTAAAATCCGTTAACTGGCTTAGTCACAAGAAACAGAAACCAACTACAGGAAACAAAAATGAGTACGTTTACTCCTGAAAACAAATTTTCCTATCCCTTGGTATAGTAGTCAAGAAGGATATCAAAAGGCTGTCTTGAGGTGCCAACGATGAGGACACGATCTTCAGGTTTTAAGGTTTTAAGCACTTTAGGCAAGTCCTTCTTGAGCCGTTTTGGATCCGACTATTAGAGAAAAACACACATGTGTTAAGAGCAGCAAAAAGTCTGGAGCGGCAACAATGAGCAAAGTCTCAGAAACCTTGTCTGCTTTGGGGACTTTCTTTACAAATGTTCTCTCTGCGTCTCCGATGAACACTACGGATGGCTGCAGCTGTCGAGCAACCTGATGAAAATAACACAAATGTGAGGCTGTATCGACTAGACATAACAAACAAACAAACAAACAAACAATGTGTTAAACACTACAGATGACTGCAGCTGTCAAGAAACCTGATGAAAAGTAACACAACTATGAAGCTATATCGACTAGAACAAACAAACAAACAAACAAACAGACAGACAAACAAACAAACAAGAGGAAGGGGAAAAATAAAAGCTGCAGCGCTTCAACATTTTGTCCAAGATTGTAGCTGTTTAGTGTCCTGTCTACCCATCTAATCACCTAACATCTGTGCCCTCTCCTTCCCTCCCTGTCACTTGCTAATCAACCTATGGTAGGTATCAAAGCCAAGCTCAAGACATAAACCAACAAAAATCCACTAATCACACACGTAACCATGTCTCAAATGAGAATCTCTGCTGAAACAGAACTCAAAAATCGCATCGAAGAGTCGGAGAACAACTTTCTCGGGACTACGTACCTTGAAGACCATGTGCATCATCATGGCCAGCCCCGCCTTGCCCGGGAACTTGCCAGCGATGTTAGCAGCGGTCAGGTCGAACAGATTGGCCCCAGTCTCCGTGCAGATGCAGTGCACCAGCATCTTCTTGCCGACGCCACGAGGGCCAGCAATCAGGATAGACTTGATCAGCGGGGCTTTCTCGTGCACCGCCTGTGAACCTGTTGATGAAATCGCTTGTTAATTGGTCGCTACACAGCTGAAGCCCAATGCAATCTAACTGACAGAGAGACCAAGCAAAATATGAACCAATTAATAGACTGACAAACGAGAACCAGACTACACGCGAGTCAAGAAATCCAAATAAACGACTAATTGATGAATCGACTAGTGGTTGATGAAAACTGGACGCCGTTAAGAAATTTGTGCTGACGCTTCGAGAGTTAGCCCCTAGTCAGAGCAAGTGACAAAGCTCCGACTATTAAAAGGGCTCACCCTCGAAAAGTCAGCTCACTTTTTTGACGCAGTGTAAAACTAGTTTTTCCAAGTACTAGCTTTCCATTGTATAAGTAAACGACTGCTTGACTTCTCAATTAGGTTGGCCCATCAATGGACTACTTGAGCTGCGTTGACTGTTATCCCGTTTCAATATCAGAGCCCGGAATCAGACACCGACATCCAATAAGGACCCGGAATCAGACACAGGCATCCAATCAGATCTCGTTGCTAAATATAAATGCTCACCCAGTGGTAAGATGGCAAACTCAGTGACCACGCGTCTTACGTCTGAGAGTGAAGGCATGGGCTCTATGTTCGCCTGGCGCAGGGTAGTTCCCAGGTAACTAAGATGAAAACACATTAGTTTAGTTATTGAGGAAGACAGACATGAAATGGTTCACCCACATGAAAACACAACAATGATACGGTTCGCAGGTGCAGCTGCAATTACCACTGCAGAGCAGTTTGTTACTCTGGGCTCTTGAAGCCATCTGAAATTCATATCTTTGTTTTTACCTGTAGTCTCCAACATAATCCTTTAACGGGATTTTTGGGGCACGAACAAGGATTCCCTCGTGCACGAGCTCTTCATACAGCGACTCAATGGTTCTGAGGATAAAAAGAAATGAGGCTCACTGAAGCACCTACAAGATTTGCTGCAGGACTCCTTTGGGTTTGCGCTTGCTACGCTTAAACATTCTCGACAAATCTGGCAATCAATCGAATGAAAACAAACAACAACAACAGTAACAACAACAACAACAACAACAACAACAAACAGTATGAAAATCGCAGAGCCAAAGCCGCTCACCTGTCTGCGGTCAGGTCCTTCTCCTTCTTCTTTTTCTTCCCTTTCTTTCCACTCTTCTTTCCGCTTTTCTTCTTTTTCTGTCCGGATGCCGTGGAAACAAAGACGAACATTCAGACATTGAACAACTCGTGAATCTCACTTGCGAAAGAACATTTGTCTACATCTTATGGGGGCAAACCAGTAAAACAAAGTCACTTTATAGAACTTTATATAACTTAAGAGATTACCTTTTTCCCGCTTTTCTTTCCGCTCTTTTTACCCTTTTTGCCTTTTTTGCCTCCTTTATCTCGGTCAACGGCCTGAGGAGCGATATGAACGAAGGGTTAGTTGAGCCACTTCATGAAACCTCACTGCTAGTAAAAAAAACATAGTTTGATTTGATACAGGGAGCCCTCTATACATCATCAATTAAAACATAATGTAATGTAAAGGTAGGGTCATACCATCTTTAGATTCTTCAGCTCCTGTCTCATGAGTTCATCGACTTGCTTTCTGATTTCCTCTTCGATCTCAATCCTATTACATAAGCGTACAAACAAACAAACAAACAATCATATATACGACGAAGGACAAACGCTCGATTCTTCATGGCATTCAGCGCTGAATATGTACACGAGCTTTTCGTAGCTGAGAGTCGTCTTCAGGAAGACCGTCTATTGACGCGCACAAATGAAGCAGCAAGAGTGAAATATTTGTTCCACCTGTGATAAAATCCGGGCCCCCTATACATGGATCAAGAGAACTCCCATAAAGAGAAAAAGGAGGTGCACTTCTTGCTAACTGTAGTGTTGCATGGTTCGACTGTGTACAACTCTGAGCCGATTGTCCGTACCTTTTGGCTTCTTTGATGAGTTCTTCGTCATGTTTCTGCTCAAAGTTGTTGCTCTCTTCCCGCAACTGCCACACATCTATTGACCAATCAAGAAACAAAGAAGCAATCAATTTAACGAAGAGAAACGACTAATCCCAAATTACTGAAAGTGTATTGACTTCTAGGATTCCTTCGCAAAACACTTCCCTGTCTTCGACAGTGAACTGACCTCTGTAGTTTGAAGCAGATTCGTTGACCGTCGGCACAAAATTCGACACTTGCATTTTGATGCCTTCCTCTTCTTCCTGTTCAAAATAAAGAGTGCATGCATGGTCAACTTTAAAGTAAACTTTCAGTGTCTTACTGAAGCCAGTCGAACCACGGTCCACTAACAGCCACCTCTCCGGAACGGCAACGGTCAGCAAAACGGGTCCCATCCCCCAAAATAGCCCGCTCAACACAACGGCCACGTAATCAGCAATACAGTAGGTTTCTAATGCATTTGCATATGAAATTGATTGCACAGCTTCCGGGAAAAGGCCACGAAGTTCGATCCGTGTCAGGTCAGGTATTTCAAATAGGTTCTAAAGGTTCTAAAGGTTCTAAAGGTTTTTTATTTCCACTTATTTTTAGGGTATTTGTTTACAGAAACGATAATTCTAAGTCGATGATAAGTGGAGGAAGCATGCTACAACCCATTATGGGTTTTTGGGCGCATGCTCCCTCGTACAAATTTTAATTACTAATGGCGTAGGTTACAAAATGAAATAAATAGGGTAATAAAGGTCTATACAATGAAGTAACACGTATTAAGTAGGTAATAGGATCTGTAAGTTAACAGGACTGAATATGTAGCTTTATAGGTATCGAAGAAAGTGTATACATAGGCTATGGATATAGCTCTAGCTCTGCGTTGTCTGAGAGATAATGTGCTTCTTATAAAGACGTTTAAAAACTTTTAGCGAAATACAGTTCTTTAAACCTATTGGAACAGAATTCCATATTTTCGCAGAAGCGTATTTAATGCCAAATTTTCCATAGTTCAAATTTTGAAACGGTAAGTAAAAATTCTTGTTTGATTTGGACCGAGTGCCGTAAGTATGAAGTGAGGTGAGATCCGTAAAATAACTGGAAAAAATGTCGGGCAGCTGATCTGCAGAGTATCGAAAAGCCAATTCTCCAAGTTGGAAATCAACAATTTCATAGATGTTTAGAACTTCTAGTTTCTTAAAAATTGGTTTGCTCGCAGATCTCCTCTCACTGAAAGTAATAGCTCTTAGAGCTCTTTTTTGCAAAATATAAATAGGATTAAGTTTTGATTTGTAATTACTTCCCCAAATTAAAGTACAATATTAAGATATATATGGGTATATTAAATTGTAATAAAGATTCAGTAAAATATCCGCACTTAAATAATGCCTGGCTTTATAAAGAATGCCGATATTTTTTGATATTTTACGAGTAACGTAATCTATTTGTTTATTCCACGAAATTTCCTCATCAACGATTACACCTAAGAACTTTGTATGTGTTTCTTGTTTTATACACTCTCCTGCTAATTGAAGAGAAATATGAGGAAAGTTCGTGGACATATTAGGTAATTTCTTTCTCGTACCGAAGAGAATGAACTTTGTTTTTGATAAGTTTACGCTTAACTTGTTGGCAAGGAGCCAATCATAAAGAGATCCTAGTTCCTTATTAAGAACTGAGACTAGCGTTTCAATCTTTTTATGTTTGTAAAGAAGATTCATGTCATCTGCATATAGTAAAAGATGGATGGCTCTAGTTACATACTGTGCGTCATTAACATAAATAAGAAAAAGGATCGGGCCAAGAATAGATCCTTGAGGAAATGTACAGTGACTGCTTCTCATGTTGCCAAAAGCCGTCCACGAAATTCGACACAGATTCATACTTGCGTGCTGTCATATTACACCCCAACCTAACGCACGCGGGCAGTTACAAGGGTCCAACTTGTCAGATACGAGACAGCATCCAAATTTCATATTGAACTGACCATGATTCTCGCACTGTAAACAGAAGTCATGCACTCTCACCTCGTCTCCACCTCCTTTGCCCTTCTTTCCCTTCTTTCCTTTCTTATCCTTCTTGTCTTTTTTATCCTTCTTGTCCTTTTTTCCTTTCTTGCCTTTCTTCTTCTTGCCGCCCTCTTCGTCCTGTAGAGAAAACAAAGACACGTTTGCAGTCGCTGCCGAGCAGTCGTACGATCTACGGAATATTGGATGGGGCACGTGATTGATGGAGCCGCGTAGGAATGAAGGAATGCTTTCATTCTCGGCAACTGGACAGGACACTCTGATCTAACGACCACGAACGGCGCCAAAACAAAAAACCGATCTTCGCTACTGTATATTCAGGTAGCGTAACACAATAATTTTGAAGACTGCGTACAGTATGACCACTTTTTACTAAAAGGAAACCAATATTAATTGAACTTACCTTCAATTTCTCCTCATTTGCCATCTGGGTAAAAACAGGACAAGTTGATTGTGAATACTCATATATTTTTGCTGGACAAGTTTAAACAAGGAAGGAAACAAGGCGCGGAAGAAATAATGATAAGCGCCAGACGTTCACAAAACCGGACCAGAAAACCCAGGAAACAAAGTGCTGAGGGTTTAGTACAGTATTAGGGAAATGAAAAACTAAGAGAATGCGGCCTGGGGTAGACAAAGGCGCACGTGCTAATACAAGCTAAGAAGAGGAGAAGATAGGATCATGGGCAAGGAAGGCTGATAAAACTAAGACAAGCTTCAGTCGACGAGAAGACGGATAAGGTAATATGAAAACAAGCCAGACAGCAAACAAATAAAGGCGATGAAAAGGCAAGAATGTAAGAAAGTTAGAAAGAAAAAGACAGACAAGGAAATGAAGAAGATATAAAGGAATGGGAAGAAGAAAACCTTGCTGTACGTTAACAAACAGTCAAGCGACAAATATTAGAGATGAATCAATGAATCTCGCGCCCCGTACCTCCAGTGGGTCCTTTTCTTTGAAAATAAGTGCAGACCCTCCTTCATCTTCATCAGGGTAATCAGGAAACTTGCCTGTCTTATCGCTGTTGCAAACAAACAAATAAACAAACAAATGATGAATGCGCGTGCTTTTTCCAACAAAATGCGCTAAAAACTGTAAAATATTGGCGGACACCCAAATTGAGCCAACCCAACCCAAGTAATGTTTGGCCACCCACTTGGCTTGACGGATTTTCCGGCTGCTTTCGCAGGCTAGGCTTGACTTGGCTCGACAAGTCAACGGAAGGTGATTGCATCAGCTTTTATCATGGCAATTGAATGGTTCTCTTGTGACTTTGGTTGATTTGCAAGTTCGTTTGGCCCGGGCTTTATAATCGAATGGGGACACAACGGATCGGTTTATACGAGAATCACTGTGTCCTAGAAGTACGTAGTCTAGGTACATGTCTTCTTACCGGCATTCGATAAACCACTGTCGGATCTGGTCCTGCATATTCTCCTTCATGTCGGGACCTTCTATTTCACGGATTTTCTCTTTCAATGTCACGAGTGCCTGAGTGCGTAGCGCAGACAGATGTGCGTCAGTTGTAGCGTGTTCACAGCAAAACAAAACAGCGAAAAGCAACGCAACATGTCAAAGCAAAAAAGAAGGAGGGGCAAAAAGGGGTGAAGCAACGACAACGCAGACGAGCCCAGCATTTTCTTTTTTTACGTGAGGAATATTGGACATTACCTGTTGATAATCTCGTTCATGATCCTCCTGTACAACTCTCCTGTGATCCTGTAAACGTGCAAATGCAAAATAGAAGACGTTTAAATGTCAAGATATTTTTACACAACTTTCTTCGTGACAACTAAGACTAGAAGGATTCAGGAATATTGAGGTGATGTGGGCTAACGCAAAAGAGAGACGTTTCAAATTAAGTGTGCTCAAAGTATAAAATTTTAACTAATTTTAACTGACCTCAGTTTTTGTTGATTTGTACATGGGCGTCTCTTTCCAATCCCGCGGCTCTGGAGCAGGTGCCTAAACAAGAATAAAATGATAATTGGTGAGTGGGACCAGCCATTTCAGAGTTTTCTTGATCACCTCTGCTTCAAAGTCTGGGCAATAGTGCAAATTTAGCCTCTTGCTGTATCCAAAAATACCTGTAGAGCTTGTTCAAGGTCAGGAATGAGCAACTGATACACAAGAAATGACGTGCCACAAGGATAAAAAATCGAATTTCGGCGACAAAAGTGGATCATTTTTAAATCGCACAGGTTTCTGTTTTCGTGTAAACAGCAAAAACTGGAGGTGATAAACGCATCTGTGTGAACGCAGCCTCAATTATTCTAAGTTTTGTCTTGGATCCTAAACATACCATTCCAACAAAAATTAACTCCTCTTCTCGCATTTTCTTAGTTTTCTTCCTCTGGGCAAACCCTTTCCAAACCTAAAGAAAGAAAGAAAATATAACTGTGACATTAGCAACTGAGGGTATGCATGTAAAGCTGGCTGAAGGGGCCTGCAAACTTGTTCACTGAGGGCAGATATAAACGTGTAGATACTGCTGTATCAAATCCTTTTACTATGGCACTAATACTATTGGCGTCTTGTTCTTCCATGCTTGAACATCTGTAGTAACTGTACCTTTTGTATCTTGGTAGCTGCTACATCTGGGTCCATAGTTGGAGCTCCTCGTAGCTGTGCCTGTCTCTCACGTTCCTCTTGTTGTCTAAAGATGAAATGATACATGTTTTGACATGTTAATACACACTGTCTTGTTATTAATTGAGTGTGCGGTTTGTACCGTAAGTTACGGACTAAGTATTTTCCTTGCCATTTGGCCCAAGCTCGACAAGTGCAGACTATAAGGCAGGGAAGAAAACAAATGTCCATAACTTACAGTACGGACAAAGCAAGTGAAGTTAATAAGCTATTTATTACATGCAGGCATATTATGATGAGAAACAAATGTGCTGGTCTGTGCCAGTAAATTTTACTGTTCCATGTAATACAGACAATTAGATTTCAGAATAACTTCTGCCAAAATCAATAATGTATAAACTTACCTGATTTCTCTCATAAACTTGGCTCTCAGTCGGCCCTGCCTTGCTCTCTCATGCACCTGGACAAGTCTGATGGCATCATCTATTGTCATCTGGATTTCTTCTTTTTGCTAAACACAAGAAAACACATCATTACATGAGATAACTTTAGACTGCAATCAAAAGGTAAAACTACCAGTTGTTTGATATGAAATTATCATGGGTACTGCAATATTGCAATTATGCAATGATCATCATATATAATATATATAAATACAGGTATAATAGTGTCATATGTTACATTATTATATAGTAACCTACAGGAGCCAGTTCTTGAGGTCCAATCTTGGCCAGAATGGTTCCCAACATTTTCTCCCTTTCCTGCAACACTTTTGAGTTTTCATATGTAAAGTATTTAGGAATTGGAATTTCAATGTCATCCTGCAAGTAAAGCAAACAAAAGAAAAAAGAAAAAAAGGAAATTTTATGCAACTACCTGTATCTACAGTGTAATATAAATACAGTTCAACCTGATAATAACTAATAATATTGTTACACAACTTTAAAATTTTTCTGAGAAACCAAATCCCTCTATTCAGACTGTATACAAGTGTCCTGCATGCACTTACCGGTGTGAGTTTAAGGTCAGACAGCACGTCATCAAAGTAGTGGTATTCAGAAAACTCCAGCAAGACCATCTCATTTTTTAGTTCAAGAACCCTGTAAAGGCATTGACATCAAAACACTATTATGCATAATATTTAATTATCCAAAACCATCTAAAAATTTGCAGAATCATATAACTGTAGATGTGTTCATATGGTATTTTATCAGCCAGAACTGTGTATTTTTATTGACTGGGAAAAATATTGCAATTTACAGTAAATACACAGTACAATTCTTGCTGTGTGCAGCTTATACCTTCCCATGATCCCATCCAGAAGATGACGGAGTACCCTTCTTTTTTGTGGATGAACAATCTGCAAATAATAAAAAATTAAAAAATTAATAATAATAATAATAATAATAATAATAATAATAATAATAATAATAATAATAATAATAATAATAATGATAATGATAATTGTTAGAACATGAATTTGTGATTTGATTTTCAAAAAGAAAAACAATTATCAATCATGGACAGCCCTGAAACTTATAAGACAATGTGAGGAATGAAGGAGCGTGTGATCAATTAATTGATGGGTTATGAATTTAGAGGCTACCCACTCTTTTAGTACCAAAAAATAAAAACATACCTGATCATAGCATTCTTCAATCCTTCTGAAGATCTGAACATATTTTATGTACATCACTGCAAACATCTGGAATGCAGCAATGCGATCCTGATGTGGAAGAGAAATAGATTTTAGTGATGATCAATAATACACTGTATAATATACAACTGGGAGATGTGTATATTACTAGATTATATAGAATCTGATAATAAAGTTAACATCGATGATTGATTATTAAAATTCCGGTAACTACTACAATTTTATGTGTTAACATCGAAATATCCAGATCTTCAATCGTGCAAAATCACACACCAAGGAAATAAAATATAAACTAATCGTCAGTAGTAACCGATAACGAATATTTTGTGACAATATGTGTATGTCTGTATGCACAATTAGACAGATAAAAGTAACTGACTTCATCAGCAGATAGGTACGGACGAACCTTCTCCGGTTTGGCTGGTTCCGCTGGCAACTCGACCTCCAGCAAGTCCAAGATGGTGCTTTGTGTCTCGCCCCATTGTTTATTATAGAAACTGTCGTCAAAAAGTAGGAGTAAAGAGCAACAATTTGAGCTGAACTGAGGATGATAACCACAAATTAATATTAAGTAACAAGGACAAAATCACAAGGGAAGGAAACAACACGCAAACCAACTGGTAGCAACACTAGATACACGTAAACGAGTTGAAAAAGACAGAAACGTACATCAAGGGGGTTTAAGAAAGGTTTAAAAAAGTTCCAAAATCGATCCACTTGTCAGCTGTTCTAGCCCAACAACATAACACAGCCATTTGGCCAAGGAAGAATTTACTTCTCTTGTGATGTACTTTGCATTGCTTTAGACGCACATTATAGCTCGATGACACCAAAAGTTGACAAACTATACCTGTGAGACATCCTGCTATATAATAAAGAGGTTTTTCCCTCCGTGCAGCTACAAATCACGCCGAAAATGTCGTGCCGTCCGATGCAGTGAAACGGTCGCCATGTTTGTTCCCAGGGTCACCGTGGAAACGTCATTGTCAGTTGAGTCCGCAGACCAAAGCAAACTGAGTCTGAAGGCTCAAGCAGCATCCACTTCATTTTCGGCCGTTAAAGGTAAAGTAATACGGGCAACATTTTCTTGCAACTTGTCGCGCAACAAAGTTGTGTAGCAAGTTGCGGCCTGTTGTCGCACGTATTACTACCTTCGCACGCAACTTGTTCTGCAACAAAATTTCGTGTTGCGAGTTGCGGCAACATGTTGCAAAAAGTAGAAGCCGAGTCTACGAGATTTTGTTAGGTACGTACGTAGTAATACGTGCAACACAGGCCGCAACTTGCTACACAACTTTGTTGCACGACGAGTTGCAAGAAAATGTTGCCCGTATTACTTCACCTTTAAGGTGCCTCCGGAGTTTCATTGGGCGCACTCGTCTATGACAAACTTTGGATCATAACTTTTTTGGCTTTTATGCGATTCCTATAAAACTTTAAGAAACGTTGCATCTATTCAGCAATAATATGGCAGATAGCAATAAAGAAATAATCAACCGGCTTGCAAAAAAAAAACAAAAACAAAAACAAAAAACTCAACAAAAATCGCGCCGCGGGGAGAGCTGTCCGGATCCCAAGCCAGTTCGAGGGGCAACCCTTGCCTAACACCCGTCCACGCTCAACGAACGGGG
Source organism: Plumapathes pennacea (assembly GCA_964036295.1). Lineage (NCBI taxonomy): Eukaryota > Metazoa > Cnidaria > Anthozoa > Antipatharia > Myriopathidae > Plumapathes > Plumapathes pennacea. Next base: position 3,420,772 of record OZ038465.1, on the reverse strand, counting down.
AGAGATAATTCGGCCCCCAAGCCATGGTGAATTATCCCTAAATCCGAAGAGCGCTTAAATGCTAAGCCGACTTATTAATTATATGCACCGAATCAGGTATATATAGTTTCAGGCAAGAGGCCTTTCATCCATATGGGATGTACATTTTTATCGTCGTTCCTTGCTTTATGAATAATAGTTGCATCGTCCTATTGTTATAACCGGTTTAGCTACTTCTATATCCCCGAACCACTTATCCGACTTTGAACTTGAGTTTCAATGTCAGAAAGGCCTGTTAAAACAACCTTGGGGCTCGGCGCATGCGCAACAGTACATCTGATTTTTCTTGGTGAGACTGTGGCCAATCTCGTATCCAGACTCTTCCAGATTGGACATTGGACAATTTTTTTTGAGACGTTCAGCTTCGGCTTCGGCTTTGGCAAAAGCATTGACTTCATTATCATTTGTTGTATATTCAATTGGTGCTTTGGAAATATTGATGGCTCTGCAAGTCTGTCGGCTGTTTAGCCTTCAGTTCTTTTTTTTTTTTTTTGCAATATTTGTGTGTATGTGTGTTCTCAGTATATGGTGTCTACGACAGCGATGTGTTTCGTCCGTATGTCCCCAACTTGGGCAACGAGGTAGTGAGATGTATTAACCTGAGATATAGAAGAGAATAACGTTGTAATGGCTGTACCTGCCACTAGAAAGCCCCCCTTGCACCTGTGAATTTATGGAAAATGATGTTGACATTTACAACTTTTCATTCAATGAATGTGCTAACAATATACCGGTATAACGAAAGAGGTTATTTATTTATTTTCATTTTTATTTTTTGCAGCTCAACCGGCCAAAGTTACAGGAAATAAAATGTATAGAACAGAATGTCGATATAACGAACGCAATCTAGAATCCCAAACTTACAATCTACCCCGATGTAACGGATAAATGTCAAACTTACAATTTACCCCGATATAACATCACGCGACGGCGATTGGCAACGGAAATCAGATGAACACAGAAATGCTTTAACGCATTAATCACGCAAAGCAATGGGCCCAATTCAGATACTGTAGTATTGTAAAATAAGACCAAATGGTGCAACGTAACACTGGTTAATTTTAAAGCATAAATTAACCACACAGATAGAACGAATGCTTTGGTCATTTACTCACAAATTCGTTATAACCAGGTTTCCGATATAAACCCCCGACATAACGAACACATTTTCCCAGTCCCTAGGCACTTTGTTAGTCCCACGATCAGAGTTTTCTTTGAAGACGTACCGGGGTTTACATTTTAAATACAGGGAGAAGGGAAGGAGAAAAACTGTTTCCTCGTGGATTCAAACGAATGGGCGTGATTAAAAGAATTTGGTAGATTTCGATAACTGTTGATAAAAACTCAATACTGTCGGTGAAACTCATGAAGCCGAAGCTAAAACGTTGTTAGTAAACGTCTCCAAAAAAAAAAAAAAAAAAAAAAAAAAAAAAATCCAATATCCAATCTGGAAGAGTCTGGATGCGAGATTGGCCACAGTCTCACCAAGGAAAATTAGATGTACTGTTGCGCATGCGCCGAGCCCCAAGGTTGCTATAACAGGCCTTTCTGACATTGAACCTCAGGTTCAAAGTCGGATAAGTGGTTCGGGGATATAGAAGTAGCTAAACCGGTTATAACAATAGGACGGTGCAATTATTATTCATAAAGCAAGGAACGACGATAAAAATGTACATCCCATATGGATGAAAGGCCTCTTGCCTGAAACTATATATACCTGATTCGGTGCATATAATTAATAAGTCGGCTTAGCATTTAAGCGCTCTTCGGATTTAGGGATAATTCACCATGGCTTGGGGGCCGAATTATCTCTCCCCGTTCGTTGAGCGTGGACGGGTGTTAGGCAAGGGTTGCCCCTCGAACTGGCTTGGGATCCGGACAGCTCTCCCCGCGGCGCGATTTTTGTTTTTTTTGTTTTTGTTTTTGTTTTTGTTTTTGTTTTTGCAAGCCGGTTGATTATTTCTTTATTGCTATCTGCCATATTATTGCTGAATAGATGCAACGTTTCTTAAAGTTTTATAGGAATCGCATAAAAGCCAAAAAAGTTATGATCCAAAGTTTGTCATAGACGAGTGCGCCCATGAAGTAATACGGGCAACATTTTCTTGCAACTCGTCGTGCAACAAAGTTGTGTAGCAAGTTGCGGCCTGTGTTGCACGTATTACTACGTACGTACCTAACAAAATTTCGTAGACTCGGCTTCTACTTTTTGCAACATGTTGCCGCAACTCGCAGCACGAAATTTTGTTGCAGAACAAGTTGCGTGCGAAGGTAATACGTGCAACAAAGGTCGCAACTTGCTACGCAACTTTGTTGCGCGACAAGTTGCAAGAAAATGTTGCCCGTATTACTTCACCTTTATGGGCCAAAAGGTTTATTGTGAAGGCTCACACACTTGGATCAGTTGATTCATAATCTTGATTTTTAACTGTGAATTGGACCGAGTTCGTGACCAGTCTAATCCGAAAAATTTCTCGACGCTAAACTAGCGTTCATTCAACTATGAGTTCCGCCTCTCAGACGGTTAACAGGATGGGGGCACATTGTGTTAACACTTTTCTCGTTTGGGTTCGAGAGCTGCTTCAGCGACGTACAATCCGTTGTTTGATTGTGTGGAGGTGTTGAAATCGTTAACAATCGTAAGTCAGTTTTCTCACATTTTTATTTAGTATAAAACTCTTACCAAATTACAGGCACAGCTAGCACTTGTTTTCTTAACATTAACGCCTGCTACACGAGCTAGAAAAAAGAAGAGACAATTTCATCATCAAAAGGTCATAAATCGAAGTTTTAAAGAGACCTGTGTACCACTGGTAACACTATTACCAGTAAAGTTACCACAAAAACAAACTTCCTCGACAAAAAGAGGTAGAAGTAAATGTGCTTCCGATTGCAATGCAGAAGCTTCTGTGAAACCTAAATAAAGAGATCACAGCCAAAGATCAAACTCCAACGCCGACCCCCCCTCCCCCCCCCCCCCCCCCCCTTGCCCAACAAAACGTGATGAGGTTTAGCCTTGTTTTGAACAGACCAATCAGCAGTGAGGACGAACATAACATACACTCACGTGCTCAGCACCACAACATTAGTTTCGCGTTTGCTTCTGGTTGTCTGATTATGGCCAAACAAATGCGTAGCAAACGCAAAAAAATAAAACAAACAAATAAACAAAAACAAAACAACACAATAACTTTGGACAGTCAACCAACTCCATCCAGGCAACGCTGTTTAGTTTATCAGATTAGATTAAAAACCGCGACGAATTCATGCAAACCAGCGGTGAAAATAAAGCGGTACACTGTAGCACTTTCCCTTCACCATGTTGGTGCTAAAGTCTACAAGGGCCACCTAGCTAGTTGGCCAAAAAAGATAACATATGGGTCAACGATACCCGACATGGAATGTAGTGCGGATTATATATCAACATTAAACCAAAAACGATGAATTGCTGACTGTAACCAGCATGAAAATGACATTTTCGTGGGAAAAGAGTGCTTACGAGACACGAGACTTATATTAGCGATTTTGCTTTTCCAAAACTTTGGAGAACGCCATGGCATTTGTGACGTCATTGAGTAAAAAGTCTATGGCTGGACCTGCTTTTCCCACCACCACCCGCGGCCTCTACCACCGCCTTCAACAGGCTGATCAGCAGGGGTACCCAGGGGTAATTGCTCCGCTCCACCAAGAGGCACGCCGTGCCCGCGCCCCAAACCAGGCATGCTGTCAGCAGTCTTGGTCAAAATTACAGGCGCAATGTCGACGCCACCAACTTCGGCGGGTTGCGTGACCTCATGAAGCGGGCCAATGTAGCTCTGCTCTTTGTACCCGAGGGGAGAGGGCTGGGGCACTGTGGGCTGCATAGCCACGACTCCAATACGCTCTCCGTGGTGATTTTCTACGTCGTTGGCTCCATCACCTCGCTCGCGAGTGACCATTTGGACTTCGTTTCCGCCGTCGCCACCCTCTCGGATTTGCCCGACGGGCTTCGGCGGCTCGTGATAGCCGATGCTGTGATCGTACATCCGGTCTACGTCCATCGCCCACGTGACGCTGCGAGCCCCGGAGCCCGCGTGCCGCGCACGTGCTCCCCCACGGCCGCGCCTGTGGCCACGCTGATGATGACCGAGTTCCACGCTGTTCTGACCACCCACGATGATGCGGTTCTTCTCACTGTACCCGCGCCCAGCTTTGTTGCCACTCCACTGCGCAATGGGCACTCCTGCCACTTCTAGCGTCCCTCCGAGACCTGACACCGGCCGCCTGCTCGTCATGCCGCGTCCCCGCGCCGCCGCCGCCGCTGCCGACTGCTGGAAGTGTTGCGGGCCCATGAATCCCGCAGGGTGAAAGTTGGTGCCGGGCAGGGGTACACTCTGAAAAGCTGGCGGGACCGGGCCGAAGAAGGGCGTAGGCAAGAGCCCATCTCCCGTTCTGCCTCCAGTCATGCCGCCCGGGAAACGCGGTGGCATCATCATGGGTGTGGAGCGGAGACCGGGTGAAGAGAGGTCCAGGTTGAGACCCTCTGTTATGCACCACCTCATGCGCTGCAGTTTTTCCACACGCCCATTCTGCGGACACAATACAACAAAATAGTGAGAAATTCCTGCCGCATGTGCCCCTCTCAATGTGTCTCGTTTGTAAAAACGAGTAATAGAAAAAAGAGAGGTTGCATGTTGTGGTCTACTAAGAAAAGTGAATACGGTAACTCTCGTTCTCAACTAAATTTGTGATCATCTTCCAGGAACAAGTCAACGGAAGCCATTTGTAATGTAGTAACACTTGATAAGTCGGTTAAACTTTGATTTGATACGATATTTTATGTTTAACGCGCAAAGGAAGAAGTCGAGGAAGATACTTTAAAGCTTTCCATCTCACCTTGCCGTCGCAAAGCTCCAAAAGGGAAGCATTATCGGCAGCCATTAAGAACTTGCTGTGGAAGAGCTTGCCGTCAAAGTAGTTCCATGGACACACCAACTCGTTCGGAATCGGCGCACCGCACGCGTCATTGGCGAAGCTGGCGGTGTCGACGCCTCGCATGAAAATCGCCGCGAGCTGCACACCTCGCAT